>JAHZSR010000045.1:0-390572 GCA_025782845.1 Boletus coccyginus | reverse complement strand
CAAGCTAGTAGCGGTATCCATACTCAGCATCGGATCGAGGTGCGTGGCGGATGTTCCCTGTCAGCCCTGTTGTCCGTAACAGGAAACCCGCCCTTTCGCCTATTGACAAGAGAACCGAACGATTGACAATGAGCCAGACATACAGCTTCGTCATCCAACCTTGAACTCGAACCCAGACGCACCCCTCATACGTGACGTTCTGCAGTGCCGGTCCGTCGTGGAATCAAGAAAGCCAAGCCACGTTTAACCGCCTCTCCGTTCCTTTCCGCTCCATTTCGGCAGCTTTAATTTGCCAGCGAGATATCGATATCACCCCACACCTTGCTTGTCCCACACTTCAGGTCTACTACGCCTACGCCTCACGTTCATGCGTAATTTTTACTGTATGGGCGAATCACAAGGTCATGATCATAATATGTTATAATAGGCTTACCGTTAATTGCATATACGTTTTGGAATGGCTCAGGGTCTGGCGTATTTGCTGTGTGTAGATTATCAGGCCCAAAGGTGTCACAATTGCAACCAAGATCTGAGTGTTTATCATTGCACGAGCGGTTGCAATCGCTTTCCGTTGTGAGTGACCTGTCTGCAGCTCGCTCAACTTATTGCTTTGTGTTCACCCGCAGCTCAGGAATCACCGCCCGGTAAGCATCTCTCCACCGTGACATCTCAGTCCGAGGGGTCCACAGTCTTCATAGTAGATTGCTGTCCCGATGTCATCCGTTAGTAATCATTCCCTCCCCTATGCCCATCCTTCATAGATGAGAAGGGCTGGGTCCATCCCACGGCACATATGTGAGCCTTTGGAAGCCATCAAACTTCTCCCGTTTCAAGCACTCATTTGAGCGGGCTGGTGCCACTACCCCACTTGGAGTGATGTTCACACCAGAAAAATTTCTCATGCATGATGTATCAAGGTCCTTCGCGGGCAATCACGGTCCCGTTTACACTGTAAGAATCCGCTCACTATCGTCGAAACCTCGTTCGAGCTCAGAGCTCAGTTTCTTTTTCTTTTTTTTTCCAAAACCCCGTGCTAGCGACTAGTGGGCAATATGATCACGTGGCGTGTAAAAGATATTTGGTCGGCCATCATATCAACTTCTACATCACCCCGTTCTACGGTTCATAAATAGTTATCGTGTCAAACTCTCCATGTACGGTGGGGGTGATTTCGCACGCGTTGGCGTTCTATTGTGAGCTTGCTGTTGTATGACCAGTGACCGAGGGCGGCAGTCCTTAAGGGGTCATTCTTATTGACGTGCATTGGGCACTGTGCAGATTGAGATCGTCACCAGCATCGATCCCCAGGTGGTGCCTAATCAGTTATCACCACGAGGACTCTAACCTCAGCATCGTCGCGTGATCTGTGGATCAAGTCTGGTACAAATGTTGCTCGAGCCGGCGCAGTCTTTGGGAATGACTCGGCGTCATCGCTCGCTTTAGCGGACAGACGGACACGCAGTACTTCAATTTTGTCTCGATCATTCGATCGTTTAAACTGTGTACACGTTCGTAGTACTTACTAGCTAGCACTCAGCGAGAGCTTTTTGGACACTGTTTGAGGGTTACCCAATGAATCATTCTAATTTTGACGCCCATCTATCCTTTACTTCACCACCCGCTTTACGTACTGTACTAACGGCACGAGGTAAAGCAGGTCTTCCTGCCTCGCGCACACCGTGTTCTCGATCTAGCGACATGCAACGCAAATGTCAACGTCCAATTTTCCACGCATGTTATTCTCATCCAGCGAGACGAATCATGAACGCCGAGAAGACCACTGTTGATGTATGACGGCTCGTAGTGACTGGCTGGCAGAGTCGCACGTGTGTCAGGCCATTCAGCGCGACATCTTAGACCCAGGCATCTCGACGTCTTTTACGTTGAGGGCAGGATCCACGACGACGACCAGATGATTGGACGACTCATTCCTGCCCACCTAGCAAGCTTCCTCGCTGGTTGTCCCGTGGTGGTTACCGAGCGTTTGACAAAAACGCCCACTCGGAATAGGACAACAAATACAAGCGAGGATGGGGGAGCGGGCGTGCGAGAGAATACACAATAGAGACCACTGTGAGTCATGGTCAGGGTATTGAGAACGACCGGACGGAGCTTAGCAAGTGGATGTATGACGGGGTTAAAGGGATCGAGATCGCATCTGCTGGGAGGACGAACGCGTGGGATGGTTGTTACAAGGTAAGCATGACAGACTCGGATACAACGCGTTCGTTGTAAAAGGGACAAAAGGATTGCATGATCCGAACAAAAGATCACGCGATGCGGGGAAAAAGGCGTCGGTCCCACAAGCTCCGGCGGTACGACTGTACTATATGCGCGTTGACAGGTAGTCTGGTGACCAAGCCCGTCTATGGGCCTGCCGCGTTGAGAGGCAGTCGTCGAACGCGGCAGGACCAAAAGACGGGCTGGACCGTCACCAGACTGGTTGACAGGATGGGATCTGAGCGCTGAGCGATAGACCTAGGGGGGTAAATGGTTCGTGGGTGGAGCGTTTGCCCCTTGCCCATTCAGTCTGGTGACACAGTCCGAGTCCAGACTCTCCAGCTAGTAGTAAATACTATCGTACGATTCGTGGTACCTCCCTTTTTGCAAACGCTTGGCGCAATGCAAATTTCTCAAACACTACAATCACAACAAGTTATGCCACACAAATTACGTTCAGGGAGTCAGTTGATAAGTACTTCAATGGTATACAAAAAAATAAGAAGTCGATTGAGTCTCACAACATTGTGTTCACGGCGAGGCAAAAACTACTCTTTGCAAAGGGGTATTGTGCTCCTAACCCACAGATCCAAGAGATCGAGCAAATGAATAGATGTCACGCCTGGAGGTCATGGGATCATACTATGAACGACTTATACAAGTGTAGACCCTCAAAGTCGAAGGGATGAAGCCTTCCAAGAAACAATATCGCAATGTAGTCGATCAGACGGCGTGTGGCGAAATCGTGAGAAAATTGAATCATTTTGGCAAATTGTGACCACTTCGCAGACTGACTGCTGAGCTGATTCAAGTTGGCTAGCTCGTACAGTCCCAGCCATAGTCACTGATCTCATTGATGATGGTCCAACCAAAAAACGACCTTGACAAGTTCGGACTGGCGACTGCGCTCGCCAAGGCGCGCAAAAGCTATCAAGAAGGCGGGATCCCTATCGGCGCTGCGCTCGTCTACCACGGTTCCTCGTGCGACGACGCTGACGCTGCTGCTGTCCTCGGGTGTGCGCATAACCAGTGGATCCAAAGGTCGTCACCGACGTTGCATGCCGAGATTGCTGCGCTCGAGGACGCGGGGCGGCAGAGGGCGGATGTGTATACGCGCTCGACCCTGGTACGCTCAACACGCGTGTTTTGCGGGGTATGAAGTAAGACTGATGCGAGGCACACAGTACACGACGCTGAGGTACGCGAGAGCATGGTCGTTCAGGCTTCTTTTGTTAACAGGAAGTGCAGTCCGTGCATCATGTGCTCCGGCGCCATCTTGTTCCACAAGATCCCACGCGTTGTGATCGGCGAAAACGTCAACTTGCTAGGTGCCGAGGATCTGCTCAAGCAAAACGGCGTCGAGGTCGTCGTCTTGGACGATCCCGAGTGTAAAGCGCTCCTGGCGCGGTACATCAAGGAGCATCCAGTAAGCCAAACAGACACGTTTTGTTCTATTCCACGCGTGTACGTGTGACACACTCTAACGCAAAAAATGCAGGACTGGAAAGAGAAATAACTCTGTAGTGCTGTCGTCTATAGTCACCAACACTGGAGGGAAAAAACAATGATCACACGTGTGCACGACTGCCATATCACAATCGTGATAACTATTATCTATTTACATACATCAAGTAGTTCTATACCGGTGCGTCCCCTTTACCGCTGGAACAGGTCCGCCGATATGCGCCATGCTTGAGGCGGTCCAGGATCCGGTGTTTCAAGCGGATCTGATTATCAGTGGTTTCAGTCATGATCGATTGAGTAGATATCGAATCAAATCCAGGTCGAGGTCGTAGTACAAGTACACTGCGCATCGCTGTCCGCACGTGAGATTCCTTGCGGAGCTGACCGTAAAGATCACCCGATCCACCCGTACGTTCTTGGATCCGTTTCTTTTGATTAGATTTCGGACCGTATTCCCATTCCCATGGGCATATTTCTTGTTGCATCCTCTACGGCGCAAGTGTTGCGCTCGTGCTTGTATACATGAAGCTGAAACGCGAGAACGCACGGATCCGGGTGGTAGTACAAGCACAAAGTATGTTGTTTATGTAAAAACGGGCGAGATGACTTGCTGGACATGGGTCGTTCCCGAACAAACCAGGGTCCCCTCTGAGAGTCTCTGTTTCGAGACATGCGAGAGGCAAGGAACAGTCAGTCACCGGCCACCCACGATCCTTCCGAGTCCCATACTAGGACTCGAGTAAGTCGGAAAACTCGGAGAAACGGTAGGGACACACTGGCACGGGAGATCAGGATGTTTGTGCGTTGTCAGGTTGCTGAGCCTAGACTCGCCGAGAAACCGGAGTTTTTTGTCGAAAGAGGTAATACACTCTATTTGCGGCTGCGGGACGTTGAACACGGGCACGCACGGGCATGGCATGTATCGGCCTCCCGTCACATCCTCAATGGTAAATTTATCCCCTCTCATACCCGTAAGAGATCCTAAAAGGTAGGGCGGTGCAGTTCCTTCGCGGGCAATCACGTCCCGCTTACTAGTAAGTAATGGCGCTCACTATCGAACCTCCTTGGAGCTCAGAGCTCAGTTTTTCTCAAAACCCCCGTGCTAGCGACGAGTAAGCAATCTGATTGCGTGGTGTAACTTGAAAGATCTTGCCACCGGCTATGCATCAGCTTCTTCTCGCATGGCCACTGCCACGTTCTACGGTTCGTAGACACGGACCTGGTCGTCGTATCAAACTCTCCCACAGTGGGGGTGGCTCCACAACCACGATTGATGTCAGACTGTGTTGACGGGCGTTGAGTATGCCAAGATCCATCATTCTGAATGGGCCGCTGCAGGCAGCAGACATCATCATCATCATCACAATCTTGTAAAACAGGATCATATCCGTACGTGCGCGTCCGCGTTCCTCAACCTGAACCCGGATGACCCCGAGCGACAGAGTAGCCGTGCTGCAGAACTCGGACTGGTTGAGTTAAACAGCTAGTATCTGCCGCGAATCAATGTGACGCTTTGCCCCGAGATACTCGAGTTCCGTGTCTGTGTATAGCGTGAACGGTTTCGGGGGGTTTTTTTTTCCCCTAGACAGGTACCCCCGGTTGCGTTGGCGTCCTAGGATACAAACGTTTGGGGGCATGTCGTCGTATGGCCAGTGACCGAGGGCCGCAGTCCCTGAAGGGTCTTCTTGTTGACATGCATTGGGCACTCAGGCTGCGGGGATTGAGGTCGTCACCAGCATCGATCCCAAGGCAGTGCCTAATCAGTTATCATCACGAGGACTCCACCTCAGCGATCGACGTCAGCGCATGATCAGTGGATCACCGATCAAGCTTCAAGTCTGGCACATGCTCGAGCCAGCGCCATCTTTGGGGTGACTCAGCTCTGCGTGCCCACCTATCATCGCTTGGTGAGCGGACAGAAGACATTCCTGGACCCGAAATTTGGTCCAGGTCTCACTTTCCAAAATGTGTGTCGACAGACTCGCACTATAACAGGGAATCCCGGAAATCCGGAATACGCCATTTCCAACCACAATCTTTCAGAATAGCCCGTGATTGGCTGCGTCATCATGCGTCATCACAGTGTCAGCGTTCTCAATTTCGTTACATTGGCATCTCGCGATCATCTGACGTGGATGATATAGTTTTTTATTCACCGCCGTTCAGGAACCTGTTCCAATGCAAAGGATGAACGGATCAGCTAAACGACATGCAGAGTGAGAGAAGTCGTCCTAACGGAGAACGACAACAACGAATGAGGATTGATGCCCAAGTTTACTGCCAACACGTGCGAACGACTTCTGCAATCTACTTATAGTACATGTACATTTATTTAAATCTAATTATCGTTGATCAGCTTAAACAAAAACGCGAAACTGCTTGCGCTCTGTATAGGTAGTTACTTGCGGGTCCAGGGGTGCCCGGAGGGCTGTGGAATACCCAGTACATACGTTCTCTCAATCGATCATTCGATTGATCACGGTACGTGGTCATACGACTCAACTGTAGATTCTATTTACATCTATTTTGAATCGCCAACGAAAGTCGACCTTCCTTTGCAAGCAAGGTAACTCGGACTTTGCCTTGATGACCCCTACGCTCGTCTTTCAACTACTACCATGTCTGAGCTTTTCACACTCTCTTGCTGGATACGAGGTGACGACACCGAAGGCATCTTCAATATCAAAATCTCACCGAATGAAGAGATCGGCGCCGTGAAACAGAAGATAAAGGATTGCGACAGTGACACGTTTGGGGATGTAGCCCCCAAAAGTCTCCGGCTTTACAAGCTCAACGCTCCTGTGCCCTTTGACGGTCTCAGTGCCATCACTCTATCTACGTCTGGGAAGCCCTTGACCAATGCTCTGAGAATATCAGACGTTTTCGCGACGCAACCACACAGGTACCACATCCATCTGATAGTTGGTACGTCGTTGCGATACAAGGTTGCTCCGGCGGTTCATCCTGATTTTCAGATTATCCGTTGATCCTCTATTACATTCGAGGTACAACTGGCCTGGTTAATTCCCATATTCGAATATCAGGGAATAAAATGCTCAGTCAACTTCGAACACTGATCAAGGCGAAGCATGAAAGTCTTCGCTCAACCCCCGAAGATTGTATAGCATTTTACCGGCCTCCTGCAAGTACTACCCGTCATGAGCTCGATTCCTTTGACTCCCTACCTGTGGGCTCGAGTTTCAACATGGATGCACTGGTATCCAATGCTTTCCTGGATGTACCTATTCTCCAAGACATTTGTATTATCGTCCAAGTGACTGAGTGTAAGTGGTTGGCCGTTCACATCCCTACTTTGCCTTGCTGATGTTCTTTCCTCGTCTTCACGCTATTCATCCTTTACTCTTGTCAGACCTCTCTCACGGCGAGAAGCGACCTCGTTCCCTGCCGAGTGATCTGGAAAAAACGAAGCGCAGGAATATGGGTCCGAGTGAGTGTATAATGTGATTGCTGACTTACTTTGTCAAATCGATTCCTTTTCCATAGAAGAAATGGTCGACTTTCATACCGCAATATGGGACAGAAAATCAGATGCCCACGCGACAGTTTTTAAGACCACGCCGGTCGAGCGACCACAGTTGGCAGGTGTAGAAGTTCCTAGCAAGTGCTGTATCATGATGAGCCCACCATATGGCGGTGGATCGAGTTATCTCTCTGGCGTCCTCATCCGCAAGGAATTTGTCCTAGCGGTGGATAATATTGTCGCGTTTTACAAAGGGGAGGACTTTGCTGGCGACTCGAAGGGGAACGATGACGAGGCAGATACAACTGTGGGTTACGACGAGGGGGATACGACCATGGGAGTTTCTGTTGGCGCGGCAGAGTCTAGCGTGGTGCAGACTCGATTCCCAGTCGCCGTCACTAACCCTTTTCTCGCCCCAAATTTCCCGCTCGAGGGGGAAAGACCCGGGATTATTGTCACCGGTGCGCCTGGGATCGGTGAGCACAGTCATACTGGTTACATCGCGCATCTCACGAACTCTACTCAGGCAAATCTGTGTTGTTAGAATTCATCCTACACTTGCGCAACCTCGCGGGGCTCCCCACCCTTTTTGTTCGGGACGAAAGACGCGTAGATTTGTTCGCCTCTGACGGCGTCTTCAGATACGAGGGGTGGTCTCCAATCAATAGATCCGAGCTACCACCATCTGTTTGGGTCCTCGTCGACTCAAACACGGAACTCGTCGGCGTTCCAGAATGGGTACGGAACCTCGGCTGTTTTATTGTGCAAGCGGCGTCCCCAAGGCCGGATCGCCTGCATTGGGCGCTCAAAGAGGCTGGCGTGTCCTGGTATATCATGAAAATGTGGTCTCTCGAGGAGGTCCTTGCAGCGTTAGTTCCTGTATACCTGGCTCGCCTGCTTCATTAACAGCCCCCCCATAGCCGGACGCTGCAGGTTAAATCTCCACCATCTGCGGCCCAGCACAAAACGTTTTTCGAGCTCTACGGTCCATCTGCCCGCACTGCTTATAGTTTTGCGCACTGCATTCAGTACTTCGAATACCAGCTCCAGGGAGCTATTGACTCTCTTTCTGTGGATCATGTCACTAAGATGGTGGACAACTTGGCTTCACTCCATGTGAATGCTGACTTGCCTCATCGTCTTTTCATTATCCTCCCTGGGGAAACTTGGGCTTCTCCCATCATCAAATTTGCTTCCCAACATATCTCTGAGAAGCTGGTTGCTGCTCTTGAGTGCAAGGTGTCCAGTGCAGCTCAGGTGCTCTTTGAGGTGTACAACCACAACCCCCCTACAAAGGCTCTTGCTGGCCAGCTTTGGGATTCTGTAGTCCGTGGTGTTTTCACACAAGGTGGTGTATGGCCAATCCATCAAATGGAGGTTTTGTCAAACAAAGGCAAGGTGAACCAGCACTGGAAGATTGTGCCTTCAAAATCATATGTGGATCAATATCTTGTTGTTGGTGATCCTGCCAAGCCAATTGTCAAGATATGTGACACACACCCTAATGATGCTATTGTCCATGATACTTTCTCTTCCTTTCCATTCAATGCTAATATCAAGGAGGTCACTAAAACTGGTTACTACCTCCCCACCTCTACAACTGAAGCCACATTTGATGCCTTCTACTATGATGCTGATCTCAAGGAAGCTACAGTATTGCAAGCCACTGTAAGCCCTGGTCACACTGTGAAGGCCAAGGGTCTTCAGCAACTTCAGGAGGTTGGAGTTCAGAGTGCTTGTTATGTGACTATAACACCACCACAAGAAGTGTTTGACTTGTCTGTTCCTAAGAATTATGATGGAGTTTTTCTGAAGGAAAAGTATCATCTTGTGCTGCCAAAATTGACCTGATTCACATATGTTGTACCCTCACTTCTCTTGTATGAATCATTGATGTCATTTTATTCCACTTTATTCCATACATACCTGCAAGTGTGTAAGAAATGACAGAAACTGGGGTGAAAGCAATGATTCAAGCTCATCAAGGTCAAAGTTAGGTCAGGTGAGATACTTGGCAGTGAGATTGAGTGTGACCATCAGGGGATGGGTGGGAATGTGTGTTTCACAAGGAGAGGTGGAGTATTGTACCCACCTGATCAATTTGTCAGGCTGTGTGATGTGTGACAAGGTCTACTGGAAATCTGGTTCATTGTCAGCTGGTGTGACATGTTACATGATGAAATTTTTTGACATTTTGTCAGACCTTTGATATGAAAACCAAGCACCCAATGGGAAAGGGCACATTGTGAAATGACTGTGGTACAGTACAATGAAAATTTCAACAGTATCAGACTTGGACATGTTCATAGTGGTGTAGGAGCCAGAGGCTCTCTATGTCTGAATACAGAGTTTTTCCCATATTCTAGGTCATCTCTCATACCTCTCAAGACCCCTATCCTCTGCTGTATCCATCCAAGGGGCTCCTCATGTTATTCATGGGTATCCAGTTACCCCTATTTTATTCTGCTGTGTCAGTCAAATCTGGTTCCACCAAATTGACATATAAGGGAGCTGATTCTTGGGCCATGGCCTGACCTGCCAATTGCTGCCATCCTATAGCATTGGATAAGGTTGATTCTAGTCCATGTGATATGATCAGCTGACTGGAATGCTAGATTGAAAATAGCTTTGAAGAACTTGCTGAACAGATACATAAGGAAAAATAGAGGTAGGTACTAGATACAGTACTACTAGGGGTCAATATGTCCCTCAATTTGCTAAGCATATGGACCATGGAAATAGTGTGAAAACTCAAAACTTGGGTCAAATGTCTAGCAACTCATACAACTATATACTATTTTGCATCCAAACAATATGGTGCAGGTCAATGGTGGAGACAAGCAATAAGAGAGAGATAGTGAGTGATGGCAGCAGAGACAAGGAGCACAAGATAGTGAGTGACAGTGGTGGAGACAAGGAGTGTGAAACAGTGAGTGGCAATGATGGTGGAGCAGTGGGTTCACTGACCACAACAAGAAGAAGAGGGGGAGCTCATCATGGACAACAACAACAACAATGGGGGAGACAATAAGGGGTGTGGGAGAGAACTGTGAGGGGTTTAATTTAATGAGCAGCGGCTGAAGGTGGGCCGTGAAACAACCCTAGAGTGTAGCTCCCTTAGGTTCAATGTCACAAAACCTGGACTTGGAGGAGAGGAGTAGAAAAGAGGCTTGTCAGGCCTAATAGAGTCCTTCTTATAGTGCTTTAGGGGAAAACACCAAGAGAACCAGACTGGGGTTCTCTTGTGGGACACTGGGCCTTTAAGTACCTACAGTACTAGAGGTATGTACATGTTGTGATCATATCTATGATGTGACTAATACACACAAGATAGGGGAAAGTAATTGATAAGATTGTCTGTTGGTATGCATAGAAAATGTTAAGCCCAATGAACATAGGGGTATGAGAATATACCAATCATTACAGGCCAGGTTGCCAGGGGGCACAGGACCATGTCTAAGTACATATATTTAGGCATGGTTTTATTGGCAGTGTCAGTGATTGGTGGGAAAAGAGCCTAACTAGGCTGGAGGACATTTATGGTCGAGGAGCCTAGGCTCATTTAGTGGGCAGGTCAGGTGGACACTACATGTAGTCCTGGCCCACCGCATCCAGAATCCAGAATGAGATACATCCCAACCACTGTCTCCCACGCTTCGGTGCGACGTACTTTTCTTGATCGACTACCAGGCGCAACAAGCTAACTATGGTCCTCCTGTTCGCCACATACCCCTCTCTCTCGCCGGCTCTCCCCCGCCCTTCCTCCACCTCGCCCTCGCCCTCCCGCTCCCTCTACAGCCGTCTTCCCCGGGGAATTAACGGCATCGTAAGCTCCACCATCGGATGTAATAACGCCTATAACAATCTTGATGACCACCGTGCGAACAGACCGAACACCGAGAAAGCAGCGTCCGGACGGGAAGATGACTAAAGAATCCCCCAAGTCCACGTTCAGCACACCGGTTCGCCGGTCCACGATCCAAACCACGCACCATTTCGTCACATCCTCCTTACACGTGATACACACCGAGTGCATCGCTTTCACGAGCGGGTTTCTCGAACGGACTGCGACTACGGGCTTCCGGCACTTTCGGCAAGCGGTGTAAATGACTGTCTCAAGCCGTTTTCTGGTTATGAGATGGGGTGGTGGATTCGGTGCAGAGGACGTACTCGGGTTCTTCTTCTACCCGGGAATATTTGCGTAGGTAAGCTGCACAGGCGTGAAGCCGATAACGTGTCAACATGTCTAGCATAAGTGGTTCAAAAGTCGGTCAACGACGTGATCGCACCGACTCACCAACATAAGCTTCGACGAACTGGATCGTCCAAGCTCCAGCTCCAGCTCCTCGGGAGCCACCAGCGCAAGCATCGCACACATCTGGACGTCGCCCTGATGGATCACGTCTCTTCAACACCACAGGCTCCAAGCGAACAAGAGCAAATGACCAACCTCGTCCGCATACTCTTCCAGCGCCTCTCTCAGGGCATGCCATCTCGCTTCCCGTAGCTGTCCTTCTACTTCCACAACTGCCACCTTTTGCCGATGACTTATCTCCGCCCAACTCGCAGGCCCTGTCCCCACCAAGATGCTTGCCCGAATCCATCACCGCCACCTCGTCCCCCTGCTCATGAACCGATGCAGCAATGACCTTCCCAACGCTGCTCTGACTCCCCGTCCTCCTAATCACGCTACTCAACGGCCGCGGGGAGTCCGTCGGTGGTCCTACTCGGCGAAGACCGCGTGGGCGACACCACCGGCGCAGCGAGCGACGCCACCGTCGAACTCCGGCTCCGGCTCTTCAAGCGCCTCGCAAGCGCAATCGAGTTCTTGCGCGACCCGGACCACAATTTCATCGTTACTGCACGCTGCTGGGCCCGTCCTCCTCCGCCCACTGACCCGCGAACCGCAACAATGGACTCAGATGTGCGGGCCCAGCTCACCCAGCGCTCATACTCCGCACCTTGCTCGACCCTGACTTGGGCAGCAGAGGCGCCAACTCATCAAGGTCCATCTCGTTCGCATGGCTGTCTACGACGCTCCCGCTCGCCGGGCCGTCCGACGAGTCCGAGTCTTCGAGTGCGCCCTCGCCAGCATGGCGTAGGCTCCTGTCGCTCACGCTCGCCACGCTCGGGCTCTCGCTCTGTGCACTTGCCATGCCGCGGCTATACCCCGAGGGCCGGCGCGCGTGGGAAGGTACCAGCGATCCGGTCGAAACGAGTATCAAGGGCCGTTTCTGCGCGACCCCGGCCGGCGTCATCATCATCGTAGGTGGGAGAGCTGGTATCGGGGGGGAGAGACAGTGGCGTGGCGGGGAGACGACGACGCCGAGGATGCCGGGGTCAGATTACGCGAGTTGGGTGGCGGTTTGGTAGGCCGGGCATCGGGACGATGTCATAGGTGTTTGTGGTCTTCGTTCGAGGCAGGCACAATAGGGCTGGCACCATTGACCGATGCCGAACGTGACCCTTGTGAGTGATGGGGATGGTGACCGATACGGGATCGAGATGGGGTGCGGGGTGATGCGACGGGCCGGGTGACAGAACCGGCGGAGGTGGCACGATAAGAAGGTGAATTGGGGACTGGGCTGGTGTTGTGAACGCCCGCGCCTTCAGTCGAAGGGAGAGCACCCCGCGCTGACGCTGAGTGGATGAGGGGACGTGGTGGGTCCGCCTTGCCTGGGGGTGGTAACGAAGCGATAATCGACTCTGGGACGACGTCCATTAAAAGTGACCCCAACAAGTTCCACGCTTGCGCAGCGTGTATGTTCCCAGCTTGTATCGCAACCTAGAAAACAAAATGCACGTTCCACAGTGTACTTGGCAAACTATCTGAGAACGACGACATGGCTCACCTCAGCGTTCAGTGCACAGATCTCCTTTGTTGACTTGTCGGGCACAACGTAACCCTTGCCCAGTCTCACGAATACGTCCGGTCCAGCGTTTGCCGATGGAGGGACATGAACATACATCCCCATGTTCTGTAGATAAGGAACATGACTCTTGTCGCTCAATGCCTTCGATCTTGACCTCCAGTCAGCGACTAACGAGCGCCGGTCCGGGTGGCTATCGACAAAACCCCACGAGTAGCGCATAAAAAGTGAACGAAGCGAGCGCGCACATCGTCATAAGGCAGCTCCCACTTTCATCGTTTGTCGGCAACAAACGCGAGCCCCCCCTCTGAACTGTCGACGGCATTCCAAGACAACGCAACTCTTGGGACCGCATCGATGGGCTGATGAGAGTGCCGGAGATCGATCTGGACAAAGGTTCCAGACGCATGCTGAACCAAAAGTGCATGAGAATCGCGGAACAGGACATCTACAACATTGCTTCAGCGTGACTTCGACGCCAAGGGCGAGCGTAAACGCATACCAGTCACCCCGCCATCGGAAATGCTCGTGTCGACAGTCACTTGGCAATCCACGCGCGACGCACGTCCCATATCTCGACCGTATCGCCCGCCAAGCCAGACTTGCTGTCCAAATCTTTCGACTCGGATGCTGGAACGGCCGGCGAAAGAATGCTGGGCGTGGCGAGTCGCATCCGAGGGCTCGCCAAGAGCTCTGCACCACTTCCACCGCTAAACTCGCCGTTTGAGACCGGCGCCAGTTCACAGGGGTAGTCGGGTCGCCAAAGAAGACGCCTGACTGCATACGAAGGATGCAATACACATGTCGGTTTGTTCACAACGTGCGACGAGGTGTTCAACCCCGGAAGACCCATACCTTTGGATTACCAGGCATGGTTGCAGTGAGATGGAAGCGATGCATCTTGACCGTGTGATCGAGCCCACGACTGACGATCCAACTCCGCTCCATCTGTGTAGGGACATTATCCACGCCCTTGCTCGTGACCGAAGTGCTGCACCAATCCAAGGCCAGGATGGGACCTGTATGTGCCACGGGAAAGCGAAATCTAGCTGACCACGTTGGCCCATTTGCAAGTCCCAGCGGTAAATGGAACCATTGTCGAGCCTACTAACGACAGCTTGCAAAGGATGAGAGAGAGACAGCGTGAGAAGATGAGGGACCGAACGGAAGTCGGGTGGTAAATCCTCATCACTGAACGCGACATGTCCTGCAAATCCTACGGCGGATGTGCTGCCAGGCTTGTCCAAGTCCCACATGATGAGATCGCCGTTCCTCGCCCTCGTCAGTATCTTTGTTGTTGTAATCTGCGGGCAATCTCAGTCCTCTGAGCGGGTCCCAGTGCAAAAAAAAAGAAAGACACCAACTGCCAGTATACTATGCCACGTCGGTGCTTGCGCTCTCGATCTTGAGCCCACCGCCACCCCAGAGGTTCCTGGATAGGTCGATGCGATTCCCACCGTACCGTCTCCACTGGTGGTCGCACGCGGGAAGCGTACGTTCCGAGTTGGTCCCGGGTACCCATGAACTCGCGAATCCGAGAAAAGATCACTTGGCAGGGATTGCAGTGGTCCGGGCGCCGCTGCGGTGAATGTCGAGAGGAGCGTCTGTGTCGTCGCCTGCACACGTCCTTGCTCGTCGTCGGAGTAGCACTGCCGTATACCAGACGGAACTTGCACGTCAATGTGTGATGGGTTTATTAAAAGGGGACTCGGCCAAGATCGCCGATCTGCTGGGAGGACGAGCGTGTGGGATAGTTGTAGATATGACATTGTAGGCATGTTTGCCGTAAAAAAAAGTGCGCCACGTGATGCAACTAGCGAAGGACGCTGGTTACAGTTACCTCATTAGGCCGAACGCTCTGATGCCACACATTTTTAAAACTCAGCACAGTTTGAACTCACATCTAGTTTCTTGATCCCCTATTGTCCCCATGCCTTCCAACTCAAGTCTTAGCAGGCCAGAATTACAACAAGCCTATGACACTCTTCTTAGGCTGAAAAGCAGCATTGAACATGAGGAGTCTGAAGAGACAGCAGACCCAAACAAGCCCCTCTGTAAAAGTTGTTTGCAGGAGGTTGACACAACCCCCTCTCCCTTGAGGGCAATTGTGGACAGGCCTCAGGTATGACTCAAATTATGGAATGGCTTTTACCTCCAGCATGACTAAATAACATTTGACCAAGATCAAGCTTGCTGACTTTATTGTTCTGAAATCCAATTTCAGGGAACATGTTTTGACAACTACTTCCCTTGGAGAAGACAAACTTTGGTCTTCAGTAAATCTGCATCATCAAATATAGTTGTTAGAAGGTCTTGTTCCTAGGGTGGTATGCAAACTAATGATTTGTTAACTTTTTTACTTCTCACATCCCACTAGACTGAATCAAGTGCCCATGCATGGATCAATGCATTCCTCTTCCGTGTATCTGTGATGTTATCACCAGACAAGCACATGGTTCTCAACATGGAACACAAAGTTCCATCCACAACCATTAGCATGGCAACAAGCATGTCAACTCTTTCTGAGTTTTTTGACTATACTGTTGTTGTATCAAATCAACATACTGCCCATAAATCTGCTTATAAATCTCAGCTCCCTAGCTCATTCTTTTTTTCCAGCTATTATTATGAGGAATCCATGCCTTCAACTCAAGATGTCTCTGCATTCTGCCTTTTTCATTGCAGAAGTCGAGCTTTTTAATCCTCCAGCCCATGTGTTTCAGGCAGTAGATGAATTGTACACATGTGGAAAACATCTTCAGTAAGCATGTCTTGTCAATTCCAAGTTTGTGCTTCCAACATGGTACTTTATCCCAGGAAAAAGGTCCTTTGTGGTGCTCTAACCAATGGATATGACTGGATTTTTATTCTTGTCAGGCTCAATGACAACTATGATGGAGCCTCCTATTTGCTATCTGATGTGATTTCTGTGCCCCAAAAGAGTTCTGATGGGATTCTTGGGCCATGGCCAGATGTGATTGCTGCTATCTTGTTGCATTGGGTGAGGTTGATTCTAGTTCATGTGATATGATCAGCTGACTACATCAGCAAAATAAGGGTTGGCTGTACAGTGCTGGACAGTGCTGGACAGTGTCATAGTGCTCATAGTGAGGGTCCATATAGATAGTACTCTCATAGTACTCTCATAGTCTTTCATAGTGTTGGCTATAATCATAGTGTTTCACAGTGTGTTCATAGACTCTCATAGTGATCTCATAGTCTGTCACAGTCTATCATAGTGTGTCATAGTGATCTCATAGTGTGTCATAGTGTGTCATAGTGTGTCATAGTAATCTCATAGTCTATCACAGTCTGTTATAGTGTGTCATAGTGTAATAAAGTTGAGTAAAAAATGAACTAAAAAATTAATGTTTTGATTAATACACCTACTAACCCTAATCCTACTCAACTTGTAGTATACTACTAATCCTAATCCCAATCCTACATTTTTAATATACATTGAAGTCTAATTCTAATCCAACCCCTATAATACACTTTTACACACTTCTAATTTTAATTTCAAGACTACACTCATATTTATTATACTTTTCATGTACTCTTTACTATAGGTTCAAATGATCAAATGGAAATTATAAATATATGCCAGTGGCAAGAGTTGAACTCAAGACTTTTCCAAAATGGCAATTTTCAAACACATTAACCATTAGACCACAAAACCTTGCATAATATAAACCATTAGATGTATATGAGTACATCTCTGACCTTTGACACTACACTTTGCTACATTTTTCATTAAATATCTCTGTCCACCCCTGCTACACTTTCTGATACTTGTGTACACTTTTCACTACACCCTGCCATATTTTTTACCACATTTGGCCACACTTCTTCACCATCCTTTGGACATTGCAATTCTAAGTCTAATTTTAATTCATGCTAATCCTAACCCTACACTTTTTGATTCACTTTTTACTATCATTATTATACTGTGACAAACTATGACACACTATGATAGACTGTGACAGACTATGACAGACTATGGCAATACTCTGGCAAACTGTGACATACTATGACAGACTATGGTAATACTCTAACAAACTGTGACATACTATGATTTTAGCCAACACTATGAAAGACTATGATGATACTATGAGTACTATGATACTGGACAGCACTGGACAGTAACCCTGATTGTGCTAATGAAGTGTGGTAAAGAAAGTGTAGCAAAAGGTATAGTAAAAAGTGTGGCAAAAAGATATAGCAAAGTGTACTAGTTAAAGAGTATTTAAAAAAATGGATTGGGATGAGTACCACTATGAATACTATGAATACTATGGAAATACTATGGATACTATGAGATCACTATGAAAATACTATAAACTATGAGTACTATGAGTACTATGAATCATCTATGAAAACACTATAAATACTATGAGTACTATGAGTACTATGAACACTATGGCAAAAACCAGGATTTGCTGATGTAGAATGCTACATAGATTGACAATAGCTTTGAAGAATTTGCAGGTGATGATTGGTTTGAACTGCTGTTGCAGCAGGTCTAGTCCAAGTCTAGATTATACACTGTTATCATTGAAGCCCTGGAGTTGCACCAAGGTAGAAACAGCTGTAGAGTAGATTGTGGTCAAGTCTTTTTGTGGTTGTCATCATGAGGGTATGTTATTAAAATAAAAACAAAAAATGAGCCACCCATGAACCACTCTTTGCTTCAGGACAGTGCCGGGCACGCCCCCCGAGGCAAGGTCATGTTGTGTGTGTGTGTATCCATAGTCCATCATCAACTAGGATCAGAAACATGCACGATAACGAGGGGTGGAACAAAGAGCAGAAAAAAAAAGGGACGGATATCGAGCAAAAAGGACAACTATGTAGTCGATATAATGCTCATCTCATGCGTGACAGAAAACCAAAAACTCTATTAGCGTGCTGGTATGTGTGGGTGGTCGTATACGCAAGCGAGGCAAGCACAGCCGGTCATCGCGGAGAAAAACAAAAGGAGGGGGGGAAGCGTCCCGTCATTCTCTGCGGTCATCAGAGGAGCAACGAAGCGATGCCGAGTCCTGCAAAAAGTGTACACACGCCGGTCAAGCTCGACACCCCCCAACTGCGCTCGCCAGCGTTCGCAAGGAGGACGACGGCGGCACTCTTGGTCGTCGTCGGCGTCACGTTCCGCAGTTGTTGTGTCGGCAGCATGTTGGGCGATGCCGTGAGCTGCCACAGGGGCGCCAGAGGTGACCCATCGTACTGATATAGCTGTAGGGTATACCCTCGCACCGCGTCCTGGTAGATATTCCACTGCACGTAGAGCTCGGTATCGTTGTAGTTTTCGATAAAGTTGGACACAGCTGCGCAGGGGTCCTGTATTTGTTGGTAACCGTCGCCCAAGGGGGTGAGGACGATGGAACCGTTGGAGACGAGGTCGTATGTGCCGTGACACCAGTTCATGACACCGGTGATGCAATTGGGCTGGGAGCCTGGTGCAAGCGGGACAAGTGAGCAGAAGATCCGGGCGAGAAAACGAGGTCAGTCACCATTCCCTGTCATCCGGTACCGGGCGATCTCGTAGAAACCATCCGAGGAGCTGTGTGCGGCAAATCAGCCATGGGACGCAGCACACGACGCATGGGCTCACAATGAATAGGACATGCCGGTTGTTGCTGGGTAGACAAACGATGCATTGGCGGGTTGTGCAAAGCCCTGTTGGGATACACGTGAACGGATGGTAATACGAGATGTCGGTAGGACTGACCGGGCCAGTGACGACGTTTTGGCTTCCGGAAGACCAAGTACCGAAGATGGTTGTTACGTTGTGGGCCTGGTTGTAAACGATGTCCTGACCGAATGCAGGTGTTGCGAAGAAGGAAAGGAGGAAAAAGAGGAACATGGAGACGATGTCGAGGGTGGGCAGGAGGACGGCCAGGGTGGCAAGGGACAAACGAGGGGAGGGTTGCTGGCAGGGCGGAGAGGCGGACGCGGACAACAGCAACGGCGAAGGGAGGAGCTGTGTTTGTCATTGTTTGCTCCCTTGCTTCTCAGCCTGAGACCGCGCTGGTCTTGTTCACACCACGGCCAAGAGCGATCACAGGATCATCATGTGTACGATACATTTTCAGTCCTTCTTCAAATCTCTCCGAACAACAAAGACACGTTCGCCATCGTCTGTCGCTGAGAGCTCCTGCATGCCTCGGACGCCCTCCAAACCCTGCACACCACGGCCCTTTGCAAGCACGATGTACATTTCGAGGCCATCGCCAACCTGTCGGATGAAATGAGCACCCGGTGGGGTAAGACGGGGATCATGGATGCCCGACCTCGATGTGGCGCTCTGTCGCGCTCGTGAACGAATCAATGACGAGTGCCAGGATGGCCGGAAGCGGCAAGTGTGCCGGATGCGACGTGCCCGGTGCTGGCAGCTGGTTCTTGAAGTAGACCTGCATCGACGATCAGCGGGTCCATGTCTGCAGCGGATCGGGGGGAATCGACATGCCTGATTGTCCAAGAACGGCTGTACTAGCGACTGCGCAGCGCCTGCTGCACGACACGCCTCTCGCTCGTACGACCCGACGGGATCAAACGAGTAGACCGCGCCGGAACCTGGCCTTGTGAGTGAGAGGGGCGGTGAGAGAGGACGTGTGACGCACCATCTTCCTCGATGCCACCTAGGATGTTGTACACGTAATATGGAAAGAATCGCCGGCCATAGAGCATCGTTTGAATGAGTCGCGCGATGGCACGGAGGGGCATGTCTTTTGAGTGGGCATGGCGGTACCACTATGAGGGCGGGTGAGGGTGCGATGGGGGATCAGGCAAGTGGACACACCTCCAGACGCTGCTTTACTTTCTTGACAAACATGTTTCCGTCTGCTGCGAAAGCCATTCACGGCGAGAACGGCGCGATCGGTCCTGCTGGAGAGTGAGGGGTGGTCTGGCACGAAGCGTGACGCGTACAAGGGAAAGACCTTTGGGGCATATCGCGTCTGGATGCTGAATCCCTCGCTCTGCCTGGTGTCGCCCGCAATGACGGAAAAGTCGGCGCCGGCGATGGCGAGGATGGTCCCGCCGTTTTCCGAGTACGGGTTGAACTGTCGCTGGGTGGGGTGGTCCATGTCGAGGTCGAGGTCGAGGTCGAGGCCGGTATGCTTGGGCCGCGTCATGGAGTAGGCGTCGGAGTCTGAATGTGGTGCACTACTCACTAGTAGTGCCAGTCGTCCCTCTGCACCGTCTCCATGTCGCTGGACGTCGAAACGATCAACGGTCGCCTGCTCTTTGCCATCCCAAAAAAAGGTACCTCTGATCAACAACACATCCCGTGCTGATTCCCTGACAGGAAGACTGCACGAGCGATGCATGCAGCTCCTCGCCGGTGCGATCCATCCCACACACGGCTCACAAACCCGGGATCGCTGATCGAGTCTATCAGGTGCCGACATCCAGTTCCACCGATCGAATCGTCTCGACGTCTGCCTCGTCATGAACCACCCCATCGCAATGTAAGCCCCCCCCCCCCCCCTCACCGTCACTACACCGCTCATCGGCGCACAGTGTGTTTCTCCCCGCCGCAGACATCCCCTCCTTTGTCGGCAACGGTAACGTCGATCTCGGCATCACCGGTCACGACGTCATCCTCGAAGCCAAAATGCAACACAAGATCACCCAAGTCCAGCGCCTCTCTTTCGGAAAATGTGCGCTGCGCGTCCAGGTGCCCGAACGCGGACAGATCAAGACGGTCGACGATCTCGCCGGGAAGCGCGTCGTCACCAGCTTCGAGGTCCTTGCGGGCGAGTATTTCGCGCGCTTGGACGATCGCCTGGGGCTCGTCGGCGAGCAGCGCACGAGGATTCAGTATGTGGGCGGGAGCGTGGAGGCGGCGTGTGCGCTGGGCTTGGCGGACGGGATTGGTGCGTGCACGCGTGCATGGGTCGCGTTTCGATCGGCCTGACGACCATCTCTGTTTCGCCTAGTGGATCTCGTGGGTACGTATCAACGGCTCAAACCACTGCCTGATCGATGACTGGAACACCGAACAGAATCGGGCGATACCATGCGTGCGGCGGGACTGCACGCCATCGCCACCGTGCTCGAGACAGAAGCCGTCCTCATCAAATCCAACACGCTCTCACGCGCAGATCACACACCCCTGATCAATTTGATCGCCAGTCGCATCGCTGGTGTCATCGCCGCTGAGAAATACGTGGTGTGTTCGTACAACATCGCTCAGGATGGACTCTCTCGTGCGATTCAAATCACCCCTGGACGAAGGGGCCCGACGGTCAGTCCGTTGGTTGGGACAGATTGGGTAGCTGTGAGCGCGATGGTCGAGAAAAAGCAGTGTGCAAAGGTGATGGACGAGTTGGTGAGCGTCGGGGCGCAGGATGTCTTGATCTATACTTTGAATAACTGCCGCGTATGATTGTCCACCCCGGTCATCGCGGATATCAAACTACATATAGTACGAGTCCCTGCATAGTCACCCTTCCTCTCAACCCATCGCGATGACAGAGTACACGCCCGACAAGTTCAAAACCCTGCTCGGCAAGCTCGTCAAGACGCCCGATGCTTTCACCTCAGACGACCTCCAGCTCGCCCTCGAACACCTCCTGACCCCCGATGGCGTGCAGCCCGCACAAGTCGGCGCCTTCCTCGCAGCGACGCACATCCACGGGGTAGAGCGACGCCCAGAATACCTCTCAGCCGCGGCCAAGGTGCTCCGTTCTCGGGCGCTCAAAGCCACGGTCGAAGACGACAACAAGGACTTTGTCGTCGACATCGTCGGAACCGGTGGGGACGGGCACAACACGTTCAACGTGAGTACCGCCGCCGCGATCGTCGCAGCCGGTGCAGGTGCTCGCGTCGTCAAGGTAATAGAACCCCATCCCTTCCCATCCCTGCATCCCCGCTAACATGCACCCAACACGGGATGGATGGATTGATTGATTAGCACGGTAATCGCGCCTCGACGTCCTCGTCGGGCTCCGCCGACCTCTTACAAGCCCTCGACTGCCACTTTATCCCCCCGACAGCCGACCCCATCGCCCGCATCCCCTTCACGTTCCTCCTCGCCCCGCACTACCACCCCTCCCTCGCCCTCGTCGCACCCCACCGCAAATCCCTCCCCTTCCGCACCCTCTTCAACCTCCTCGGCCCGCTCATCAACCCCGCCAACCCCCGCGGCATGCTCCTCGGCGTCCCGGAACGCGCCCTCGGACGGCCCTTTGCACAGGCCCTCAAGGACGCCGGCGTCGAGCGCGCCTTGGTTGTGTGTGGCGCCGAAGGCCTCGACGAGATCAGCTGTGCGGGGGACACGTACGCGTGGTCATTGCACGCACCACCCGACGGGGGGGGAGGGATCACCATCACCGAGTCCGTGCTCCACCCCGCGCAGTTTGGCCTGCGCACCCATTCGCTCGCGGTGGTGTCGGGCGGACGGGCGTCGGAGAACGCGGCGACGTTGACGAAGTTGTTGACGACGACAAGCGGCGGCGGTGGTGGAGAGGTGCCTGAGGAGCTGGTGCCGGTGTTGGAGTTTGTGTTGATGAACGCGGCGGCGTTGTTAGTCGTTGCTGGGCGAGCGAGGGATTATAGGGATGGCGTGAGGTTGGCGAGGGAGGGTATTGCGTCGGGCGCGGCTTGGAGAGCGCTGGAGACGTTCCGTGAGGCTGGGCGGACAGCGATGGCGAACCAAGGAATGTAGCGCTACCCTGTGCACACAAGGAAACATTGCTATGTATACCTGCTTCTGGGATCACACAACTACACATCAGTGGAACAGGAGAAAGTAGAGCAGCGCTAAAACCAAAGGACCTTTCAAGAAATAATTTTAGACAGATGATTCAAATATAGCGAATTTATCAACAGGGCTACGAGTACAGATGAGAACCAATCCCTCCGCCGATCGGCCTGAACAAGCCGTCCAGGGTGATCTGATGGATAACGATAACGACGGACATACGAGATGGATTCCAAGGAAACCACAGCACATAGATGAGACAACCAGCGAGCCTCGAAGACACACGCACATTCTCGAGCGCCCACCAAAGCAACATTCCCAGAAAAGAGATGTGATGCAAACAACGACTATCGTACTGACAGCATCGATCGTCACAGCACGTCCAGCGTCCGTACGCTGTTCGCCAGCTTGTTGAGCATCGTTGGCGTGATCTCGTCCACCTGCACAGTGATCAAGCTCTCCGCGGCGACCCTTCTATAAGCGGCTACGTTCCCGAGGTGAGGCGTGAGCAACAGTGCGCCGAACGGTTGTCTCAGTCGAGCAAGGACTTGCAGGGCTCGCGTCTGCACTTCCGTTGGCGATATCGACGAGGGAGGCCGGAGAGACACTGCATCTGGAGAGGAACCACCAAATGGTCGCCCAGTTCGAGCAATGAGCTGCGCTGCTCGTCCTTGCGGAAAGGCCGACGTAACACCGGAAGGGCCAGGGAACGATAGCAACTCGCCAATCGAGGAAGACCGGTCGTCTATATTCTCTTCGGGTATTGTCTCTGGTATTGGCTCTGCCACACTTCCAACAGGCTGTCGGTCGAGGAGAAAGTCGACCCACGGATAAACAAGGTACAGGGGACGGAATCGAGAGAGATCCTCTTCTGTCTTGATCTCCAAAACCCCGGCAACCGTCTTCGCACGGAAAAGATGACATGGCCCACTCCGAGAAGCCGATAAAGTCCCAAGTTTGAAATGGAGACATGGAAGTTTCATCCGTTTTCCTGTGAACGACGGTACAGGAAGCTCGTGAAGTCGATCATACAACCTCATGATCGAGGTAGAGTTAAGTGAAGCCGTTCGTAATCTAGAGGTGATCTTGTCCATTTCGGCATCTTCGAGTGCCAGCGGGACATGGGTTGTCGGAAACTGGTCGAACACAGTGGTATTAGCTGGAAGGCAGCTGTTGAAGGTGCCAGATCTCCCTGTCCATGCAAGGATACTCGTGTCTCCTGAGCTCATCAGGAGCTGCGCCAAGAATCGCCCAAGTGCCTTGTCTCCTTCCCCATATACGATTGGTAAGGACATGGAGAATATTCCAAGCAACGAGTAAGCTGCGTCTTCGACTCGTGTCATTTGGCGTGTTGAAGCTAGACGCAGCTTCTCCCGGACGTCGTCTAGACCTGGTTGGAGTGCCATCAAGGCTTGCGCCGACACACGGGTTGCCTCTTCCATCTCCGCGATGATCTCTGGCGACTCCTTGTGATTGGCGACATCAAGGTTCAGGTATGGCTTCCAGTCTTCAGTGTAGAATCGGACTACTTTGGAAGCATGATATTCCTGCAATGTCCAGGCCCGACTGTTCCAAATGCTCCTTACGAGATCACCACGCTTCGACGGAGAGCGGACGCCACGAAGTAAGACAATTGTCACAGCAGAACCCTCGTACCACTTGAACATGGAGACCAGGGCCATCTTGAAGCGCAAAGTGATCTGCTCTGTTGATACAACATGTATCACTCCATGCCCAATGGAACCCAGAATTCCGCACGATCTTGCAGAACATTTGCAGCTTGTCATGAGTGAGCGACTCTTCAAGTTCGTACACCACGATTCGTATGACTTGCTCGAACAGAGGTTCGTTGTCTTCCCACTTGTGCGAAAACGTAGCGTAACGG
The DNA here is from genome assembly GCA_025782845.1 of Boletus coccyginus. Taxonomy (NCBI): domain Eukaryota; kingdom Fungi; phylum Basidiomycota; class Agaricomycetes; order Boletales; family Boletaceae; genus Boletus; species Boletus coccyginus. Next base: position 365,943 of record JAHZSR010000045.1, on the reverse strand, counting down.
TAGTACTCTGCAACTTCGTGTTTGATGCGGGCATGATCAATGTGTCTGGTCATGGAAGAGATCAACTCCCCACAGACTGGTTGTGATTCGAATGAGCACGCTTGCCCTGACTTGTCGAGGAGACGACCGGAGTCGGTGTTAATGAGCGCGAGCGGTGATTCAGCGAATGGCATTCTCGATCGCCGCACGAATCACCGCCTTGGTCTGTTCTGGATTTACATATTCGTGGTGACGCCCTACGAGTCAAGATCAATAGACAAATATTGGCTCGGTGTCAATGGACACACCACGGATCTCTGGATCGGACGACTGCGATATCTTCAACAGCATCATCTCGAACGTGGCAATGGCCTCGTCATAGCGTCCTGCCACGTGCAAAGCCCCGTGCTTCCTCTCGTACCCCCACGGAGAGGAAGGATCGAGCGTGATCACCTAATGACGACGGCATCAACAAGAATAAATCTGCACAAGACAAAGAAGCGCACCTTGTTTGCATCATTCAACGCATCCTCCCACAGACCCCTGGCTAGGTATGCCTTGCTTCGCCTGATGAAGAGACCTTGAGGAGCAGCGGGATCAAGGGATAGGGCAGCTGAATACTCGGAGATGGCCTCGTCGAGGCGCTGGGTATCCACTGCGTCATCTCCGAGAGACTCTAGTTTCTTGGAGAAGCGCTGCTTGAAGTCTGACAAGAAATGGTCACATAAACGACAATACGTACACGGTATGCGAGGTCGCTCACCGAGAACCCATTCCGCCTGCTCTATACGTAGGTTCGTGGCCCCTCCCAATTCGGTCAACATTTGATGGAAACAATCGGTCGCAACCATTATCTGGTTGAGCTTTTCGAGATGGTCACAGAGAGCCCGATAAATCGTGAATCTCGGCACCATAAACTTCAGAGCAACGGTGTCAAGTCAATGAACGGGTACATACCAGAACGAAAAGATTTACTAACCGTGACAGTGGCAACTAGGGCACTTTCCCACGAACTGCTCGCCAATTTTAATTTTGCCCACTCCCTCAAAAGCGGCGTGGGGGATGGCGAGGGGAGGGTTGTGTCATCACTGCTTTCGGAGGTGGAGAGGCATTTTTGTGCGAAATCTGTGGTGAAAGCTCGAATGCATGGCAGAGGGACAGGTAAGACGTGCACTCACCAGAAAGCCAGGTGGTAATCGGTCCAGTCATGCAGTCCTTGTCGACGGCATTGACGATATTTAGTAGAGCCTCGCCTGCCTCTTTGATGTGACCCGCAGCATACAGGGCCTCACAAAGACGCTGGTTTATTGTGAAGTCAAGATTGTCAAATTTCCATCCAGATATCTGTCAAAGATCGCAAGCGGTGTTGACACATTGTGGTACACCCGTTAAAAGGCTTACCAACGAGATCATGGAGAGTACTTGACCCGAATAGGGTCGCATCCGGGCCCGAGCACGTTCAAACGATCGAATCGCCCTCTTGTAGTCGCCACTCTCCATGTGCGAGTTTCCAAGGAGAAGATGCATATATGCCTAGTAGAATTGTTGGTGAGGATGTCTGTTGTGTGGTAACATGTGTAGACGTGCCTGAACCACATAGCATATTGCATTGAGGTGCACCACCGTAGCGATGAGGTCGTCTAGGCGAGATATCGCATCGTCGTGCTCACCGGTCGTAAATACGACGATGGCCTAGACCATATGAGGGCCCGAATACAACCAAGCTCGAGTAGGGAACACATGCCTTGATCAAAAGGAGCAAGCTAGCGTGAGACGAATCAGAGTGTGCGAACGCGATGTCGCATGCCCGATATGCCTTGTGCTTTTCCCCGTTGCCGACAAGCGCTACACTCTTTGCAATGTAGCCAATAGCGGACGGCTGAATTTTGATAGACTTGATGCCAATTAGGGTCAACATGAACGCGCGTGAGAGCAGAGCAATAAATACCTCTGTGGCATCGTCGATGGCAGCGTGCCACTGCCCCAGACGTGCTTTCATGAGAGCTCGACTAGCGAGTACACGATGACTTCGGTCCGGAGGCTTGTCGAATGCTGCGATCAAAAGTGTTTCTGCGTTCGCGAGTTGATTGTGCTCCCAAAAGTCGCGCGTGGCGTCGTCGACCTGAATGCCTCCCTCCCGGAACGTGGGTTGTGGACGAGCCAACGGGATCGAATACTATGCGGAAAGATGATCGGGGCAGGGGAATTTCGTCATATGCACCACGACCCGACGAGACACGATACGTACAGTGGAGGATAGATTTTTGATGGTGACTTCTCCGCCCTTTCCACCGATTGCGAGTAACCGGTCATCCGGAGAGAATGCGATGGAATGTATGCGCTGAGAGTATTTGAGGAGAGTAGATTGGATGTGTGTCGGTGAGTCCAAAAGTGAGACGGTAAGTCCGGCAGAGCATGCAATGAATTCCCCATGCTTAGGTAGGGCAATGCACGAGAATCCATCGGTATCGGGAAATGGCCATTCCGAAACTGTTGACCCTGTGGATGCGTCGAATTGTTTGACTTTACCGTTGGACACGACAAGGAGGTGGATGTTGGACCAGATGAGACCAGTGTTGAACCACGGAGCGACCTCTACTTTGATGTCCACGAGTAAGCTACCGTCGTTACTGTCATGGACACGGACGGAACGTTGAGTGGCTGTCGCGATTCGGTCGCCCTGCGGCGAGTATTTCGCTGCGAACAACCAAGCATTGTGGCGGAGTGTTCGTACTTTTTTGCGCGCTGCAATGTCCCGAATGATAGCTGTGTCGCCTAACGATGCAGAGATGAGTCGAGACGAGTCGGGCGAGAAATCGACGCCGGTGATGCTGTAGTTATCCTCCGAGTCGCTGCGCACAAGGACTTGTTTGTATGTGTTTGCGTCCCACACATGCACGGCGCCCCAGGCTGACCCCGCTGCGATCCATCTGCCGTCCTTGGACACAGCGAGACAGAAGGCAGTCTTCATTTCCATTGTTGCCATTTGTTTGCCGTCTTCCACCCGCCATACCCGAACCCCACCCTCACCGCCGCTCAAGATGTACTCGCCATTCGCCGAGAATGTCACCGCACGTAATGGCCACCCGACCTTGATTTCCATTTGGTCACCGTGTTCTTGTTCAACGGTCAGCGTCAGCGCAGCACCAACGCGTTACTACGCACCGGTCGATGTTGACGACGTGGCTATGGGCGATACAATGTAGCAGATCAATGGAAAGATGCAATGGACAAGGTGCAGTTTCTTGACAGCATTTGTATATATATTTCCCCCTATTTATCTGGACCTGTGTACGCGCAAAGTTCTCGGCGCTCGTTGGCGCTCAGACAACCGATGAATTCCGCGTCACGAAGACATGCTGTCTGCGAGGTTGACAAGTCATCACCTGTTGCATGAGGCGCCACACTATCAACTGTCCGCACGACGTACCAACGTCAGATCATTTGTCCCGCGCGACACTTGGCCTTCTTTTCTCGTCCGCTTCACCATCTCCGACGTCCAGGTAGGCGAGATAGCGGTATCCTGTTCCGTACGCCATACATGCCATCCGCTTTTGGCATGATGCACGGTGCCAAGGTTCTCGGGCAAGTCGCTGACCCAGTCCCTGTCGGAGCTACGCACACCCCAACCCGTCTCCACGCGTACCCCGCAGCCCCGTTCCGCAGAATAGATCGCATTCATCACCCCTTTTGTATTCTCTGGATTTTTGTATCCAAGTACGCCAGACATCCGGGGAGGCAGAGACATTGTTGTCCGAACTGTCCGTGCACCCTATTTGCGGACTCCTCACTTTCCCGAGTTCGGAGGCACCTACCCCACTCTGCCTTTACCACCACTTTCTCCGCTTGCTTATCTTACGGCCTCTGATTCCCCGCACAAGCATTGTAGTTCTATCGGATGATTTCCTGTAAACATTTAATCCCGGATTGCCCTCGCGTTCGACTGTCTGCTTGGCAAATCTACGTCAGAAGACCAGCATCAATTGTCTCGGACGACACCTGATCCCTTTTTCATGTCCGTTTCACCGCCTTCAATGTCTAGCTGGGCGAGGTAGCGTGTATCCTGTTCCGTGCCCCAGACATGGCATCCGCTTTAGCATACCTCAACCCGTCTCTCGTATGTGTATCCCGCAGCCCCGTTCCGCAAAATGAATCGCATCCATCATCCCGGCTAGGTAGAGACGTGGTTGTGCGAACTGTCCGTACCCTATTTACGGATTCTCACTTTCCCCAGTCCGGTGGCGCATACCCCACTCTGCCTTCACCACCACTTTCTCCGCTTGCTTATCTTACAGCCTTTGATTCCACGCACAACCATTTGTAGTTCTATCGGATGATTTCCCGTAAACATTTAATCCCGAATCGAATTCGTGTTTGAGACAGTCAAGAATTCCGGTTTTCCGTACGCACAGGCGAGCATGCCAGGATTGCCTATAAAAACTAAACATTCACCGGATGTCCATGGCCTATGATACAGGCTGGGCGGTCTTATCTCCGCCTCTTTCCTGTCCACCAATCATTTCTCATGGGAGCACATACTCTACAACCTTCGGATGTATGGAGTCGTTCGTGCGTGTTTGTGCCGCTATTCAACATGCTGGTCCGAAACGCGCTGTGATGCGTTGAGTGTTCTTACCGACAAAGATTAATGTAAGTCACACCCCGCTTCTGATTTCAACCCCCATTGATCGGGGGTTCCCAGAACACGATAGACCGTTTACTTGGTTATGCTCGTGTCGTACTATGTGATGTCGGAGACAGCATTGAGGTGGCAATTCAGCCGGGAACCCATCTTGTCCAGCCTGTGGAGAGGTGTTGTCAAACCAGTTCTGGATGAGTCCTTGGCCTTTCTGTACGTCATCCCGTGTTGCTTGAAGGCGTCGTTGATCCATCCATCTGTGTCTCTGAGCAAACTAGCAGTGGGAAGCTATCATACATTTGTTAGTGTTCGACCGCGCTATTCACGTTCCTTCCAAAGCATTCGATTTTGATTTTGTCATTTCGCCCTACGTTCCCACTGTCACGTACCCGCTCATTCGAGTGACCACCTCCGGCAGTGGTCTCTGCGTCCTGGCTATCCCTCAGCCACCATCATACAGTCAATCTCCCTAACTCAAGTCATCAAGAACTCCCGATCACCCTTCTTGAGTTTTTTTTTTGGATCGGTCAAGGAGGTGCTTGACCTGATGAAAGTTGTGGACTGTGTCCACTTTGCTTGTCACGGAGCCCAAGATCTCGAGAGCCCCACTGACAGTTGACTCTCCCTCACGGATCAACGCCGCTTAGAGCTGTCAGACGCCATCGTGCTCTCTCGTCCTCGCCGTGGGCTCGCATCTCTCTCCGCATAACCGCGATGGCGACAAGAATCTGCCGGACGAGAGGAGCCCGCCGCAGGAACGTTATTCCCACACCCCGCGTGGCCAAGGATGACTACGAGCAGCTTTTCGGGACCGCCGTCCGTCGCCGGATTATCGGGGGGCCGCACAGCGCCGAAGGGCGTCTCGGAGAACATTCCGTTTATCCATGTAGGTCTTTGAACGGTTCAGTATGATGTTCGAGTGAGGTATACGACATTGGCTCTCGTCAATCGCACGTAACTATTCACGTTGTCATGAAGATTTGCGGGCTGTGGCGATTACGATCATTCACCTATACATCCAGCTACCCCAACCACTACTACAGTGACGTGGGGACGAGCCACACATCGCACTGATCTCGACTCACTTCCTAGTTTGTAGAAACCCCTTGATAAGATTTCGGGGAGACACCTGTCTCCAGGTGGCCCCCCGTTTTCCCCGGAAGAAGAACCCCGGACCCGGGGGAGAAGTCTTCGAGATCAAAGAAGTTTCATGGCAGGGTCGCGGTGCCGATATGTAGAACTCGGTGAACGAATATGTATGCGCCAGAGGCATGGTGCATGCTCGGAACCGATAAGACAGCCCGCCGTTGTGTTGGATCCATGATACAATGCGGGTTTCTTTTCTTTTTTTTGGTTTCGTTTCTTGAAGACAGTTGTACGCTCCACAATGGTCAAGGGACCCCTGCTGAGTCGGGTTCGAGGTACCAACCTGCCCTGTTTAATGTAGATGGTAACGGATGCCATTCATAGGAATAGAGGATCCATTGCTTCAATGTTGGAAGCGAGCGTGAGAGTCCGACGTCGATGCCCTGTGGCGCTTCCTCAGGCTTGAGGCGTCGTGAACCACGCCATGGGCATATGGTTTTTTATTGTAACACAACCTTGTAAGTACATGTCATCACGACCTTTTCCATAGTTACTGAACGGACTTTTCCCTGCGCCAATGTTCGGGGACGCGCTCAACGATCCCTGGAATACGATAAGAAATGCGAGTCCATTGGCATTGGCACGAACCCGCTTACCCGCACGTATCTATATTCTTCCACGTGTACGCCGCTCGGTGATGCTCGCATCTGGATCAGAATATAGTATTGATAGGATTGCACATGTGCCGAGGTAAATATGGAGGTATGTCACTCGCCAAGATCTCTGTGGTGCCTGTAAAAAAGCAGCCCTGAGGACTCGGATAGTTCGTCATACTATATGATATATCTCCATCTCTTACCGGCATGGTGTGGTTCTTTTTTTCGTCCCCATTCCTTCTTCCTTCCAACTACAGTCCTTCGCTTTTTCTCCCGACAGGTCATTTAGACTGGCAGGATTTCGACAGGGGTGGTATATTATCCGTCATGCTCAATGGCTTGGACGGCTCTCGACGTTGCTGGTCATTGTCTGCGCTGACAGTGGTGGTGGACTCAGAGCGAGCAGTATCAGACTCCACCTTAACAGCGCTGGATCCTGCCAATGCGCCTGTTGTTCACTCTCACAAGGATTTTGGGGTCTTAGCTGTACCCGCACAGCTGCGCTACGACCCTGCTCGGCAACTGGATCTTGGTGCCAGTGGGTGGGCCAAATTTGGCTTGGGACTCGGCTGTACATTGGGTGAGCATGCCGTTATCGATATGATGCGCTGGTCGTGTTAACGTACTACGGGAAGTGGCGGCAAATCTTTATTACTGCCAGCCCCTCTTGAGTGAGATGGGTCTGTCTCTTGGGATGGATTCGTCGCTCAAGTGTTATTTTTCTAGTCGAGATAGCCAATTCATTCCATGAGCCGTACACTACAGTGGCGTGGTAGGTTCGGGCTGTGTTCGTTTGAGCATCACTGACGATGTTTCAGGATACCCACCATGTATCAAGCAGGGTGCGTTTCCGATGTCTTGATGGAGCCACTATTTATGGGGCTTTGGGTTCACATATGGCAGATATTGCGTTGGGTTATTCTTCATCTCTCCTCTCGGTGATCTGGTTCGGCGTCGTCAGCTGATCATAGCCCTCGTCTGCATCACAACCTGCCTTTCAGTGGCTTTGGCTCTGTCACGGGGCCTCGTTAGCTTCTGTGCGCTTGCTGTCCTCATTGGCGTGTTTAACGTCACTCCTCAAATCCTCATCCCTTTGGCGGTGGACCACACCACACCACAACACCGTGCCAGCGTTGTCTCGATCCTCCAATCCGGTCTCATGCTCGGCATCCTCCTCGCGCGCGTCCTATCTGGCGTTATCAGCTATTTCACCACCTGGCACACGGTGTACTACATTGCCATCGGCGTGCAGGCTGTTGTCTTGTGCGGTGCCTATGTCCTCATACCGGATCACCCGCCAAAAAATCCCCACCTCACGTATCCGGAGATCTTACACACCATGGTCACGTACTGCGTCACCGAACCAAGGCTCCTGCAGGCGGCGTCGATCAATTTTGCCTCGATAGCGTGCTGGACCAATTTTTGGGTGACGCTCACGTTTTTGTTGGGTGGCAAGCCATATAATTTCTCGACGTAAGTGCCCTTCCCCTCTCACCTCACATTTTTCTGCGATACTTACACTGCAAATCCACTCGTGATAACGACGAAATATGGGTTGTGACTTGATGTGTTTATGTTTGAATGTCTAGTTTGTATATCGGTCTATTCGGGTTGATCGGTATCCTGGGCATCTTTTCGGCCCCACTGGCGAGTCGCTCCATTGATCGGCTTGGTCCCTGGGTTTCCGTGCTCGTGGCGACCCTTTGCCTGTTGGTTCTGCAGAGCATCGAAATGGCCGCTGGTGGTATCCACATCGCCGTCGTCATCATTGTGTGCTTTTTCATCGATGCGTTTCGACAGGCACAGACGGCTTCGTTACAGACGATAGTATTAAGGTGAGCAAGGTTTCGAGATAGGACACTTTCGGAGATGAAGACAAATTGAGTTGTGCAGTATTTCTGAAGAGGCACGTTCACGCCTAAATGCTATCCTTACAGTTTCGGTACGTGTTTCCTTCAGCTCAGTTTCGGACTGCATTCCTTTTCTCTCTCAACTGCTCGTATTCTCTTACTGATATCTTACCATCCATCCACGTGTTTGTTCATTCCATTTTCAATAGCTCTTCGGAGGCCAGGTCCTCGGGTCCTCCGCCGGATCCCACATCTTCCTCCATTACGGCTGGCGTGCCGCCGCTGGACTCTCGGTCGGCCTTTATGGGTTGCAGCTACTCGTCCTGTTCATGCGCGGGCCGAATTGTGGACCAGACGCTTGGTTTGGTTACGAAGGTGGGTTCGCCCTTGGTGGTCAAAAATTGTATCAAGAACGCGCAGAAACCGCTTCGCGCGCGGGTGATCGGACGGAGACAGAGATGACGACACAGCCGAGCGTTGAGACGCTGGTGCCTGAAAGCGTGTGCTGGGAAAAGCGTGTATGATCAAATCCTAGTTCTAGAAAGGGTGGGAGCTAAAAGTGGAAGGGGACGTGAAGAGATTGGGTTATCCTATGTATTATTCGTACATCGATCTGCACGTCGCTCGGCTGGGCGATATACATACATCGCATATATGTACGTGCACTGTACCTGGATGGGTAGAGTCAGAATGCACTAATAGCATTTAATCTTTAGACATTAAGGAGGTGTTGTGCATGAATCACGCTTCGGAAGTGCTTACCGGGGGAGTTAGGCATCGCCATATGAAGGTGCACGAGGTCGCGGAAGATAGTGGATAATGTGACAATGAGGCAAAACATTAGGCAACTGCGAAGTTATGAAGCTTGTCAGGTGCGGCGCGTGCTGTACATAGGCAAAAGAAAAAGCACCCAAGCCCCTTGAGTCCGAAGTGATCACGGAGGGAGGGAACGGGGAGATGCACTGCATTACAAGTTTGTCCCTGATTCGAAGCTCAGAACGAGACCATGTGCCACAAGCAGGGCAGAGCACCCTGGCCGAGCCAACGTGGACACGCGACAGATGGACGGCGTCTGACAGGGAAGATCCACTGCGCTTGAGAAGCGGGGATACATAGGAGGACAAAGGTCCCCATGCGACTTTATGATAATATGAATGTGGGTGGGGCCCTTGAACCCTGTACCAGGTTCGCGACGTGCCCTGTTTGTTGCACTCCGTTCGCTACGCCCGGGGGTCTATGACCTAGGCAAAAAAAAAAAATAAGTCCATGACGACGTGCCTTTTCTATGTGAGTTGATCCATGTTAGAGTGAGGGTGCTCACCCCTGCTACGACCGCTATAGGCACCGAAACGGGTCGAATCCATTTGCCTCGGCGCGGACACTCTGGAGTCACGCTTCATTGAATACGAATCAGAAAGCGGAGGAAATAGGCGGATCAAATGCCATGCCGAGAAATGAAGATATACTTATACGTAGTAACCCACATCGCGCCCCGAAACGCGTTGGCGTAGCAAATACTAGTGCAAGGACTGGGGGCGGGCTTGAAACTTGGTAGACAAGTGCACAAAAAAAGAATACACTGGTTTGGAAAGGCGAGAAATCTCGATTGCTTCAAGTTGGACCGCCTCTTTGGAGCTGTCGACGCAGTACCGTGTTCATAGATAAGCACGGAATTTTGGAAATTATCACTTGAAATCCAAGTGTAAGACCGCGGACTCGAGGAAAAAGTGCTTGCAGGAGGATGCATGTTCCTTTGATTTGCGTAAAAGCCTGACAGACTCGCAGACCACCGCGAAATGCCGACTCACATTTCAACATTTCGCAGGCACAATCACGGCTCTGCAGCCCGAGCTCGGGATGTCTTGGCCTCGGAATTGACAACTTGCCCACATGGCCGACGATGTGTATCATAGAGATGCATTCCACTTACTAACACTGCCCTACAAGGATTACGGCAATTTATTGGGTTCAAGTTGCTTATGCTACGCTACTCCGCACTACCACATGCAAGACTCGTTGCGTTTCGAGTTGCACGGGTTCAGGGGGTGGGACGCTGTCATAATGATTGAGAGGTAGTTGCTAGGTCCAAGGCAGGTTGTCATCCGTCGCATAGAGTCGTCCCTCACTCCTGACACGCCGGGTTGCCCTCATTCTCGATCATACCTAGGCCCGTTCCGTAGCCACTGGCAAAGCTTGGAAGGCAGCGTCATGATCTTCTATTTAAATGATCGCCGCCAGGGTTCCCTCAAGTTCACCCACTTCCTCGTTCTCGTCACATCTGAACCCTATACTGGCATCCAGTGGACCATCCTTTCCTGTCCACATAGCTCGCTGTATCAGGAAAGGGACACCCTTGAGCAGTTTCCGCAGTAAAATTTCTACTTGGAGCTCGAGGAATTCCATTCTCAACCTCGACAGACAGCAGGTAGGTCTCAACCTCGTTCTGGCGTGCACCGTGTGGTAATAAAAATCTTTTGCTCCCGGCAGTCCAGGTCTTCGCGTGGCGAGGAGTTAAGTTACGCCTGCAGGTCAAGGCGATGATCTACATCTCCGCTTACTTGTAGGCCGCAGGGTTATATATCTCAGCCTGTTGACTCTCCGCACGGGCTACTCGTGCTTCTGCGTCCCCTCCTGGCCGCTACTATCGCTGGTTACGCGATGGATGTGGAACAGGCCATTTCGACTTTCGTAGGACCCCTCGTGCCGCATAAGGATTTTGGGTTCCTTGTCGTTCCGGAACGACTCAGGTACTCTGCTGCTCATCCGTTTCATTTCGGAGCGTGGTCCAGGCTCGTGTTTGGTTTGGGATGTGCATTCAGTCAGTATTCCTCCACCGAAGAGAACCTTTTCTGACCTACATAAGCCGTGGCAAATCTGTACTACTGCCAACCACTCCTGAGTAAGTCTTCCTTGTCCTCTTTACCAGTCATATCCACCCAGTCTCATTTCTGTCCGCAGTCCAGATGTCGATTGATTTCCATGCAACATACGAGGACATATCACAGTGAGCGATTTTATGTGAAATTGTTCTTGTCTGATTTTTCTCCAGGGTTCCTACGATGTACCAAGCTGGGTATGTTTTGTCGCTCTTTATTAACCGACCTGACTGAACATGTCTGGGTAACAGATATTGTATCGGACTATTTTTTATATCCCCTCTAGGGGATATTCTCCCGCGACGCCAGTTAATTTTGATGCTCGTGTTCATCACAACATGTCTCTCAGTTGGTTTGGCTCTGTCGAAAAACCTCCTCGTCTTTCAGGCATTCGCATTCCTTCTCGGAGTGTTCAATGTTACCCCTCAAATCCTCATTCCCTTTGCGGTAGACTTGGATTCCCCAGAACGCCGTGGAATCACAGTGTCAGTTCTCCAGTCCAGCATCATGCTAGGGATATTGCTAGCTCGCGTGATGGCCGGGGTTGTCGCGAACTTCTTTTCATGGCGCGTGGTATACTATGTATCACTCGCGCCCCAGGTTATTGTTTTGTGTGGGATATACATGCTCATACCAGATCAGCCATGCAAAAATCCTAATCTCACTTATCTCGAAATATTCCACACAATGGCCAAGTATCTGGTCACTGAACCACGACTCATACAGGCAGTACTCATTAATGTTGCATCCGTTGCATGCTGGTCCAGTTTCTGGGTGACCCTTACTTTCCTTTTGGGAGGTCCACCCTATGAATACTCAACGTAGGTTCCCTCGTAGTCATGTTGAGCTGGCTGAAACTGAACCCCCAGGTTGTACATTGGCTTATTTGGTCTCATTGGAGTCGTGGGCGTGTCTGTAGGACCTCTATTTGGGCTTTTCGTCGATCGAATTGGCCCTTGGTTGTCAGTTGCTTGTAGCGACCTGTTGTCTTCTCGTCATGCAAAGCATCGAGACCGCAGCTGCAGGGATTCATATAGCTGTTGTGGTCATCTTTTGCATCGGACTCAATGCTTTCCGGCAATCCCAGACTGTTTCTCTGCAGACCATAGTCTTTGGGAAAGTCTTTGTTACTGGACCATCGAACAACCCTATCTAAGCTATCATTTAACCAGGATCTCGGAAAACGCTCGATCACGTTTAAACGCCATCCTAACGCTTTCGGTATGCATATCATCTTCACAGGAAGTAGATTTATTTTACTAATCCCCTCGGATGCTTCGTATAGCTTTCTGGGGGGCAAGCGATGGGGACTTCTGCAGGATCCGTGGTCTTCTTGACTTTTGGCTGGCGCGCCGCTTCCGCTCTTTCGATGGCGTTTTATGGGTGGCAGTTGTTTGTTCTCCTCCTTCGAGGGCCGAACTGCAAGCGATCTACGTGGTTTGGCTACGAAGGTGGATTCACCTATCAGGTGCCAGTGGAGCAGAAGCGGAATGGCACTGAGACTCCCGCGACTCAAACTTCTTCCATGCTCGACGTGGTATATCCCAACTCAAATCCGGTAGAATGCGAGAACTCTCGAACGTGAAGGTAACTTGTCAACGATTCGCCTTTGTCACACTTTGCATCCTTCAGTCACTTCTCTGAGACTTTTATTCCTGGTTAGATGTCAATATTTCACTCGCATATAACGCAGAATTGCTTTCCTCATTCATTGCTGTGGATTTCACCCATTCAAACATTCTTAGGGACTTTACCATCGTACTTTATGATTCATCGGTTCGAATAAACCCGGGGTTTATTCGAACTGAACCCGTAGCTTACCATGCCAGGTGTTTTATGTAATACTAGTACCAGTGGTCATTTCTGTAATCAACATGCACATGTGGACGACGAACGGTCGAAACCCAAACAAAGATCCACATCATGATACCGACAAGGCATTCGGCCAGAAACACAAGTCCTCCAACTTATGACCATACTTGCACCCTTTAGCAACCGCCGTCAGGCCCTCTCATGTGGCCCAGGGACTGTTTGGTAACATTCTATTGAGTTGCCAGTGTCTTGCCAATGTGATCAAGGGCTAATGCGCAAACTTCGCTACCACGATGAGTGCGAGGGGGCCCAAGAGTCCAGCGCAGTCACCCTGAACATGTTTCGCCCGACTGGCCCCAGTGCAGCACTGGCCCTTTTAGCTCCCGTTTCACATATTCCATGACGAACTTATGGCCTCATTACCCAAATTACCCCTTCATGGTCACGAAGTCAGCCTCCTGGTTGGTGTCTTCCCAAGAGGTTCAAAAATAGTACGTGTCCTTCAACGCGAGATGGGGTTCCGTCTCTTCTAATACTCCACGCACGGTGTCAAATCCGCCTACTGTGACAGCTGTTTGGTCCTCGGCAATAGGTGTACCTCCACCAATCGAGCAAACGCTAGACATTTGACATCATACGTACCGATATGACTTTGGGCTTTCCATATCCCGGAACGACTCCGTTATGATCCAAACAAATCGTTCTACTTTGGTACGTTTCTGAACGTGTTCTTGGTATTTGTAGCACTCTGGGTGAGCCCAACTTGCGTTTCGTTTACTCTCATGCACTCATAACGCGACAGTTTGTGCCAATTTCTACTATTTTCAATCCATATTGAGCAAGGCTGATCGCTCTCGTAGCGTGGTTTCCTAGCTCACGGACAATTTGGCCCAGTTCAATCATCAAATTCCTTCTTATGACGAACTGTCAATGTACCTGTGTGTCCTCCATACACGTAGAAAGCCCTGCTGATGCGCCTCGTCAGAATACCCACTTTGGAGCTGGCAGGATAGGCTGTTTAGTTTTTCAATTCACTCTTACTCATGATAACAGGTATTGCATTGGACTCCTGACCGTTTCTCTCCCGTGGGCGACATGATCGTCGTGGATTGATTCTCTTCCTAGTTCCCTGTTCGACATCTCATACCATCGGACTTGAAATATCTATATATGTCTTTGAAGTCGTACCGTTCTGGGTCGGGTTCACATCTCTCTCCCCTCAGACATTTCTACAACTCCCAACGGATTTGGCACCTTCAAAATGCCGTACATTTGCTATATCCTTGGTATCGTCCGAGTCGGGATTCCGTTTGGCATCTTCATCGCCCGGGTTCTTTCCGACGTGGTTGCCAACTTTGAATGCCCCACGAACCACGAACCCCCCCCTCCTTCCAGCGTATTGGGTTGTTTCCTCCAGGGTGTCTACAGCACATTCACCACTTGACGATTTCTGGGATATGATAAGTCCGAACTCACCGACTAAACGGATGAAGTGGATGCGTTCGACTTGCCTGATGCCTCGGATGGAACAGGCTGTGAAGATCAAAGGGGTGCTGCTCCCTTGTCTGTATTCATCGCCTCACAATCTCATCCTCCTCGTCGTGTATCAGACATTTGAACTCACCGCTTCCACAGTCAACCTGGAGTATTAAGTAACTAACCGAAACATTTTCCATAGTACACTCTGTCGTAAAAGTACAGCGGGTCAATCGTGGGTAATAACATGGGTGAGGGACAAACGTGAATCAATATCGGCACGTCAAATTCTCGTTCCAATCTTCAGATCCAACACCTTCCGCAACAACGAAAAGCCTGTACGGATCATACTTGTCTTTGATGCCTTTAAGAGTCGAATAGTGCGAGCCAAAAAAGGTCTCTTGCCAGTTGATCTCGAACAAGGATGCCTGTTGGACATGGTAAGTAGGGTGACCCCAAGGTGGACGCATGGGACGAACCTCGTTGAAATAAGCACCATCGTTGGGTGTGATATCGTACATGGCCTTGATCCATCCTTTGAATTGGGATATCATCCCTTGGATTTCTGTCGAGGATGCGCCATCCTCCCAACTGATCCCGCACACAGTTTCCACGACCGCATTCCGCCAGGCAGGATTGAGCCCAGCAGAATCGGCACCGAACTGGCTGACCTTGCCACCTGCAATTGTACTACATGGATAAGTATTATTCCAAACTGTCAGCCGGCCAAAGCGCAGGGTGAGTGGAGAACGCACAAAAATAACCCACTACAGTTAAGAAGTATCTCGGCAACTCCGGCATAGTTGTTCGCAACGGTGTCACGCGAGAGGAGCCGAGAGGTGTACATGAGGTTTCCACCGTTCTGAACGCCGCTACTACTGACCATATACTCATATAGTTCATACATGAGGGAGAATAATATGTCTGTTCCGCAGAGACAACACCGAACGGCGCCAAGGAAGCAGTGTAGTTGTGCCATGCCTGAGTGGTCGCCATAGCGGTTTCGTCTGTCATATTGGGTGCAGCATAGTAGAAACTCAATCCCCCACCAGATATCGCCCCATATCCTCCCCAACCGTCATCCGTAAATTGAGTTTGGTAACGCAGCAATGCCCCAACGAGCTCTGGCAACACCGACGAATTCGTGGTGTTTGCCTGATACGTATAGAGCTGTGCTGAAACTGAGGGATAGGTGCAGTAGGTGACCGAAGTGACGATTCCGTACGTGGATCCACCACCACCACGCAGTGCCCAGAAGAGGTTGGGGATCTGATAATTGTTCACAGTCAAAAACTGCCCGGTGGAGAGTACGACAGATATTTCCAGAGCGTTGTCAACACCTCCAATTCGTCGATCAATTTGGTGAAAAAGATGATCCTCTGGAATCTTACCAAGACCGTAGCTGGGCGACAACATAGAGTGACCTCCGCCTGCTAACCATCCTCCAGACGAGCCGACGGAACCGCCCACAGAGATACCGCCCACCATCAAACGTCCGTAATTATTGACGGCGGTATATGCTTCATGCCATTGTACGCCGGCAGCAAGCGTTACAGCTACTCAGAACAAGCAATCAGAAGGGTCTTACAGCAATTGTGAACGATCCCACCATCATATGTCTTGCTTGCCGGCGCTCCCTGAGGGACAAAGGTAGGATTATACGTGATATTTTTCATGTTATGGGTCCACACTACAAATGACCCCCGCGCCGCACTGCGCCCAAGAAAATCATGGCTGCTCGCACATCATCCATCAGAACACGTCTATCCCGTACAGTATATATTGAACGAGATGACATACCCAGTGTTCTTAACAACCAATTTCAGGTTCTGCTGCACCGCAAAAATAACTGCAGCCTGAATATCCTCTATTGAGCGCGCGTCCACGCCGATGACTGGCACGCTCCCTTGTTCACAGGTTCCCGTGATGGTCGTGTTGAGGTAACACGCGTCGATCGTGCCGTTCTGGAACGTGAACGTCTCGAAGTTTGTGGCTTCCATGGATCCAGGCATGGATGAGCGCCAGTTACCGTCGTACCAGTTTTCGAGGACCGCGGTGCAGTTTCCTGATGGATTTGGGGGCGGGTAGCATGCTGACGCGCTGGGAAGTGGGTATACGAGTGGCTGGGAGACCTGTGACTGGAGTTGGGAGAACGTGGAAGGGGAAGGCCAGCAGGATTGACCATAGGTGCAAAGGCACCCCGAACTACTAGCCCAGGCAGTCACTGGCCATCCTATTACGAGGAGTGCAAGTGTGGAGAGCACTTTCATTCCTGCTTGTTCGAGAGGTTCAAGCGGAAAGAATACAAACACGAGGGTGTGTGATGCGCGCTTTTCAGGTAGACCGGGACACTTGGCAGGGAAACGCCGTCGAGTCCTTGGCCAGCTTGTGGAATTACTGCGGATTGCATAGTGACAGCACAGCGGAGAGTGCAATTGCCAGCAAAGGGGTTATTTTGACGGCGTACTAACATCGCAGCGTCGCCACATTTCCCACCGCACCGCCCGAAATCGGCTGGAATTAGTAAGTACAGTGTACGGTAGGCGTCTGTGTGGAGGCAACCGGGGGGGGTGCGTTACGGTCTACCCCTGACTTCGTTATGCTCACAAAATTAGCAACCAAACCCACCGTTATGCGTTACTTTTAGCAACGCAACCACCCACCGTTACGCGTTACGGTTGCCTCCATACAGACGCCTACAGTATGGGGTAAGTTCAAGAGATGACTACGGACAGTTGCATCTCGGATTCTGCAGACTGCCATCATGGACCAAGGTCGGAGTCAACTCCGCTTCAGAAGCTTCAAGATTCATCACCGAGTCATGGGTATTATCCTACCCCCACCAGCACTATCTATGCTTCACAACCAAAACCGTCGCCGCACCAACCCCAGCACCATACGCCGGAAAAGTAGACAGCGAGTCGACGTGTCCTCAACTGACTTCCGAATCCTTCCAATTCCGAAGAGGCTTCGTTACGATCCCGACAAACCTTGCCATTTCGGACTTTTGTTAAATGTATCGTTTGGATTTGCTTGTACGTTTGGTGCGTGCTTGAACCAACTGGATAGATCCGTCCTGACCTGTTCCAAGTCGTCGCGAATCTATACTATTGTCAACCCTTGGTTGAGTATGCCAAGAATTTCACGTATTTTTGTTCGCATGCTCACCGCTTGTGTTTGCAGTCGAATTTTCAAAGTCCTTTGATGTTGCCTACAGCGAAGTATCAGTGTAAGTGATTTCACCACTTCGAATGGCACTGTTTAACGGCAAACCACCCCACAGGATACCGACGTTGATACAGGCAGGGTAAGCTACACTCGCATTATGTACGAAACACTGCAGTTAGTCAAAACACTAACGAGATATGTGACTGATCTCCTTCTGATATCTCCTCTAGGAGATCTGGTTCGCAGGCGACAGCTAATTTTGTTGTTTGTCTTGTTGTCAACCACGCTTACCATCGGCCTCGGCATAACGCCCAACCTTCGTGTCTTTGAAGTGTTGTGCTACTTGATCAGTGTCGCCAATGTCACTCCACAGATCTTCGTGCCACTTGCGGCCGACCTAGCTACACTGGAACGCAGAGCGTCCGCCATGTCCGTGGTTCTTTCTGGCTTCATTCTCAGGGTCTTGACTGCACGCGTGCTTGCGGGATTCATCGGCAACTTCGATACGTGGCGTACAGTCCCATCAGTGTACAGTGTCTGGTGTTGCTCGGCGTGTACTTTGTCCTACCAGATTATCCAGCTAAGGATCGCGACTTGACGTACTTCAAAATTCTGTACACCATGGCCAAATACGTCGTCACGGAACCACTCGTGATACAGACTGCGTTGATTAACATCGCATCCAGTGCCTGTTTCAGCAGTTTATGGGTCGCGTTGACGTTCTTGCTCGGTGGACCCCCATATCACTACTCGATGTGAGTGATCGATTTATCTCGACCGTTTACTGTCTTCGGTCTATCTCACGTGGGTCACCCCGTTCAGACTTAACATCGGCCTATTCGGACTTGTCGGCATGTGCGGTGTGCTTATCGCCCCATTTACGGGTCGGTTGATTGACAATCTCGTACCGTGCTACGCAACGCTGGTGGCGCCGTCCATCCTTCTCGTTTGTCAATCTGTGGGAGCCGCTGCGGGTGGAATCAACCTATCTGCGGTCATCATTGCCTGTATAGGCGTCGATGCCGCCACTCGAATGTAGCAAGTGTTGTTGGCTGCTGCAGTGTCCAGGTATACCCCGTTTCTGATGGTGAGTCGGTATGGTAACAATGATCACCTACCAGCATCTCCACAGTCGCACGGGCTCGTCTGAATGCCATCCTCATTCTATCGGTGAGTACACAACTCCATTAGATAGCAACGGGTTGCACTGATGAGTAGCGTAGTTTTTCACTGGGCAAGTCATGGGGACTTCCGTTGGGACACGAGTGTTCGTCCAGCATGGTTGGCGGGCTTGCGCCTTGTTTATGCTGGCGTTGTACTCTTTTCAACTTGGGATGCTTGTATTGCGAGGACCTCACTGCCCCAGAGACCACTGGTTTGGTTGGACGGGTGGTTTCGGGGCTCGCGAAAGCGTTGTGGAAGCACGGAAGAGAGACGATGTCTCAAAGGCTTGGGACCCAATGGACGAGGCCTAGCCGCATGAGAAAATGGCAGAGGGCTCAGTACGACATACGGATTGAGGAGACGCCGCCAACGCAGCATGATAAAACGGGGATACATTGTGCTTTTTGCAACACTGCACGCACATTGTGGAATTGGGTGAATGAAGTATGGTCGACCGGGCTTGGCTCTGGAAACGAAAAGAACAGTCATTGATACAGACGCTGTAGCCGCTTGCTTTCCGGGGTTGGGTATAGTTGGTGGACTAGCAGTTGACCAAAACAGCTATTCTTTGATGGCAAGAAGATCCAGCCTGGGAGATGTATTGAAGACACCCAATAAGAATGCAAGCACGTGCATTGGAAAACAAATAAATTTCCGAATATGTTGCCCAGGCGATGGTGATATCTTGCGACGTGTCTGAACACGTCGGGGTGCCGATAAGCCCTAAATGCTCCCTCCGGAACAGCGTTATGGAATTGTCGGATGTCATCTCTTCACGAATGAAGTATCGTATGGTCGACTCATGCTTTCCTTTGAAAAGGAAAAGAACACCATTAGTATATGGTGTACTGACGGGCTGGCAGTTGCCAGCCAGTGATTCGATCTGTTCGATGTTGGCACTTTATGTTCCACGCTTGCGTAGTCAAGACTAGCCAAGAATTGCAAGGCTCGAGAGCATAGATAGGTGCGCAGATCGCTTATTCATCACTGAGGCACGGGGAAAGAAGCTTCACGTACCCGCTGACCTCGTGACCGCTGACCAGTCCCACATGTTACGGTAGTTCGCCTGCGGCCAGCGCTATCTATGCTTCAGACGTTCGCAGAAGACAGTCCCATGGTTAATTCGACAACCAGAGCTGAGGTTGGTGCACCAACTCCAGCACCATACACCGGAGAAATAGACAGCGACGTGCACTCAGTCGACTTCGGAATCCTTCCCATCCCGAAGAAGCTTCGTTACGATCCCGACAAGCCTTTCCATTTCGGACTTTGGCTGAATGTATCGTTTGGATTTGCTAGTACATTGGGTGCGTGCTTGAACAACAAGGCAGATCATTCCTGATCCCCTTCAAGTCGTCGCGAATTTATTCTATTGTCAACCCTTGTTGAGTATGCGAAGAATTTCATGTATTTTTGTTCGCATACTCACCGCTTATTGTTTCAGTCGAATTTTCAAAGTTTTTTGATGTTACCTACAGCGAAGTATCGGTGTAGGTAACTTTACCACTTTTGAAGGGCAGTGTTTCATGGCAAACAACACAGGATACCAACGTTGATACAGGCAGGGTAAGTTCCGCTCATTTTATGTACAAATCAGTGCAAGTAGTACTAACATTGATGAGATATGCGACTGGTCTCCTTCTGATCTCCCCTCTGGGAGATTTGGTCCGCAGGCGACAGCTAATTCTATTGCTGGTCTCGGTGTCGACCACGCTTACCATCGGCCTCTGCATAACATCCAACTTCTATGTCTTTGGGGCGTTATGCTATTTGATTGGTGTCGCTAACGTCACTCCACAGATCCTCATGCCCCTTGCAGCCGACCTAGCTACACCGGAACGCAGAGCTTCCGCTCTATCCGTGGTACTTTCTGGCATCACGCTCGGAGTCCTGACCGCACGCGTGCTTGCGGGAGTCATCGGCAACTTCAATACGTGGCGGATAGTCTACTACATGGCCATTGGCGTCCAGTGTCTGGTGTTAGTCGGCGCATACTTTGTCCTACCAGACTATCCAGCTAAGAATCGCGACTTGACGTACTTCAAAATTCTGTACACCATGGCCAGATACGTCGTCACAGAACCACTCGTGATACAAGCTGCGTTGATTAACATCGCATCCAGTGCCTGTTTCAGCAGTCTCTGGGTCACTTTGACGTTCTTGCTCGGTGGACCTCCATACTACTACTCGACGTGAGTGATCAATTGATCTTGATTATATGCTGTCTTTGGTCACGTGACTCGGTTCCGTTCAGACTTAACATCGGCCTATTCGGACTTGTCGGCATGTTTGGTGTGCTCATCGCCCCATTTATGGGTCGGTTGATTGACAATCTCGTACCGTGGTACGCAACGCTGGTGGCGACGTGTGCCCTTCTCGTTTTTCAATCTGTGCAAACCGCTGCGGGTGGAATCAACGTATCTGCGGTCATCATTGCCTGTTTCGGCATCGACGTCGCCCGTCAGATGCAGCTAGTGTCATTGTCTACTGCAGTGCTCAGGTATACCTGGTTTCTGATGGTGAGTTGGTTTGATTACGATGATCACCAAATAGCATCTCTACGGCCGCACGCGCTCGCCTGAATGCCATCCTCATTCTATCGGTGAGTACACAACGCCATTAGATAGCAACGGGTTGTACTGATGAATAGCGTAGCTTTTCACCGGGCAAGTCATGGGGACTTCCGTTGGGACACGAGTGTTCGTCCAGCATGGTTGGCGGGCTTGCGCCTTGTTTATGCTGGCGTTGTACGCTTTTCAACTTGGGATGCTTGTATTGCGAGGACCTCACTGCCCCAGAGACCACTGGTTTGGTTGGACGGGTGGTTTCAGGGCTCACGAAAGCGTTGTGCATGCACGGAAGAGAGACGATGCTTCAAAAGCCGAGACTGCAACAGGCGAGGGCCAGACACTTGAGAAAGTGGAAGAGGGCTCTAAGTAGGACGACATACGGAGTCAGGAGACGTTGCCAACGCAGCTCGATAAAAGGGGATACTCTGCATTTTTTGCAACACTGCATAGTACGTTATGAAATTGGGTGTCATCTATACGAATAAAGTATGGTCGACCCAGGCTTCCCTTTGCAAAGGAAAAGAACCGCCATTAATATACCTTACTTTCCGGGTTGGGCACAGTTGGTGGACTAGCAGTCGACCAGGAAATCTAGCCTTTGATGGCAACAAGATTCAACTCCGGGAGATATATTAGAGAGAACCCAGGCACGTACATTGGAAACAAACAGATTTCCGAATAAGCTATCAACACGATAAGGATACCTTGCGACGGGCCGGAACCCCGTTGGGATGCCAATAAGCTTCGAATGCTCCGTCCGAGAGCGGACTCGGAGGAGATAAATGTCCCGCAGCAATCATAACACTACAACCTAATGTGATACCACTGGGCTACGCGGTATCGGAAATAGTATCGAGTGTCATTGGAGAGCGAACCAAAACCGAGTCCGAAGCCGAACACACCGGGACATTCGGATACGCCACGTTCTGGTATCGATCCTTTCGTTTTCTGACTGGCACTCTTCGTGTGGGTGGTTCTTGACGCTCGGTTTCTGCCACCCCAACCGGTGGATTCGCTTGAATGCGTGATTTCAATTTCAAGCCTGAGGTCTCTCTTTCGAAGGCAGGGCAGAGTGTGAAAAGCGTTGGCGAGATTGGTACTAACGATAACCTAGATCTGGGACCAACTGGCGAGGGGTTGTTGCGCTGCGATGGCGCTAGTGGCGCCAACGTTCAGCTTGAGGGCAACTTGATGGTGTCCTCCGCAGTATCAATCAGATGTTGTCTGGGGA
Source organism: Boletus coccyginus (assembly GCA_025782845.1). Classification (NCBI taxonomy): domain Eukaryota; kingdom Fungi; phylum Basidiomycota; class Agaricomycetes; order Boletales; family Boletaceae; genus Boletus; species Boletus coccyginus. Next base: position 343,436 of record JAHZSR010000045.1, on the reverse strand, counting down.
TAGTGAAAACAGGCTTCGCGCTTAACGGCCGCACTGGGCCGCAAAATTTATATACGTCAACAACAGGAATAAAACGAAAGTAGTCAAAAGAGAGGGAGAGAGAGATTTGTCCTGCTACGAAAGTTACTATATCCAGAATGTGGGATGGTGCGGGCCGCAAGTCAAATTATCAATGAGCTTCAGTGACTCCGGCGCCACTGCCTGGTAACGTGAAGGAAAAGAGAAAGAACGAAAGCGTGCTGGCAGGAATACGAGCAAGGGCGCTGAGAGATGCGACGGCGAGCAAGTTCGACGTCGACGGTCGGACGCATGCGTGAAATCAACCACGAAGGCGGGTGGGACACTCTCCACCTACTATAGTGGCCATGAACCAAGTCAGTGCGTGGCAAACTCGATTGAGAATGTTCACGCGAGTGATTTGGAATCATGGACATAGCAGGTATGGAGTGACACCAAGGGCCCTCATGGGCTGATTCTAGCAATGGGTCCAAAGAGCAAAAGGGGAGGGAGAATGGCAGAGGAGGAGGGGGAGTTGGGACTGCGAGAAAATCGGACGGGAGGGTTCTAAGACCTCATCCCATCGCAACAACGGCTCCTTTTATACGACCGTTCATCCCATCAATTTATTTTATTGTTGCGATGGCTCACATTTTGGAGGCATATCCGCCCATCGAACCGCGCCGGCTCTTTTTCGTCACATCATTTACACAGCGTCCCGTGTAAGTATTCGCATCATCACCTGATAGTCACAGTTACACTGATCGGGAACCTGCAGGCAAGTCACTTATACCAGATGCGGCAGCGCGCATAGCCAAAAAGGGCCAAGGCAAGCCGTGTAAAATTCCAACTCTGAGTAATTCGTCATCAACCGAGGGTAAGCACAAACGGAGAGTATGTCAATCAAGCCAAACCCTGTGGAGTGCTGGAAGTTCTTGAAAGTTCGTCTGTGAGATGCGGAGGCTAATGCCTCGCCTATGGGGTGTGTGCCACCAGTGTGAAGTGTAGAATAACGTCTGGTACTTCACTACAAGCGAAATGACTTACCAAAAAGAGCCAGTCAGTCCATCCCGATCAGACGGGTGCCTCTCTCCAGACAATTGTGGACCTCTGTGGTGGACAGGCGTCGCCAAGAAAAGAAGTCAGATCGGTAACTGCGACGTGTTAGAGGTTATTATTTTTCAACAGGTGTTTGATGGATAACACTCCACTTCGATTTTGACCCTGGGTTGGAGTTGATGAGTGGGCGCGAATGTGAAGTTTTGTCACCTATAAATTTAACGATGTTGGTACTGATTAAGGCGATTTTTCATCTCGGACGCGGACCGATCAGGAAGATCCAGGTGGGGGAGTGGCAGCATTGCCAATTAGAACGAAAACAGAAGATTGGGACGAATGAGGTCTGTTGAAAGCGCAACGTAAGCATGGAGAATTTGCACAGGATGGGACCCACAAACCCACTCTTGAACGCATAATCAAGATTTCCACGTAATGAGTTTCGGCAGGATGGTATCACGAGGCCGCCCATCACAGCCTATCAGAGGCGCCAAGGGACGGTTTTTTTTTTGCTGAACATCAACCCCCTGTCTCAGATGAGGTCAAAAACTCGCTTGACATCCAGGTCACAAGGAATCGCATGGTTGCCATTGAACGTTCGTACCCTGCCAGTGCGTTTAAATTAAATTACAGCTGGCTGGAACCCAGGCTGACCATCATGATCCTGGTTAGGCAACGTGCATCAACAAGAGATTCCTGTGATTGAGAACCTTATTCACGAGAACAGCGGAGACTGCGGTCGGCCAAGCGCAACGGCAGAAACCACGGAGCGTAAGTTCCCAACAACTATCTACATATCAGGGCTCAACCGCATATTTTTAGTACCGATGTTGCGTATCAGGCAGATCACGGCAGACCTGCCAGAGGACGGACAAGTCACTCGATTACGTTCGTCTCGACGAGGATAAATATGGGTACCATTTCGGCGCCTTTGTGCCTTCTGAGAACAAACCGGTCGCTGTCATCTCCGTCTTTTTGGAGCCAATTCCTCCTGTTGGCACTGATGTGATCGAACAGCGCCGGTGGCAGTCATGGGGCCTCAGTACGGTTCAGGAAATTTTCTTGCACCCAGAGTTCCAGGACCAAGGTATTGGGACAGGCCTGCTACGCTATGGGGCATCTCATTGTTCGAGCATGGGTGCCACAGCCCTTTGATGTGGCGCCCGGCTGAGCAGTAGCCAGTAGTATGAGAAACGTGGTCTCGTCCCCTTTGGTTCCCCCTTTTTCAAGGGCACGGTGGAGTATACGCGCATGAAGATAGTGCTGGTGGGTAGGGGGGCTGAAGGGCAACGTGAATCAAAGCGTGGGGTGGTGCCCTGATTTTACATCACACTAGACGAACGTCGCAAGGAGAGTAAGTGTGCTGGTCTGCATCCAAACGAATGTACTTTTGGTCGTCCGCTGATGGAGAACGTTCAGGTCAACCACGGTGATTTGTCGTATGTGATTCCACCCTGTACCCCAGATATCCTTCTGGAAATTTGGATACCTAACATGATTGTTGACACCGAGTCACCCATCTGACATATTCCTCGCGGCATCACTGGGACCCAGGATAGATTTCAAGTCTGTCTGTCAATCGAAAGCTATCCATCCACTTGAGCCGACCAACTCTGCATGCCATCAGGGGGCGACATGTTTCAAGGGTACGCAGTTTCCCTGCGTTTGCAATGGTGGCAAAATGAAAGAACACCACAGACCAAACCCCGTGCCTCCTGGTTTTTGCACCAGCCTATCTTGGAACCTGAGGTGCGACTCGGAGTGTAGCATCTGCCGTTCCTTTGGCCCCGTTACGATCGACTTTCATTCGGTGGAGCGCGGCCGAAGACACCACGTCAACCTGGTTGCGGGAAAACGAGTTCTTCTGTTTTTCATAACCGTCAATAGATCCGACTTCCAACACTGCCTTGTGCTCCACGGCATTACATAGAAATGCCATGAGCGTCAGCGCACTCCATCGGCATCATTCTGATGGGGAAGACTGCCGCCTCTCGACGCCAGTGCGCTATAGCTGGACATGGTGGTGCTGGCCATTTCTGCATTCAGGTGATGTGGAGCCCACCCATTGGCCCCCACGCCGTCGGAGCGCACATATACCAACGCAATAACACCCACCTCTCGGGATGCTGTCATCCTGGTAAAAGCGGCGTAGCGTAAACAAGCTTCAGTCCCTGAAATTCCTGTCTTTGCTGTAAACGCTTACGAAGGACCGCAGCGACGACGCCAATGAGGCTATCGGCTGTGCTCTCCACGGACCGCGGCATTGAGTGTCGGACTTTGACGAATATCCATATTCATTATTATCGACTCAACGTTGACGTTGCCGTTCCGTGTCTGGTTTCCTTTTGTGACTTGCCTGCAGGTTCCCGATCAGTGTAACTATCAGGTGATGATGCGAATACTTACACGGGACGCTGTGTAAATGATGTGACGAAAAAGAGTCGGCGTGGTTCGATGGGCGGACATGCCTCCAAAAAAAACAAAAACAAAATAAGTCGATGGGATGAGCGATCGTATAAAAGGAGCCGTCGTTGCGATGGGGTGTGGCCATGAAACACCCTCTCCCCATCCAATTTTCTCGCACTCTTAACCCCCCTCCCCCTCTGCCATTCTCCCTCCCCCTCTCCTTACCTTGCTCTTTGGGCCCATTGCTAGAATCAGCCCTTGAATGGCCCTTGGTGTCACTCAATACTTGCTATGTTCTATGATTCCAAATCACTCGCGTGAACATTCTCAATTGAGTTTGTCACGCACTGACTTGGTTCATAGCCAATATAGTAGGTAGTGAGTGTCCCACCCGCCTTCGTGGTTGATTTCACGCATGCGTCCGACCGTCGACGTCGAACTCGCTCGCCGTCGCATCTCTCAGCGCCCTTGCTCGTATTCCTGCCCGCGTGCTTTCGTTCTTTCTCTTTCCCTTCACGTTATCAGGACGGTGCCTGATGTCACCCCAAAACCAGTTAAGCTTTTTGATAATTTGATTTGCGGCTCGCACCCTCTACCCCACACTCTGGATATAGCGACGTTCGCAGCAGGACAAATCTCTCTCTCTTTTTATTTTCGTTTTATTCCTGTTTTTGATGTATATATTTTTTACGACCTTGGTCGTTAAGCGCGAAGGTTTTCACTACCCCCAGGTGATCGATATGGAGGTCCGCTGCGGAGGGCACCTTGGACGTTGATGCACTAGCGCCATCACAGTGCAACAACCCCCCGCCCAGTTGGTCCCAGACCCGGGTTATCGTCAGTACCAATCTCACTAACGCTTCCTGCATCCGGTCACTTACCATTCGGAGATGCGTCGCAAGCTCTGCCTTGCCTTCGAAAGAGGGACCCTGAAATTGAAATCACACATTCAAGCTCCACCAGTTGAGGTGGCAGAAACCGAGCGTCAAGAAGCCTAGTGCCAGTCAGAAAACGTAAGCATCGTTACCAGAACGTGGCATATCGCACAGTGAAGGGTGAATTTCTCAGTACTAAATGATTTCTTTTGGTCAGCTCACACAAGGATAAACATCTTGCGACAGGATCTTGTCCGTCCGCGTAAGGAACGCACGGGGATTCCAAGAAGTAATTGCCGAGCAGCCAGGGTTCTGCACAGACACGGGCGATAACGAGGATCCGGACGAATAGGCCGCGAGAATGCGGAGGAAGGTAGATACAGGACATCAACAGTGCAGGGTTACAGACATTGATGGCGGGTTCACATGTGGAGGATATGCTGACAGCCGTATCATTTCAACAGTTCTTCCACAACTTTATCTTCCGATATATTTGTTACGTTCGCTCCGCGGTAATTCAATCTCCGGAGAACATCGATCTGTTCGTGGAGGACGGTCATGATGAGTAAGGGTAATGAAAAAAAAAATCGATGGTGAAACGCTCAGATACGCACCACTTTCGTTCGTTCAAACCCGAGCCCTTCGAATTGGTCTACATGTGCCTTCTCAAGACCAGCAATTGCCACATCGTCTCTGTGCGGTTCCTTCACGGGGGCTTTGCCTCGCGAACCAGCCCCCCCGGCGTAGACTTGAGTCCAATATCTCGCCGTCTCCTCAAAGCTAGGCTTGCTCGTCGTGTAGTGTTTCGCGACTTCAGCATCCTGGGGGTCATTCGGTTCAGGAGAACACAACAGGGATTGGAGCGATATCAACGTGGACTTGAGGGTGAGGACGGGGGACCAGGCATCTTTCAGGATGTCAAGACAAATAGCACCAGAAGCCGAGGACACGTTGGGATGGTACACCTTTGTGATGAACTTCATCTTGACTGGTTGGAATGGATACGATTCGGGGATTACAATATCCTGTACCGTAGGGGTCTACGACACCATCGGTGACCAAAAAAAGGAGGTTGACATACCACCTCAAATGTACCACCCTCGTACGGCGTCTCTTTTGGCCCCGGAAAAGATCCTTTGAGGTGGAAAGGCGAGTTATCGATGAGATCGATACTAATGTTGGAGGATTTGTCGTTCTTGCAGTCTGTACGAAGCGTGGGTCAGCGATGCTCTAACCATGTCTCACAACCACTAACCCGTAATTTCCTTGTTCACTCGCCGGAGACGGGCATCCATGATGATGCAATAGAAAATGAGATTTAGATGGTTGGTGCGGGTCTCTGTGTTGCGTGCGAGGACAAGGATTGCAGGGCGGTTCAACCGTACAAGATCATTCGCTACCACAAGCACGTGACCTTATCGGGGATATCGCTCATCGGTTCTTTTACCAGGGGTGAAGATGCCCAGATAAAAATATGGATGCTAGTTACTTCTTTACTGAGCCTTGTTACTTGTTGGGTTCTGTGTTTTCCCCTGAGCTCGCGACGTGGCTTATACTGTCTGAGCTTATCTATTGAGTGTAGTTAGCTAACTTGAAATAAATATTCATTCCATATATCACAGCCAAAGACCGAATTATCCGAATCAGTGCCAGTGATTCGCCGCACAATTGGCAGATCCCAGCACTTGCCACCATGGCAACTTCAATGCGCAAGAAGGTGGAATCCTTTATAGACGATCTCCAAGATGACATCGTCACCGCACTCGAGAAGCTGGATCCCAACGCGCCGAGGTTCAAACGTGATACGTGGATCAGACCATCGGGTGGTAGAGGCTTGTCGTGCGTCTTTTCCTGCACACCCGAGGCTGGTCAGACCACCTCGGCGCTGCAAACCAAACTCGAGAAAGCTGGAGTGAACGTGTCCGTCGTATATGGCATTCTCCCTCCCGCTGCTATTAAGGAGATGCGGGCAGATCACTCTTCCCTTCCATACGATGAAAAAACCAGTCTCCCATTCTTCGCTGCAGGAATCAGTCTCGTCATTCATCCTCGCAGTCCATTCGACCCGACTGTCCACGCCAACTACCGCTACTTCGAAATCACTGAACAAGCGGGAGAGGGGGAAGAGACGGGCAAAATAGTTGCTTGGTGGTTCGGCGGTGGATCTGATCTAACGCCATCTTACCTTGATGAGGAGGACGCGCGACATTTCCACGCGACTTTGAAGGATGCTTGTCAGAATGTCGAGTTGTACAACGCGTTCAAAAAGTGGTGCGACGAATACTTCTTTATCCCTCACAGGCGGGAGACTCGTGGAATTGGGGGAATGTTCTTTGATGACCTCTCCAACGAGAAGCATGCCCGCATCCCAGAAGAAGTCAAGAGGCCGAGGGAACCAGGAGAAATTTTTGAATTTATCTCGCGTCTTGGCAACGCCTTCATCCCGTCGTATATACCCCTTCTGCAGAAAAAACGAGACATTCCTACAGACCATCATCGTCGATGGCAGCTTCTGCGCAGGGGGAGATATGTGGAGTTCAACTTGGTATGTGATAGGGGCACCAAGTTTGGACTGAAGACACCTTCCGCGAGGATCGAGAGCGTCTTAATGAGCTTACCGGAGACGGCGAGGTGGGAGTACATGTCGGATCTTGGGACGGAGGAAGGAAGCGAGGAAGAGCGCCTTGTAAAAGTCTTGAAGAATCCACGAAGTTGGGTCTGACTGCGGGGCTTTGCTACAAATATTATTTCATGTCCGGTATCGGCAGAAACTGTCCTGAGTGTACTATCTACTTTCTTCCAAACAATATATGGATCATTTAGACCAAATTTTCAGATTTCAGAATTACACATGCGAAACGTACAATACTCTAGAGCGTCCAAAGTCTACAGCTACAAAATTCAAGGCTTGTTGACTTCCTGTTGCGTCTGGCCTTTCTCGTTCCTGGCATTCCCTGTGATGCTCATCAGCAACAAGGAACTGGGAGCATCCGTCATCAGACTTACCAGCGGCTTGCTGAGACTTGTCGCCAGTGACGGCGCCAACGACCGAGTCCTTGTAGCCGCCTACCGTATCAGTGGCGCCCTCCACGTAACCTTTGGCCTGAGCTGCCTTGTACTCCCCTTCACCGCGGGCGTGTTCCTCCTTGCCCGCCTGAGACCAGGCCTGGCTACCCGTCATATCGCCAGCCTGGATAAACGTCAGACCATGCCCGGTGTGACGAGTGGAGAACGTACGCTCTCGACGACGGTTCCCTTGATGGAGTGGAACTGCCCAGTGACTTTGCTACGATGTCTGTCAGCCTCGTCCTTCGTCTACACGGCGTCTCGGTCGCTCACCTAGGATCTTGGCTGGATGGGTTGGTCATGTTTGATGGTTGGTATCGATAATACGCTGATTGGTGTGATGGGAGAGAAGAAGATGCGACTGAAGGGGAAAGTCTCCCCGCCGTCCTTTTATACTGTCCAAGAGCACCGTACGCATTAGGCAAGTGTAGTAGTTCGATGATGACATGCGCGCCAATGATATCATAAGCTGTGATCTGGTGACGTAGACGTGGGCGGCAATCGAGCCGATTGGAGCGCGGTCACGCTCGTCCTGGAGCGGCTGGAGCGATGGCTTGCGATGGAGTAGTACGATCGGCGCGGCATTTTCAAAGGCGGCAAAGCATTAGGTGACAAACGCGTTGCCGGCCAGGCAACAAGAGCGGGGGTAATGCGCTTATTTAAGATGGCAAAGCGTGTCCAGGCCCGGGCTTCCAACTTGAATTCCAACAGCTAACTAGACATTCAATGCGATACACCCTGACTCAGGACCACTTTGAGTCTAACTCGACTGCCATTCCAATGGTCCCCTATTATAAAGGCAATTCATTCCCGGCCTTGTCCCGATTTCAAATGAACAAGCTCGGACTAAACATTCGTGCGAGACGACTTGGCGCAAGTTTTCTAGCCTAAGCCAAGCCTAAGCCTCGCCGATACAGTGCAGGAATGCACACTACTATAACCGGAACGGCGTGTTCTTCTTTGCACACAAAACCCTGTCCTCGCCGGCCGAAAGGTTCCCTCGTCAAACATGCATGCAATGTATCATGTCAGCCTACACAGCAGCACTGTGCTCTGCAAAAAAGGGGGGGTAGTCGTTATCGCTGCCCAACGTGCTTCTGCCACAATGCCGTAATGTGAAGTCGCCAGAAAGGAGGAGATCGATGCTCGTTCTTCCGTGATCATGAGCATAATATTACAGTCAGGGTCTACCGGCATATCAAGAAGGTGGTACCATGCCTTTCAATTATGAACGGCACATTCCTATATATTTTAGTAAGGTTCCGTGATTCGGTGCACGAGTACACACTTTCACATGCGAGAAATCGGCGTTGAACACGTTCACGAACGGACTCGTACAGAAAAGGCCAACAGCTCAGGGCAATTAGTACTTCACAGCCATTTCAGCAACGTGATGAGAGTGAAACTTAACTCTCATACTTAAACTTACCGTTAAATCGGGCCCCTATCTCGTAAAGACAAATCTCCGAAGGATTCAGGGACTCGTACCGATTGGTTACAACGGGTTCTTGACGTCACACACCCACAGCGCATGTAGCTAATTATCAGGTTAGCGAGGAAGCTCCGAACTTCCCGAAGTGGATTAGGATCAGGCTGGTATGCCCCGGATCGGCTTTTGGTAACCATCTATTGTCTGAGTTCAAAGCACTTACGACCGGGTTCAGAGGCTTAATAGAGTTACATACGCACGTCAGGCAGTCAAGCGTAAGTTTGACCAAGAGTTTGACCCATTGAGTCAAGAATGATCATCTGATCTCATGGCTGAGTGTTTCCAATGGGAAGATCCGTCATAGGGTTCCCACCCCAACGATCCCAAACGGTCCTCGCCGATAGACCGAAACGTTTCAAATTTGGGACCGTTTGCACATGCCTGGGTATACTCCAACGTAGCATGTGACGATGGCGATCGGCTTCCGGAAAAGAAATATAGAAAGTGACATATCTGACCAGCACAAGGCACGAGATCGTTTTGACAGGCGGAGATCTCGAATGGCTACATGCAGTGAGCACAAAGAGCGGCAAACAAGACGTATGACTTCGGCGATAAAACTCGTTGACGAGGTTAGCACGAGAAATCTGAGGGAAAAATACCGATCAAATTTTCCTCTAGACATCTTCCGTGTCGGAGTCGCAGTCTAGAGCGTACGTGCCATGAGATGCGGCGACGACTTTCCTCTCGCAATCGTTGACCAATATTACCTGGAGTAATACCCACACGCCTGCTGGAATATGTGGTGGTGGTTCCCACTCCGAAACGTCCACCCCGACGAATTCCAGAGAACTGAACCTGCGCAAAAGTCCGTAAAACTCGAGACGTCGAATAAAGGACGTCAACTGACAACGAGTTGCTTGAGACAGAACTACTTACAAGATGGCCATCGATCGGCAGGACAAGCGTTCCAGGATAGCCTGAGCGTAGGTCATGGACCCGACTCTGCGAGGAACTCCGTGGAGAACGAATCAGAGTAGCTCGAATCGGCCAGATCGAGCAAACGCTAAGGGTGTGTCGTCTCCATCAACTTTGAAAACGAGAGTAACAGCTCCTCCCTCTTCTCTGACAGTCGCGTGTTAGAGATGCATGTTTTATAGGCCAAGCGGGAACCAAGGCACAGGCGGCTTCGGCAAACGTGCATCCCAGGATTGAGGCTTCCGGAAGAGCGCCGGGTCGAGGGGTGACGATGCGGATCAAGAAGTCTGTGCAGTATAGTTTGGGACGCAATAGTCCATACAAGTCATTGATGTCGGTTCGGGTGTTCGGGGATGATACAAGATGAGCATCCCACTGCAGGTCACAGTGGAAGCTATGAAGCGGGAATGCGGTGCCGCTGAGAATCCAGGCCTTAGCGTCGCATTATCAAAGTAAATCAAGAAGCGTAGGCCCGTCGTCTTGTGAAGCGCCTCTGATACGGTTGGCCAAAAGTGATTGTCGTCCTCGTCGCCGACGAAAAGTGTGACTCCATCTGACGATGATTGTTCGGCATTACCTTGGAATGAGCATTTCGCAGAGTAAAACTTTGCCCAGACAAACCCAAGTAAGAACGTGGCCCCCCACCGACACCGGTCACCAGCCACATCCGGCAGTCGTGACAGTACGGCAAGTCTGATAACAATGGGATGAGGAGTCAGGACCCTCCAACCAGCAATAACTTTGCAAGAAGGATATTACCACCCACTTGCAGCGATGGCAAACACAGATGCAGAATGACAACTGACACAGTGCGGCGGAAAACAGTGAGATATTAGGACCGACCCTGGAACGTCCCAGTGGACGCGTGCGATTCGTTTATGTTGACAAAGAGATCTAATGTAAGGCGCAGGAAGGTGGTAACCTTCGTGAGTAATTGCTTAGCAAGGGTAAGAGAGGGAGATGTTGACAGGCGGCTCGGACAGAAAACAACGGTTGTACCAGATGCATCTACTTCGGGAACGGGCCGAGGCACGAGATTCCGGATACGCGATTTCGTTGGCGTGTGAATTCCAGTCAGCGTATGCGAAGTCACGTGATCTGGAACAACCAGCCGAGCAGCAGGCAAGAAGGAAAGTTCGAAAAGACGAAATAGAGAGGACCTGAATGACTGACCTTCGGAGAGCTTGGGATGGTCGAATAGTACCGGGGAGAACTCGCCAAGGTAGAGAACTCGCGGAAGGACGGGGTCGAAGGGACCATCCTGGGACTGAGGTGAGTGCGAGGAGAATGGGGGATCAACGTTGGAGGGCGCGCGTAAATATGGGGAAGGAAGAAAGAGAGCTCAGAGGAAGCCAACGTCGATGAACGGTTGATATACCCAGCGCCGGGTGGCGCTGGGCTAAGAGAGAAGCCTCGGAGCACCGTGATCGGCGATGTGGTGCCTCTTGAACTCAATTACATCACGAAAGCCTAGATCTGTGACAGTGGCTCGCCGGTTCAGTGTTGTCGGAGATCTGCTACCTCAGATGCATTTCTGTAGGCATGCTACTACCTTGCCCATAGAACATGATCAGAGAAGGATTAATTGAGCAACTTGTGCGCGTTTGGAGCCTCGACTCCCGCTTCTTCGTCTTATATTTCTTCCAGCTAAGCATGTAACCACATATTTGTAGGCAGTCAAGGGAGTAGAATTGGTTAGACCAGTGCTCTTTCGAGAGACGAAATATTCGTTTCGTCGCAAGCCAAAACGTGGCACCATTGCTCCCAGAGGTCTGCAGATGACGAATCCTTGCGCGTCGGATCAATTTTCTACCCAACCCATGTCTTGGCGTACTCGTGATCAGCTGTACGTGAGAGGCCTCCTCTATCAATCGAATCCAGGTCACATGAGTTGCGCACAACTGTATTTTAATGCCACGTACTTGATCATAAGGACCATGCCGTAAACTGCAATTGAAGCGTATTTGTGAACGCCAATCACCTCGTTAAGGTCTTCGCATTTGAAATCGTTAATACTCCATTGACGCTAGCGGATCAGATCGAGCAGTAACTTCCCCACTGGGATCGACGCGTGAAACGCCACAGTCTACCAGCAATCCAGTGTGGTGCCACATTACAGCTGCGCCCAAATAGAATGAGATTTGTACATGTTTTTTGGACGAAGAGTCAGTACTTCAGAGAAAAGGAGTTCTGGGTGCGAATAGTACCTCCCAATCAATTCCACAGTTTATTCATGTCCAAGGCCACCGAAAGTTTCCTCTCCAATGTAGTGATTCAATGCATCGTTCGCCGGCGTAGCTTCCAACTAACTGAGTAGCGAAGTTGTGTATGTGAAACATGATAAGAAGTGTCTCGGTAGACGGAATCGTTACGTCGGGGTAAAAATTCACACCTCATTTAAATTACCTGCACAACCATATCATCTCATACAAATGGTAAAAATGTCAGCAAAGGGATGCAATTCGAGAGTCGGTAGATCATGGAATGGAGGAGTCATACATTGACATGCGACAGGGAGCTCATTCCAGCTTCTCTAATTCCTCTAGCCTTTGTATAACGACATCCTTGCTAGTCTCTTCGATCTCACCAGCCAAGAATATTTCGTCCAAAATAGCATACACCTGATGGGCAAGGTGGGGTGAAAAAGGTGGCACGCACGAACGAAGGAGGTTCCTAACCTTGTAGAAGTTGAAAACAAGATCCAACTCGCAGACATTATCAAAGAAAGAATCTTGAAAGAAAGTGCACAAAAGGTTTGTCAACTATCGGAGGTGGTAGGTTTCAGGAAGCTCAAAGGCTTACCGAGAATCTCCACGAAGAGATGGATGGCTTCGAGATACGCAAGTTCATTGTCGTTGGCATCGACGCATAAACAGAAGAAAAGACCAGCATAGCGACGGTACACTATCTTGTGGTTCTTGAACTATGGGCCATGTGAATGAGGGCAAATTCGTTGTCATTCCTCATGATGACTGACCTCGACGAAGTTGGACTGATACTTCTGATCACGAGGTGCGACTAGTCTATGTACTTCGCCCCGAAGCCTCACCTAGACAGAGTAAGATTATTCTGGCGCGTCTCTGATACGAGAGGCATCAAGCACCTCACCTTTTCCTCATCATCATACGGGACATACCACTTCGACAGCCGAGTTTTCCCTTGCCTGTTCTATGAACAATAAGTCGTCGTACCGAACCAAAAGGAATGAAATCACCTGCACCAGTATAAACCTGATCATCACCACATTCGGGATGGACGTTGCCGTCGACCTTGTTGTGTTCTGCCATCGTGCCACGGTCGTGGCACAGGATTATCCTGATTAGGTAAGTGTATATAGCTGGGAAACAAAGTCAGACCAACTTGAACCAGGACTGCTTGGACCATAGAATTATCTTATTGCGACTCGGGAGTCCGCTATCGACTTGAACAAAATTTCAACGAGAGCACCCACAAGAGTGCTCCGAGTACTGCTGTTCCTTGGACATCGCTCTTTCCCCATGTTTGCCGCTATGGCATGTGTGGTGTCCATCCCTCTGGACTCTGTATGTATTTGCATACGAGTATGTTTCTTCCTCGTCCGAACAGACCAGCGTCGCATTTTCGGAATGCAACTAAATTGTGTGCCTGCGTGCAGGTTCCACCGTCAGACTGCCTTTGGCGCGAAGGAGCAACCGTAAGCTTTTATACTCGGCGTAATTTACGTAGAAGCGGGGGTAGATGCCGTTTTCACCTTGTCGATCCCGCGAGCACCTCTTTGCTAGCCCTCTGCACTAGTGTGCTCTCAAGTTTCCCTGATCACAGACGCACCCTCCCTATCCAAATCCGACTCATGCAGCCCCGGGCTTGTCCAAAGCCTTGGTGGATGAAGCTACCCGCAAAGTATGGCTCATACTCATAATCAAGCTCATTATTGATAATCATGATGCACACGCCACGGACACGGATGATGTTCTTTTTGCCGCGTGAAGCGAAAACCCAAATTGGCGCACATCTACCAGTAATACTTGCACTACCCAACAGACATTCCTACAGGAGGCGTTCGCGCTGTCCTCGAGCCAGGTGTGACGGTCTCCGAGTACATCATCACCGCAGACCGATTTGAGGTGGATTCCGAGGTACCTTGAGCGGAGCGGGAAAGTTTGTTAGGCCAGACGACGGGGACTTGGCTCATGATTCATGGTACCACCTATAGTTCAAGCAATATGACGAGGGCCCTTTGCCAGCTAGCCCGTCCCAGCATGATGGAGGCAACAAACCGCAACAAAGACTCGGGGCACAGTAGAGAAGAGGGCGTGACTTTTCAGCCAGCACAGTCCTCTTCGATTACCGTTGCTGCCCAACCCCTGGCTGTGGTTTCACCATCACCTCGTCCAGCAGTCTTTGCCACCCCAACACTGCCCGAGGGATTTCTTGCAACCCACAGCCAGGCCATGTTTGCTTGCGGAACAAGATCCGCAGGATCACATGTTTACATTCGGTTCAAGCTAACCGTGGTCCCAGCCTCTCTCCTTCAAAACGAACTGGCAGATCTGCAGTGCATTATCACCTGCTCAGCCCAACAGAAAGTTATGGTATGTGATTTCTTTCTATAGTTGATGTAACAGCCGCTGAAGGAGGAGCGTGCTCCAAGTAGATCCACCCACCCACCTCAATCTCACGCCGCCAGCACCAACGGATCCCGCCCTGCTTCAAGAGAAGAGAATAACAAATTGGTTGATGCATACAATAAATTGGTAAAACAGCGTCAGTGTTGGTGAGAATGAGTTGAGGGCTGTGAAATCCGCTTGAATGCGATGAGCAGTTCGGACCTCAGGGACTCGGGTGGATGAATATGTAGACTCACTTGTAGCCCGACAAGGAACAACCGTCGCAGCAATTGTCTTTCTTGTCTCGCACTCAATTTGGTGGGACAAACAATGGTTTCAGGGACTGAATTGCCATCCTCGCATTGACTCTCAGCACGCTTTCTTGTCCATCCTTGTCACCGGAACCAGTCAGCGGTGCGAACCCGAACCCTAGCTTGGATGCAGTCGTCTGTACGTTTGAATTGCTTCGCGCAGCTATCCCATCGGCAGCATCATTGGCCCAGAACTCGACGGCCCGTTCACGGGTGTACGGGTGCCTTAGGAAAGCTTGGTGGAAGTACCTGAGGAGTTGAGCACGAGCAAGCGTACGCTCGAGGCGCCCGAGCACTGGGGCAAGCGCCACTGAGGGTGGAGGAGGAGGGTAGATGGCAGGCAACGTCTGAACGAAGATGGGAAGCATCAAGAAAAGTATGTTGCGGGCCAGGAACAGATTGTCGTGCCACTGCGATGGTCACGATTCATCGTCAAGAAAGGTGGACGCGTCGTAGTATGAACGACAACGCACCATGAACGCTGTGCTGGCGTCTTTTTCGAGTGGCACAGCGCTGGCGGAGGTGAACGCGTAGACCTCAGCGAGGAATGCGCATGTGAGCGCGCCAAGGACGTTCGTTCTCCATCTCTGTCGGCCATTGATATTAGTGGTTAACAGAAGGAGTAGTGTAGCAGTTCGCAAGTAGTCGAGAAGGATGCCTGACAGAACGAGAATTATATAGTCGGCGGCCGAGGAGCAATACGAACACGTTTGCATGGCGCGTTGCCCGAACCTGCCTTCCGTGAGCGACACCTATCGAGGAAGAAACACACACGTACCTCACATATGTGTCTCTGCTTCCATGTACACCCAGCCTCGTGAGCAATGTCTCGACGTCCTTTGGAATTTCCCGAGGAATAATGACCGCGCCTCGTTCCCCCATCGTATTAAATCCAGCTTCCCTCATCAACAAAGAGCTTATGCGGTCCACGGGGGAGTTTATCGGTATTCCTAATCGTGTGAATAGGTTTGGAGGTCGGTGCAAGGCGAGGTTCGATAATACAAGTAGGGTGTGCAGGCCGACTGTTGCTGTCACCACGAAGCCGAATGTATTCCTCTGCTCTTGTCGCCGACTTGGAGAGAGGGAAAGCCATGCTGCCCCGAGCGACAACAATGTCGAGAAAAGGGCAATGGATGAACCCATAATACCCTGGCTATGAGTTCGTCAACGGCTCGGATGAACTTGGATCGAAAGTTCGAGCGATGGTAATGGTCGATGGATGCGACTCGAGTTCAGCAACGTGTGACTCCATGTTGACTATTGTCTGGCAATTACCAACCGCCAAATTTGCGAACCACATTGTACAAAAGAACCAGACAGAGAACGACCACTGCAACGTCTAAAAGTTGCACACGACTTTCTCGAGCTCATTCAAAACCACCCATTTAAATGCCGAGTCGGTATGCTTGATCAACATCCTCCGAGCCCAGCGCTTTCACCTGCATATTTGAGTTGCGTCCTGCAGGCATCGTTCACGAATCCTCGGATGAAATGGTGGAGGGTGAGATGGACACGTTCCACCAGGGCAAGTGCCACCCAGTGTAAGACGCGCAGATAATTGGAACCGATGATTAACCCGCATATGATACTAAGACCTCAGATCTTGAAGACAGCCCTTTTTACGTTCTGTTCCGGGCAGTGTCCCTCAATCTGTGTGATGTCAGTGTGGCGAGCCATGTCGGACTTGCATTGTACGTATCTAGTTGCTTTGTGGATGGATATGAATTCTGACTCGTCCCTGCCCTGCACGAGGTCCTACTGGCACCGAGTTGTGGTTTCGTTTACTCTTTATTGGAATACGACCAAATAATAACAAGCTACACTCGACCTCGTCATGCCGAGTAGTAATAATGACGCAGCCAGATATCTAATCAATAGGATTACATTAGCTATTGATTAGACTAGTATATAACTCGAGCTGTACATTAGGGGACAGTAGTTCTAAGTCTAACTCTTATCCCCCATCTCGTCTGAGGTCTTCACACTTCGCGCTCATCGTACTGCAACAGGTTATGAGCCCCGCGCTCTGACCTTAAACAGACGAGACACTACACTATGTCAAATCAACCACCGGCCCCACTAGGGCCACCACCGCCTCTTCCACCAGGGCCGCCGCCATCATCATTAAACCCTAATTCCCAAACTACTACCCAGGCGGTAACCCCCTCATCTTCCGCTGCTACAATATCAGTCGCACCCGCTCCTATTTCGGGAAACTTCAACGCCCCTAAGATCGACAAACTCCGCGACGGGAACTGGCTTGCGTGGAAAACTCGCATCGCCACTGTCCTTAAGCGGAAAGAAGCGTATGAAGTAGCCGTTGGCACGGCTGTCAGACCCGCGGACCCTGCCAGTTCAGCTGCGGTAGACTGGCGGGCAAAAGATCTTATCGCGCAAGAATTAATCACCACTGCAATCAAGGATGAACAAGTCATCCATGTCTCCGAATGTGAGACTGCAGCTCAGATGTGGGAGGCACTCCGCACCATTCACGAGCCTCGTGGACAACAATCAATTTTATCTACCAAGAAAATGCTTTACAGCGCCGAGGCTAAAGAAGACGCTGACATCCCCTTGCATCTCAACAGCATGCGCTTGCTGCGGGAACGTCTTACACTTTCCGGCCATGTCATTGACGACTTTGAATTCAAGTCCATTCTAGTCGCATCTCTCCCACGCTCGTGGGAAGGGTTTACTACATCCTATCTAGGATATCAAGGAGGAACCCAGGGAAACAGGCAGGCCCAGACGATGACCGTTCAAGAGCTTACGTCGCTCCTGATCGAGGAGTTCAAACGACGCAAGGAGAAGAATGGCTCAGGTGAATTCGCTTACACATCGGGTGGCAGTTACCAAAAGAAGAAACATTGTGCCATATGCGGACGCACGAATCACATAACAGCAGAATGCCGCTTCAAAAGGGAAGCCCAAATGTGAAATTTGTGGAAAATTTGGGCACAAAGGTACAGAATGTTGGAAAAACCCCCTCAATAAGGGAGGAGAGGGTAGAGTTGGAAAATTCGGCCGGGGAAACAAGGAACCCGAGACCAAAGGAAAGGCGCGCGCGAACATCACAAAGGATGATTCGGACAGCGATACAGTGAATTTAGAGAAAAGTTTTCTCACCAATGTAACTATAGCTAGTGATGCGGATATGCAAGAGGCCGAGCAGGCCAACTTTTCTGCTTATTCGTGGATCGCGGATTCGGGTGCTACAACTCATATTTGCGCTCAACGTGACGCATTTACTGAGTACACAGCGCTACCTGAGCGCATAGTAAAGGGACTCGGTGATAACCCTGTCTCGGCACTCGGACAAGGCACTGTAATTATTCACACGTACATCAATAACCGGGCTAAGCGACTTCGGTTAACAAAGACCCTGCATGTACCTGATGCCCGTGAAAATTTACTTTCACTCAGGCGGATTGATCGCGCAGGAGGTCATATCGTCTGTGCCAAAGGCCAGCTAAGTATTTATGACTCTCACAATAATAAGGTCGCCATAGGCCGACTATACAAGAGTCTATACTACCTAGATGTACAAACTGCGGTCATACACACTAGCAATGTGGCAATGAAGATCAAACGATCTTATACCTGGGAAGAATGGCATCGCCGCCTGGGACATATCGGTATCGCTGGACTACGAAAATTACATGGCAAGAATCTAGTCGACGGATTCTCGCTCAGGGACAGCCCGCAGGACTTTCAGTGCGAGGCATGTATCCAATCAAAGATAACAAGGTTACCATTACCAAAAGAGGTTACCCGCCGGCCCCGGGAACCTGGCAAACTAACGCACACGGACGTTTGGGGGCCAGCCTGCGTTCCGTCAACACATGGATATAAATATTATGTTTCGTTCGTTGACGATGCTACACGGCATGTCACAATCAGCTATATGAAAACAAAAGACGAAACGGCTACAAAGGTAAAACAATACCTAGCCTACATAGAAAGACAACAGAACCACGTTCCAAAAACAGTAAGAGCTGATAATGGACGCGAGTATGTCAACAAAGACCTTCGATCTTGGTTTCTCGATCGAGGAATTGAAATACAAACAACGGCACCGTACACGCCCGAACAGAATGGTGTGGCGGAATGATGGAATAGAACTGTCGTAGAATTAGGGAGAGCTATGTTACTCGCCCATGATCTGCCAAATGAGTTGTGGCCTGAGGCAATGAGCCATGCCACCTACATACGAAACCGTGCCTACACGAAAGCATTGCCTGACAGTACGCCATACGAAAAGTGGACGGGAACGCGTCCGGATATCTCGTACATTCAAGAATTCGGACACCCGGTATGGATTCTCAATCAGGAGATTAATCCCTCCAAACTAGGTGCTCAAGCAAAGAAACATATCTTTATTGGCTACAAAGATGGACCAAAAGCGATCAAGTACTACGATATTGAAAAGAAAACAATAAAGGTATTGCGCGAGTACCGCTGGCCATTGACTACTATCGAACATCAGTTTGAGGGGGAGAACGGAGGTACCAAACCTCTGTCCGATGGAAGTAAACGAAACAATCCAGATGACGCTGAAAAAGACAATAATAAGCGTCAGAAGATCGATACGGATCAGCAGGACAATAACAACCTACCTGACTTGATACCAAGCGATTCGGATGACGACGATAACGATCGCCAATCAGCATCCACTGCTGCTGCCGCTGCGTACATGGCATTCACCGAGATGAACATACCCGAAAGAGAACCTAAAACGCTCTCTGAAGCAAAGAGCTCACCCGAATGGCCAGAATGGGAAAAAGCCATTCGTACAGAGCTGGAAACGTTAGAACGGATGGGTACATGGGAGCTTGTGGACGCACCCGAAAACAGAAAACCTGTCACGAACAAATGGGTCTTCGTCAAGAAATACGATAAGGACGGAAACTTACAAAAGTATAAAGCACGTCTAGTTGCTAGAGGATTCAGTCAAATCCCTGGCATGGATTATAATGAGATGTACTCACCTGTCGTCCGACTCGAGACTATACGAGCAATACTTGCACTCGCTGTAGCTGAGGACTGGGAGATTCAGCAAATGGACGTGAAGGGAGCTTACCTAAACGGGAAGCTCAAAGAGGAAATATACATGAATCAGCCCGAAGGCTTTGGCGATGCCACATCGCGGCTGTGCCGGCTAGTAAAGACACTTTATGGACTTAAGCAGTCCGGCCGCGAATGGAACGAAGAGCTAGACGGCAAGCTCAGTGCAATAAAATTCAGCCGATTGCGCTCAGACCCGTGTGTCTACATACGACGAACGGGAACTGTAATTGAGATCATCACCGTATGGGTTGATGACCTCCTACTTTTCACGAACAGCAAAGGTCAAATGGATATATTAAAGAATGACCTAAAAGGGTTATTTGATATGACCGATCTAGGCGAGCCGAACAAACTAGTTGGCCTCGAGTTCACACGCGACCGAGAACGCGGGACACTGTCTATACGACAAACACAATATATTGAAAGCATGCTGGAAAAGTACGGTATGCATAACGCCAATCCAGTATCTACCCCGCTCGATCCAAACATAAAACTCGAGCCGCAAGACAAAGAGACACAGCCACAATCCCAAGAAGGGAACTACGCGTCGCTAACGGGATCACTGATGTATGCCGCGATAGGCACACGTCCCGATATAGCATACGCCGTGAACAAACTCTGTTCGTTCAATAGTAATCCAAGTTTGACCCATTGGACGGCCGCGAAACGGATACTACGATATCTGAGTGGTACGAAACAAATGGGAATCACCTATGCTAAGAACAGACATAAAAATGAGTTTTACGGCTATGCAGATGCGAGTTTCGCAAGTAACAGCGACCTAACGTCGACTAGTGGCAACGTGTTTATACTAAATGGAGGTGCAATCACGTGGTCCTCAAAGAAGGAAACTACGACGGCGCTGTCCACAGCTGAAGCAGAATTCTCGTCAATGGCGAGAGCAGGAAAAGATATCATTTGGCTCAGAAACCTATACAGTGAAATAGGATATGAACCGAAAAACGCGACCATACTCTACGGCGACAACAAGTCCGCCATCTCTATCGCGACCAACGCTCAATTTCATAAGCGTGCGAAATATTTTGACTTATCTAATCTCTTCATGAGAGAGAGAATCAAAATAGGATGGATCACACTGATCTACTGTCGGACGGATGATATGACCGCCGACATACTAACTAAGGCTCTACCACGAGCTAAACACTTACAACACTCCAAAGGACTCGGCCTACGTTAGGCTTGAGGGGGAGTATTGGAATACGACCAAATAATAACAAGCTACACTCGACCTCGTCATGCCGAGTAGTAATAATGACGCAGCCAGATATCTAATCAATAGGATTACATTAGCTATTGATTAGACTAGTATATAACTCGAGCTGTACATTAGGGGACAGTAGTTCTAAGTCTAACTCTTATCCCCCATCTCGTCTGAGGTCTTCACACTTCGCGCTCATCGTACTGCAACACTCTTCAATCGATCTCTGTGGTTGGCAGAACTTTATCTGCTAACGAAGTACGTGTTTCTGCCATACCGTACATCTCTTTTGTGTCCGAGTCACTCTCGAGCCCTCCGTTTCAGAGGGGTTGGGTTAATTGTCGTGGGTATTGTTCTAGAGACTCATCTTCTACGCGAAATTGGGGCGAGTCAGATGCTTCTAAGCGTTGAAAGGGCGTCAATCGGAAAAACGTTATAAAAGCACACCCATCCTCAGGTCTCTCGCCATCGGTCCCAAGCCATGTCCGCAACGAAAGTGAAAGCACTGAATGACGTCCTCACTGATCGCGATCCGTTCTGCAGGGGTGTATGTTCTGTCCCTGAACACCAGTTCTTGCTTTACTATGGCCAAGGGACAGATCTGCAGTGAGCCATCGATGTTCCTTACGGGCATGCAGGGGATGCTGATCCTGTGTAGTCGAGTTGACTTCGCACATTCCACCACCGAGGAACTTGAAGCCCTCTCTCAGGCGTGCCAACCTGCATCATTCGGCCTCAACAACAAGGACGTCTTAGACGAGACCTACAGGAAGGCAGGAAAGATGGATCTCGATGCGTTCGCTACCCTCCTTGATCCTCGCAGTCTTGGCATTCACGACATCATCGAGCGTGATTTGCTTGCGACCGATCAGGCGGTCGAGTTTGAATTGTCCAAGCTGAACGTCTATGGTAAGCCATCCTAAACGACCTTCCCTCGAATCCGCACGCTGATCGGGTTTTCAGCTAAGGACGGGTTCTTCAAAGCTCACCAAGACACACCTCGTGGGGACAACATGTTCGGTTCCCTTGTGGTCGTGCTTCCCGCCCAACACGAGGGTGGCCAATTCTCACTACGTCTCGGTGACCAACATTGGATTGCAGACTTCACAGACCAATTCGCCGCGGCTACCGAGCCATCCATCTGTTTCATTGCCTTCTTCAGTGACGTCGAGCACCAGGTTCTCCCCGTCACCTCGGGCTACCGCGTCACTCTGACGTATAATCTCCACTTCCGCGCTCAGGGTAACATTCCTCGCGCACTCTCCGGCCCATTCCACGACAAGCTGAAGGCGAGGTTGATCGAGCTCGTCAACGACGCAGAGACGCTCCCGAAGGGAGGTTACCTCGGGCTCGGATTATGCCATCAATACGTCTACGATGAGACCAAGCCGACTGACTCGCTTCTCGACAAACTCAAAGGGTCTGACGCAGTGCTTGCCAACGTATGCAAAGAGCTGGGGTTACCTTACTCCCTCCGACTGTTGTATGCGCAAGGGGAAGATGGCTGGCCAGATTTCCATCTGCTTTCTCGCGTGAAATTGAACGCGCCTGCTCCGAGGAAACGTCTAGGAAAGGATGGAAGGCCTACGTCTCGCCTTGGCTGCAGCGACAGTTACGACGAGGAGCATCTGCATCTGCTACTACACAATGCCATAGGCGATTTCGGTCCGGAGGATGTGGAAGGAGTCGAGATCATTGGACGCCATTTGAACACCAGAAACGGTCTCGATAAGATGGGGAAGAGACAAATATATTACTTTATGAAAAAATATTACAGGGACCCTGTTTCGCAGGTGTTGGAAGTGAAGAGGATGTCCTCTGTCCTTTGCGAGACTGCATATGCATGCTATGGAAACTGGGTCTACACGGACAGGTTTTATGCAACAGGATGCATGATAATCTCGGTCCAGCCGGGTGAATCACGCGAACGCCTATCCTTCTAGATGACACAGTGTCCTACCTCCGTAATGCTGATGTACGATATACAAGCTTTGCAAACGATGAATGGCGAATTGTAGTCGGTGTAATAATGCATAAGTTGGTAATCGCTGCCACGTCACGTTTCATGTGGTTTCTGATACCTATCCGCGTCTCTGACGAGGAAGAGCAGCGCACTGCTGATCAGGACAACGACCTATACGGGGACAAGTGATGAGAGGGGAGCCAAGTGGGTTCAAATGTTAGGCATCCGCACCAGGTGGATATAAAACAAGAACAGAGGTGCTGTCCCAATCGTCGCAGTGAGAATGCTCCCCATGATGATCGGCGAGAGGACTCTGCCTGCATTGGTAACCATCTCGATAGCTGCCACTGCGTTTCCTAATGGTTCTGAGGTCGGTGCCAATTCTGCATGAGTGATATCAAATCTGACCTTGCTCTAATGGATCAACCGATCCAGCGACCAGGCTACGGATCGTGGGACCGTGTATGGAGGCAAATCCAATGCAAATGCCACCTGTGTTACACCAGTGATGAGACGAGGAAAAGGAAGGCACTGGAACTCTTACAGAAAATCAATGCTCGATTTGTCGTAGATGTAGCTAGACCCAAGAAGACGATTCCCGAGATGACACATGACATAATAGCCAAGTGCACATGCAGGTGATCTGAAGTCTCCGATGCCAGTTCTTCACCGTTGACCATATCTTCCTCGGAACGAACGATTTTTCGGCGGTAATATGGACGTAAAAGGCGAACCAGGGATGGGACAATCAGCGTCAAGACAACTGTGCTGCTGATGGAAGTAACGGTGAGGAAAATACCAGTCTAGAGTAAACAAGATCAGCCCAAATCGGGATGGATTCGTACTACTCACATCCGCGGGGGTGAGGTGGTATTGTGAGGTGGCAAGCACCAACCAGGCAGCCGATGCATAAGCATGGGCGGCCGTAAACACGAAGGCATGCGCTGCACACCAAGCGAGTCGCCAATTGCGAGTCCCGTCCAATTTGCGAGTCGGTATGAGCATCTTCAATGGATCGAAAATGAGTAAGGATGCTGAGCGAGCGGTTGCGGGGAGCCCATCAGTAGAGGGTTCTTGATGCATGTGAGACAGTGCGTTCCTTTTTTCCTCCGGGAAAGTTTCGGGCAGGACAAAGACAACGTATACGAGTATGGCAACATGTATTGCAATTGCCATGTAGAACACAATTAGAGGGTTGCCTGTTTTCGTTGTAATAGTTCCTCCCAGAGCAAATGACACGCAAGCGCCTGTAAGGAAGACTTAAGAAAAAGGCGCGAGATGTGCAAGTGAAACCCTGACCTAGTCCAATCCAACCTGATATCTTGCTCAGCGCAGCAGTTCTTGGAGGTAGGATTAGGCCCATCAAGGGGGACGCGAGTCCGAAACATACCTATCTTCCGGGGCGCATCTGTCGATAATGTACATGTTGATGAGATAACCAATATGGCCGCAGAACGTTCCGAATAGTATCCCCACAAGTAAGACCCATTTAGCGAGCCAACCTGGCATGAATTGTGACCCGGGTATCGTACAACTCCCAATGGTTCCAGCGAGAAGTACGAGCAAGAAGGCTGGTTTCCTCCCGTAGTGCGATGAGATACGACTAATGATACCACATCCAGCAATCGCTGGAATGTTTGTGAGCAAATGCGGCATTTGGAAGCAATACAAACACACATATAATGCCTTCGACCACGCCGAGTACTGCGAGAACGGTCGCAAAATACTCTGCGATCTCAGGCGCATCACAAAGTTCGGGGGTGCTTGGGCCACTTGTCACTGGGAGCACGGCTGGATCACCGTGTGATATCGTCCAGAACCTGCAGATAGCTTGCCGTAAAAGTTCGATGAAGGTAGTTGATGTTATCCCGCCCGCCAACGCTATTGCCAGGGCAACCGGAATAAGGAGTGTCTCTGGCGAAAACTTGAATCGGTTCCTCGTTAGATTCCTATTCGACTGGCCAGCCAGTGATCGAGAGTCTCCGAGGAGAGTGGTACATTCGGATGGGGCTTGGTTCGGGGGGGACATGGTGCAGATGGGAGCCCACCGCATGGACAATTAAGCAGTTATTCAGCGCAGCATCACCGCAATCCATACAGACAGCGTGAGACGACGGCATGAAAAAAGCATTGCAGAAGCGTGCTCCCCAATATCCGCAAGTATGTACTATGTACACGTGGACCGATGCCCCCACGTGGCACACCACGATGGGATCGTGGCTCTGATTGGATCTGATGGGCGAGGTAAATGAACTCTGCGCGTAGTTTGTTATCACCCACCTGCAGGTTGACGGTAGTCTACTTTGTGGCACTCGCTGTAAGTACAACGATAAAAACTTGAAACTTGAACTCGAGGATTGCGTGAACTCACCTAGGAACGGCAGGGCTGTCGTTCAGTATTCGAAAGTCAGGGGAGACCACGGCGTCCCATACACCCTTTGTCCTTTGTCCGGAAAGAGTCACCGCCTTCGCGTATCTAGTACTTGCCTGCATGCTGCAGCCCCAAGCGTGAGACCAACTTCCCCGTTTCAAACAGAACGCCACTCAAAGACCCAATCGAGGGCAATCAGTGCAAGCGACCTTGGTGATTTTGACCACGAAGCATATCAGCGACAATCTTCCTCATTACTCTCGTTCCGGACTCACCTCCCTGACTTTGTGAGGATCATAGATCATTGCGACCAGACACAAGCAATCTTGACCCGGGTCATCTCACGGCTACCATACGTGCTTGTCTGACGCCTGAAACCTGGAGCAACCGGGCCACAATGCATGCTACGTGACGGACACCAATCATGTTTGCCTTGTGACCGGGAGTTTCCAGCGTGGCCACAGATCTCCTATGTACGTCATAATCTGTGCTAGTTCGGTCCGCCTTGCTGCTGTGCACAAAATACAAGCATATAGTCATGCGTATGTTTCCATGAACTTGCTTCGCATGGATTGGTGTATTGCGACACTTCGTGAGCAAGTGCGAGAGAGCTCGAGGACCTTGGTATTCCTCTCGACGTATTAAACCTTCGTAGACAAGGACGATATTGACCCTAGTCTTACCGAACTATAGCAGAATTCCCGCTGCCGAATACTGGGGTCTGTTTCTCAGATGAAGAAAGTGCACAATCGAATTGACCATGGACGCTGGTGAGCAAGACAACGACCTAACGTGTAGAGTTCAGCTGTCCCTCAGAAATTCGTGAGCAGTCAAACCAGTCAAAAGTAATACCAACATACAGTGCACTACAGGGGAATGAGTCATGCTGAAACAGCAGCCGGATTATCTATTGACCATGCTGATTATTTGCAGACCGCTCTTCGCATGAGCTCAATCAAAGTATTGCGACAGGAATGACATGCGCCGTACATGACCAGTCGAAGGGCCAACGGGGAAAGAAATATTTTTACGAATAGCAGAGGAGTCACTCGGTACGCCCACTGAACCGAAGTGTCCGTGTGAAATAATGAGTGCAATGTGGCCCCGTGGCCATGACGAGTTGACCATCAAGAACTGAGAATGCGAGAGAGAGGGCGTAGCAGTTCATCGTATGGCAATAATAACTGTCCTGACCACTGAGATTGGTGGAACACCGTGGGTGGAGTACTTACAGACGCTTCGCCCGCATTTTCCGTGATTCACCCTGGACACGAGCGAGCACGTCGGTGGATATGGATGGATAATAAACATACGATCCAATGGGAACGGAGGTTCTCGTAGGCCAGGCTACAACTAGAAAGGTAAAGGTGTAACCCATACTATCTGAAGTCGCATAGAAGTTGATGTAAGAGCAGATAAAGTGACTCATAAAGATCCGACCTACCAATGTAGAGGTCAGGGATAAACCTCGAAATTGCCTCCCATAGGAGATACATAGAACCGAGGCTCTGGCCCAGAATGGTAAACCTAGGCCATCGTGAACCGTCGATTAGTCCTCTTAGCTTCAAGAATACGAAGTGAAGTGCAGAAGGTTTAAGGTCGGTCGCAAAGCGAGCCTGATACCACGATTGTTTGTAAATGAACATCGGGGTAGAAGCGAGAATCGTCTAGCCTTTACTTTTCTTGTTTCGAGGCATCGACGTCGCCAAAGTAGACGACACAGATTATGTTTCTGTGTTTGCGCTATATATGGGCAACGGCAGCCCACAGAACCAGCTTGCCTCTACCTCCTGCATTACTTGGAAAGTTCTCATGAGCTATCGGCGGGATTTCCAGCTGTACGGTGAGTCCTCAAAGCACTACACTCACCAGTAAGGATGGAAGAGTCCGACAAATTTGTAATTTATTGTTTTACTAGCTTCTAGTTCCCTGAGGACGGCCTCACGAACACGAAATGATCTTGAAAATAGGACCCCGGTGTACGTGGTGTAAGAGAATATGAACACAACCAGGCAAGAACCAAGACATAGCAGGAGTAAAGAGATGCTCATCTTAAGAGTCTTCCGAGCGACTTACTAAAATAACTTAGAGCCTGTTCGGAAGACACACGAATGCATCAGTTAGTTACACTAATGAATTGTGAATGTATCTTACCCCCCAGTCAGTGAACTTCACTACGAAGTAATAGTAACGAAACAAAACAACTACATGATGACTAAGCAGGCTACCGAGAACTTCAAGTTTGAGCCCATCGGAAAGTCTAAATTTTGTTGAGATTTCTGGTGGACATTTACTGTAAAGTATTTCTGACATTTTATGCCCACGAAAATGGGAAGTTGCAAGTTTACATGTTTTGTTGTACGTGACTATAAAATGTTGTGTGAAACGTTTGGACGTACAGATCATCAGAGACCCTGATCACTGCCTACATGACAGCTAAGCGAGGACCCCGGAACATTACACGCAGCCGTCTTTCGCCATCGCACAGGTCGACTTCCAACCACACCTGAAGGCCTCCACGATGTCTGATCCTACTAAAGCAGAGTCAGAAAAACTATTCAAGGTGCTTAGAGCACAGAAAGGAAACAAGGTTGGACGACTTATAGTCTCAAATTCACACCCTCATGATTATCGATAGACTTGCTTCGACTGTCAAGCCCGGAACCCCACTTGGTCAAGTGTCACATTTGGTGTATATATTTGCCTGGACTGCTCCAGCATACATCGGAATATGGGCGTGCATATCAGTTTTGTGCGGTGGGTACAATATCATCTGACTTCCAGACGTCCTCAAACCTCCGGAGTGAACAGCTCGACGAATCTAGACAGCTGGCAGCTGAACCAACTACGCACCATGAAAGTCGGCGGAAATGCATCCGCAACGGAATTCTTCACCCGTTATGGTGGCGCATCGCTCTTGAGTGACGCTGACCCGAAGAAGAAGTATTCGAGCAGAGCGGCGGAGCTCTACAAGGAGGAGCTCGCCAAGCGCGTCAAGGAAGATACCATCAAGTATGTATTACTGATACCTGCACTTTTCAAGATGCTTACCCCAACTGCTAGATTTCCTACCCGGGCGGTTATCGAAGGAATGGACTTGTCCCAACCAACCGATTCCACCGAGCAGGCGGAAGATGACTTCTTTTCCTCCTGGGACAAACCTGCCACAGCTAAAACTACATCTTCCTCCACCGCAACCACACCCCCACCCGTGGTCGGTCGTCCTGGGCCCCGAGTGGTAACATCAAGTTCTTTACGCTCTACTTCTTCCTCGACCGTCAACAGTTCAGCAAAACTGGGTGCTTCACGTTTGAACTCATCAGGGTCGACTGCTACTACCTCAACTAACGCTGCCGCTGCTACGAAAAAGACTAAACTCGGAGGCCTGGGAGCGAAGAAAGCCGCCACACCGATTGATTTTGCCGAGGCAGAGCGGAAAGCTGCTGAAGAAGCCGAACGCATCAAGCAACTTGGATACGATCGGCAGCGCGAGGAGGAGGAGGAACGTGCCAGACAAAAGACTGAGCCGGCTGCACAAGCGGATGGGAAAGCAAAGATTGCCAACACTACCCCAGCCGTGACCGCGATACCCGGCAGAGTGGACGTTCAGAAAGGAAATAGCCAGGATCTTGAAAGGTTGGGAATGGGTTTCCGAAAATTGGGTTTTGGTAGCGTTCCCACTGCGCCACCGACAACATCTAGGGCGCGATCCACGTGCGTGTGCAATCATTTCATCTTTAAGTCCCCAGCTGAGAATATTTATAGGCCACCAGCGGATGACGGACCCACAACGGCACGGGAAAAGTTTGGAGCTCAGAAAGCCATCTCTTCGGATATGTTTTTTGGGCGAAATGATTACGACCCTACTTTCCTTTCCGAGTCAAAGCAACGGCTATCCAACTTTCAAGGGGCAACTGCGATCTCTTCTAATCAATACTTCGGCCGCGAAGAGGAAGATGAACTCGAGCGTGGCGGGTCTGAGGGAGGGCTTTTGGGTGACGGCAGCCTTGCGAATCTAGAAATTGCTGCGAAAGATGCTATCGCACGACTGATGGCCAATCCCGATGTTCGAAATGTGAGTGAGAACATCCGAACGGGTGCTTTGAAGGTATGTCCACTATCCCTCCGGTGTTCGACTTCCATTGAGGTGAACTACATAGCTTTCTGACTACTTGGCTCAAATGTCCCAACAACACTGACTGCAATCGAGGACATTGGATGCCGCTACAGAGACCTGAGGGTGACATGTTCATTCTAGTATTGTTTAATTTGTGGAATCTGGATCCAATAACGTTTCTATGAAAGGATTCGGGCCTAGATGTCTAGCCTTTCGTGATCAATTCGATTGTGCATTCTCAAGTCTTCTACTTTCGTTCGATCTGTATACAGTGCGCCAATGCGCAAGTCACACGACGATACCCTCCATCTTGGCTGAAATCGTCATGCATATTATTGCACAGGAACCATTCATGAAAACGTTTACCATATCCAGGGGCGTGAACCTCGTCCGTGGATGCTGATGATCGATACCAGGCGATTAGCATCACTAAAATAGAGTTTAGGTAGCCACTGAAATGACACCTGATTTTTTTCGGCTAGTCTCCCTCCAACCGTAGCCCTCAAGTGGCTTGCTGGTATCATGCATGACTCGACCTGATCAAGGTGCGGATCCGCCACTGCCAGCCAGTACGAAGAAAGTCGAGTCATACGGTTTCATAGACTCAAAAGGGACGGCCTTCCTCGATCAATGCACGAGGCCGCGGCCGCTCAGCCCCAAAGGAAACATGATCAGTCACATTCAACACTTTCTTTGCCACTGTAAGCAACTTTGTTCTGTGTGGGACTACGGAGAGTAAATTAACAGGTCCGTTCCTGCCGCATCAGAAGACTTGGACCTAGATGTTCGTATGTTTATTGATACAGATCTAGGAGGGCGGTGGCCGTCGAGTCACTGGCATACAGTTCATATACTTGATTTGGACTGACGAGCCCGCACGAGGCCATTCAGTTCGCCGTTTATCAACACCAATTGTGATGCGGCGGCACGGCGGAACTGGCGGGAAGCAAGGACAGTGATTAGTACGTATTTCCAGCTGCGCCGTCTCGAGTCAAGGCCAAGGAATCGGTCGAATGCCATCACCAGGGCCCCTGACCCAATGTGGAATCCAGAAATGACTATAAAACGTCGGTGAAAGCGACGCAGGGACTCATCCACAACTATCTCCTCACCATGAGCTCCCGCCGAAAGTTCAAACCAGAACATTTCTCGGACCCCAAAGTGATCGCATTGCAGACAGCGTTGCGCGACCGTGACCCGTTCTACAGTGGAATATGTACTCTCCCGGATCACCAGCGTCTCTTGTACTACACCTGCGGTGACCTCGTTCGGTGAGTCGAGCCCCTCCACGAAGCCGAGCGAGCTCGTTTGACCAATGTTGTAGTCGCGTCGATTTGTCCAACGCCGGAGCGGACGACCTCGAGGGACTGTATCGCGCCTGCAAACCAGCAGAGTTCGGCCGAAACGGGGAGAACGTTCTTGACGACTCATATAGGAAAGCGGGAAAGATGGATCTCATCTCGTTCTCGACGCTTTTGGATCCGCGCAGTCTCGGAATCCACGAGCGGGTATCAAAAGCGCTGCTCACCCAGAGTCACGCAATGATGGAGGTGGAGTTGTACAAGTTGAATGTCTATGGTGAGCACTTCAATTCCCACTGGCAGCTTATTCATCGTTCTTGACTCAAACACGATGTGTGGTAGGAAAGGGTGATTTCTTCAAGGCCCACAAGGACACGCCACGGGGTCAGGACATGTTCGGGTCCTTGGTCGTCGTCCTTCCCACTCCGCATGAGGGTGGACAATTCGTGCTGCGTCAGGGTGAAAAAGAGTGGACCATCGATTTCGCTGACAAGTTTGCGACCGCCACAGAGCCCTCTGTTTGCTTCGTCGCCTTCTTTGGTGACATCGAACACGAGGTCTTGCCCGTCACGTCAGGCTACCGCGTGACGCTGACGTACAACCTCTACCACAAGCCTATGCACCCCAGCACATCGCCGATCCCCACTCCGTTCCAGCTCAAACTCAAACAAGCGCTGGTCGATCTGGTGAACGACAAGTCGAGACTCCCCAACGGCGGCTATCTCGGATTCGGCCTTGTCCACGAGTACGTGCACACGGGCCGCAAGCTTCTCGAGCCGTTGTTGGGCCAGCTGAAAGGATCAGATCGTGCACTTGCGGACGTGTGCGACGAGCTTGGCCTCCGTTATTCCCTCAGGCTGCTCTATCGCGGGATTGTTGATCAAGGGATAAACCTCATTGCCACCGACGAGCTTGAGGTGGACGAAAGGATGATGGACTACGAGTCCCCTTCCACGGCATACCTTGAACGGGCCCTCAAAGGGTTGACCATCGAGCAAGTCGAAGGCGTCATTCTCGTTGGAGGGCGGCACAAATTTGAGCCGAAAATTTTGATCGATGTCGAGTACTATGGATATGGCATGTGGTTGGGGATGTTTTACAGGACCCCAGTCACGGAGGTGTTGGAGATTACGCCGATGAAATCCTCGGTGAATATCAAGACCTCGTTTATGGCGTATGGAAATCAGGCAGAATTAGAATACTTTTATGGGACTGCATGCATGTTGATCGCGGTGGAACCGGCAGAGTCACGCGATTTCGTTAGGACACTGTAGTGCCTTTCAAAGACCCATCGCAAGCTTTCTAGTTACGAAGTGTGTAGCTCTTCTCACCGACTGTTCAATAAAGCTAAATAATTTTTGGGCTCTTAACAAATCGTAGAGGCTGCTCAGAGCTGGACCTAGCTGCTAATAAACAGCAAAATGGGGTGAGGATAGCAGTAGTTGCTGCTGTACACTACACTCATTAGGTTATTACAGTAGACGTTGACCCAATTGCAGTGGCAACGCTCGAACGATTCGTACGTCCGAGATGCTGCCCAAGTCTACAAAACGTCCAGCGTGCGTACATTCTCCAGAATATCAGCCAGCGAGACGTTCTCCTGAAACCGCACCATGATCAAGCTATCAGCCGCAACCTGCCTGTAATCCATCACACGTCGGTTCGTCGCTGTCAGCGTGACCAACAATGCTTCAAACGGTTGTCTAAGACGCGCAACGAGCCGTCGTGCCCGCGTCTCTCTGTCCGTAGGCACCATACGCACGGGAGCAGGGATCGAGGGAGGTTCGGGTACGGCAAGTGAGGAGGAATCATCGTCATTTTCCTCCCCGATCTCTTCATCGACTGTGTTGAGTGAGGGTGGTGGTGCGACGTCATCCTCTACGAACGAGCTGCTGTGCATGTCCTCGCGCTCCAGAAGAGTATCCAACCAAGGGTGAACGAGCTACAGAGACTGCATCCGGGAGAGGTCATGTCTTGTTTTGATTTCGACTGTCCCAAAGGGAATAGTATCCGCGCGATAGACACGGCCTGAACGAGTTCGAAAAGGTGAAAGAGGTGGGAGTTCGAAAGCGATGCATGGAAGTTTCATCCGACTCGCTGCGAACCAAGGTGGAGGAAGCTCGTTTAGACGGTCGTATAAGCTCAGGGTGACATCGAGGTCGAATGAAGAAGTGTCCGACGAGGTGACGATTCTTTCCACCTCCGCGTCCTGGATGGGTGGTGGGAGGTGTGACGTTGGAGGTTTGCTGAATACAGTGATATGGGCGGGCAGGCAGCTGTTGAAGCTGCCTGACTCCCCAGTCCAGGCGAGGATACTCACGTCTCCAGATCCAGCAAGAACATGCGCCAATAGACGTCCTAGTGCACCCTCCCCTTCACCATATATTGCGTGCATACCAGTAACCGAGAAAATGCCGAGCAAGGAATATGCAGTGTCTTCGACTAGCGTCGTGTCCCGGGTTGAAGCAAGACGCAACTTGTCCCGAATGCTGGTTAAGCCGGGACGAAGTGCCATCAGCTGTTGTGCAGAAACCTCAGTGGCTTGCTCCATCTCAGAGATGACTTCCGGTGACTCCTTATGGTTCGGCAACTCCAGATCGAGATACAGCGTCCAATCCTCTGTGTAGAAGTGAATAACCTTGGCAGCAACATATTCCTGAAGTGTCCAGGCGCGAGTGTTCCAAATGCTCCTCACGAGAGCGCCGCGCTCCGATGGACGAACACCACGAAGGAAAACGATCATCATGGTCGAACCCTGGTACCACTTGAACATCGCGACGAGGGCTTCTTGGAGCACAAAGTGATTGGACCTATCAATGCAGCACGTATCGCTCCATGCCCAATTGAATCCAGCATCCCGGACGATCTTGCAGAATGTTTGCCGCTTGTCGTGAGTCGGAGGTTTTCCAGCTCATACACCGTTATGTGTATCACCTGCTGGAACAGTGGCTCGTTTTTCTTCCCACCTGTGCGATAGCATCACGTATCGGAAGTGTTGTCGCACCTCACGCTTGATACAAACGTAGTCGGTGCGTGTCGTCGTTGACGATACAAGTTCTTTGAATATTGGCAGAGATTCGAATGCAGATGCCTGCTCGGCTTTGTTGTGGAGACGGCCAGTTGAGGTGTTGATGAGTCCACAAGGCGAATGACGAATAGTACGCTGGACAAATCTGCGAATTCTCGCCCGAGTGCTCGATGGGCTGATGTATTGGTCACCATGCCCTGTCGAATCATGATGTTCATAAATCCGTTTATCGTCGTAACATGGGTACAACTCACGTTGAACGTCTGGGTCAGGTGACTGCGCTATCTTCGAGAGCATGGTTTCGAACGCACTAACTGCATCATCGTAGGCTCCCGCTTTGTGTAAAGCTGAATGCTTCACTTCGTAGCCCCATGGCGACGACGGATCGAGCGTGATCACCTGAACATGATGGGTCAACAAGGTTGATCCCCATGAGAGATAAATGATATACCTGGTTTGCATCGTCTAGAGCCTGTTTCCATGATCCGGTTTCGGGTCGAGTCCGGCGAGAAGTCGACTGCGTGGATGGTGCGGTGGTCATCCCCGCTAAAGAAGACTTGCGTGTATGCCGACTAGAATAAGATACGTTGACTTTTTAAAAAGGAAATTCAACTTAGTAAGGAGATCTTTGCAATTCAATACAATGATTATAAGAGTGATTCCACCCCTTGGTAAAGGGGCCGCACTGCCCTCAGGCTTAAACCGCGTTCGTGCAGTCAACAGTGCGCTCCACATTATGGTCCATCTTTCATCCCACTCATATCACACAAACAGATGGACAATTGTCAGCAAGCTTGCTTGATAAACAACAACCCTTTTGCTTCCCCAGTGGGAACTTCATGCCCTATCCACAAGCTCCCTGCTGAACTCCTTTCATATGTATTTGAGCTTGTGGTCAATAGCATCATGCACAGCAAACCTGCAACAAACATTGCAAAGGAGCTTACAGGCGAGGTTTATGCAGACCACTGGGATGATCCATTCCACAAACTTAAAGTCACTGGATCTGGTGTTCTAACTCCATGGTTACCCATCTGTCTGGTTTGCCAATACTGGCACAGTATTGCAATATCAACCCCATCTCTTTGGACAGACATCATTATCCCTCCTCGCCACTTTCAAAGTTTACCATTTTGTTGCATCTCTGCACAGGTAGAACAGAGTAAAGACCTTCCCATAGATATCCTAATCCACTTGGGAGATCAAGGAGAAAGGCCTGACCATGACTATCCTGGTGGCTTCATCCCCATGGTTTGCAAACTTCTTCTCTCACAGGTTCATCGCTGGCACTCCTTCATGCTATGGGTTGCCAACTGGCAGATCAGGCAGATGCATGAAGTTCTTGGTACAATCTCTGAAACACACATCCCAGTTGCATCCAGGCTCACATCATTTGAACTGATTTGCTGTGATGAGATAGCTCGTTCTGAAGATGAACTTGGATCAAATCTAAAGCACTTTGAGCTTTTTGGTGGCTCTGCTCCCTGTCTAGAAACAATCTCCCTATCTGGAGCAGACATTGATTGGAACAAATCCTGGATCTCCTCTGCATCCAACCTCACAACTCTACAAATCTGGATTGGTTGGAGAGAATATTGCCCATCCTGGACTGAATTCACCACCATTATACATGGCTCTGCAAATTTAAAAGTTCTTCTTTTTGCTTTGGAGGATTATGATGAAATTGAAGAACTCAATCTGGATCCTGCTTGGGTTAATCCAAACCTTGGACGGATGCACAATATGGTTCCAGTCAAGCTACTCAAGCTTAGACAATTGGAGATCTCTCTGCCAATTGTCATGATGGTCCAACTACTTCACTGGTGCTACATTCCTGCCCTTGAAACACTGAAGATAAAAATCAGCAGTTCTTTTGAACACACTCCAGAAGACCTTGATGACCTCATCACACAACTTGTTACACCACTGGAAATGACCAATACTTCCTTGCAAGTTCAGCCTCTGGATATTCAACAGCAATCACACAACTTGCTTGCCAGTGTCCAGCATCTTTGCATCACTGGGTTTTTATATTGTAGTGCTCAGAGTGTCAATTTGTTATACAGCAACCTGAACCAGCTCACATCACTTG
This sequence comes from Boletus coccyginus, assembly GCA_025782845.1. Classification (NCBI taxonomy): domain Eukaryota; kingdom Fungi; phylum Basidiomycota; class Agaricomycetes; order Boletales; family Boletaceae; genus Boletus; species Boletus coccyginus. The sequence goes on along the minus strand of JAHZSR010000045.1, from coordinate 307,574 downwards.
TGCTTGCTCAGACTAATGACACTGCATTCATTGATCTTCTTTTCACACCAACAGGACAACTCTGTGATGTCAGGCTGTCACAGCTCAAAACTCTTGCTATCCAAAATCATCATTTGTCTTGTTTGGAGGTTCGACAAATCTGTGCACTCATGTGGCATAGAAAAGATATAGGTGTTCCTCTCAGAGCATTAGTCCTGGGCGAGATAGCTGGATTTCCAGATGAGTGTGTGTCATGGTGCCAGGAGAATTTGGAAATATTTTACTTCAAATTAGTATAATCAAACTTTATTAGCTTAATTACCATTGACTGTGACATGCTATGAATTCACTGTTTCAAGACTTGTGGTCTGCAGTTGAGTATGTGGTGGTGCATGATGAAGTGTAGGATGTAGCATGGCATGCATTGTTACAGAAATCTCCTAGGTCTCCTAGAAAATGGAGTAAGAACTCTTCTCACTCCTTGGTGACTGGTACTAAGTGGACCTTATTGAGTCTCTCTTTCCTTCTGTTCCATATGAATCTTCCTTTGATTTCTTTTAGAACATGATACTCTGCTGCTTATCACACTTTGTTGGCTTTTTCTGCTTCTTTGACTCTTTTTATTTCTTTTCTTCTCTTTTTTCTACTTTGCTCCATTTCTGCTCCTAATCCAATTCTGTTGATGAATGTCCCCTTCTAGAATTTCACTTCTTCATTGTTCCATTTTTCCTTTAGTCTTCAGTTATCTCCAAAGTCTCTTCTAATATATCAGATATATTAATGTCTATTTGTACTTGTATTTCTTTTCATTTAATTTTATGTAATCTAGTATTGTATCTACAGTAGCTCATGCCCACCTTAGTAGAAATCCATTACAAGAGTCCAACTCCTAGGCTTCCTTTTCACTCATATACAGTAGAACCTTACCTTAAAAAACTTCTTTCATCTTTGTTCACACACTTGTCAATTTGTCTTACACTATTCTGTGCCATTCAAGGCTAGTTCACATTAAACATTAATAAAAGAACTAACTGCCCTTTTGGCCCTACCACCTGGTAGTAGGACAAGCCCTCCACCATGACTTTCTGTCAAGGGATCTTTAACCTCAACCATCTTCTCACTGAAGTTGATCATCAAGAAGATGAAGAAAATCAACTTGTCCAGGTGTCAACTCCAACAACTTCTAAGGAAATGTTATATCTGTCTCCATTCCATCTACTTTATCCTAGCTTAGGCCAGAGTACATTTCATCTGCTTTCAAGTTAATATATATCAGGTCCTGCATATCCACCAGCCTTCAGGCACTCACCACTAGTCAGAGCTCCTTTAATTTCTTCTCCTTTTCCTTGTGCTTGGATTGTCTCCACTTCTACCAAGGGGATCCTATTACAGAAATCTCCTAGGTCTCCAAGGAAATGAAGTGAGATCTCTTCTTGCTCCTTGGTGCTTGATACCTGACAAAATGCCATCAACTTCAAGAACTGGAGATGACTCCACATCTGAAGATACTTAATGGACTTACAATAGTATGACTGACAACTCTCTCTTTCTGGAGTCCACACCTTTGAAGTCTGGACTGTGTATCTATTACACACTCTCCATATAACCTGTTTTCATTCCTGCTCTTCAGGATATGAATGTGTTTTCTTCACATACTATTTAACTCTTTACTCTACCTACTGACACCTTAGTCATTTCTGCCCTTTTTGGCAGTGGCTGAGGTGAGTTGTTAATATTTATTATTTACATTGAAACTTATGTATTATAGCTTCAGTCTACTCTAGTCTATTTAGGTAAATACTATCTAGTTGTTTCCACCCTTTTTGGCAGTGGCTGAGCTCCAGTCTACTCTGATCTATTTAGCTCCACTTCATTCTGGATCTTCAATCCTTGATAGTATCAACCAGATTCTATTGAGTCTTCTTTTCCTTCTGTTTTATATGACAATTTTTTTTGGTTCTTTTTAGATATTCAGCACTTTGCTGCTTATCACACTTTGTTGCTTCTATCTTTAATTATTATATATTCCATCTTTTTTCACTTTCCACTTTGATCTTTTTTTATTCCAGTATTCCACTCCTAATCTAATTATTTTTATAGATGTCTTCTTCTTGAATGGCACTCCTTCATTATTCTGTTTTCCCTTTTGGTTTTTGGCTATTCTCAAAGCCTACCTTCATATACCAGTATATAAATGCCTGTCTGTACTTGTATTCTCTTCAGTTAGTTTTATGCAATCCAACATTATATCTAGCCTATGTCCACCTTAGCAAAGAACTATTACAAGAGTCTAGCCTTTGGCTTTCCCTTTGCTTACATGCAGAGGAACCTTGCCTTAGGAAGACTCCTTTCACCTTGATTTATACACTTGTCAATTTATCTTGTATTGTTCTGTACTAGTAAGGCTAGTTCACACTCAGCATTAAAAAAAAACTAACTGCCTTCTACCCCTACCAATAGATAGTAGGACAACCCTGCCATCACATCCTTTTGTTGAGAAATCTTCAACCTCAACCACCTTGTTGCTAAAGTTGAATAATAGAAAGATAAAGAAAATCAACTCTCATGAGTAACAATTTCAATAGCTGCTGAGGGAACATCTCATCACTTTTCATATCATTCACTTCACCTTAGTTCAGGAACAAGTTCTCCATATCCACCACTGAGCTGGCATGTACCAGGCTCCACATATACACTGCCTTTCTAGTACTCTTCACTAGCTAGATCTACTTTTCTTCCTTTGTTCTTGTCAATTCCTTGCACTTGGATTATCTCCACTTCTACTGAAGGGCTTCAAGACTCCCCCTACAAGTCCTTTTCTTCTTTTATCCAAGAAGTTTCTCCTTTGACTTCTCTCCCTTTCTATTGTAATTCATTTTTTCTCATTTTTTCTGATTCCAAATTCTTTGATTCTGAACTTGACAACAACAACAACAATATGATCAACAACAACCATGTTGGTGTCAAGGCTGGTCTTTCTGAAGACTTCAGCAGAGAGATCCAAAACACCCAAAGATAGCTTTATGCAATGGATAAATATTTTGAAATTCATCCTAGGATACTAAAGCAAGTGCAACTGCTCATTATTTTGAATAAGATGAGCAAAGAATGAGGAGCCATATTTTTTGAAGGATGGCTCCAGAAATTGGATGACAAAAACCTTCTGACTGCTAACAAAATGTGCCAGAAGGTCTTGAAAGACTTTGTTCACATCTTCATCTCCACAAATCCAATAGGAAGGGCTTATTTAGTCCTCACTAACATGAAGATGGAAGGAAAGCCTTTTAATGCTGATTTCCGCTGATTCTAATTTGAATTTGAACTTAAAGCCAGATGCAGTAGTATTATAGATGAAAATGTCCTTGAAGATTTGCTGAAGTGCATAGTCAGTGCCAACCTTGCCTTTAGGATGATAACTCTAGCTGAAGAATCCACTATAGCCAAAGAATGGCTTGATAAAGCTTCAAAATTTTATGATTTGACAGCTGGTCTGGAATGACTTTGGGCTAGGAATACCCACTACATTCCTTCTGGAGGATCCCCTCTTGCCATGACCCTTATGCCATGGATGTGAATGCCATCTGTCTTACCCTAGTATAATGTGCTGAACACCTTTGTAACAATAAATGTTTTGTATGCCACAAGATTAGATGCTGTACCAATAAACATCTCTGTCCTGGATTCATCAATTGTTCTCTGCCATGATCCTCCCCTTCTCAAATTTGCTCCACCCACATTGATATTCCAGCCTCCAATCCTTTTTTGAAATATGCCAAAAGGCTGGGCATCTTTGAAAAGGAAGTCATGTGTTCCCTTAACATCATTTATGAAAATATGGATGAGGAAGAAAAGAGTGATGAGTCCACTCTTGGCTCACATCAAAGTTCAGTATTTTTAAATGAAAGAGTAGCTTCAGTGTCTATATCTTCCCTAGCTATTGTACTTGTATTTGTATCTGGAAAAAATGTGTGATCTATTAAAGTTCCTGTCTCTCTCATCAGTGCAAACTAAAAAATTGCTGAAACATTTGTCCCCATTAACAGTGGGGCAAGTGGATATTTTGTTAATGCTGATCTGGTTTATAAAGCAGGATGGCAGTGCAATAGGATGGCCAAACTGCTACAGGTCAACAACATGGATGGAACCAATAACAAAAACAATCTCATATAATGAACCATCTCCTTAACTCTCAAATTGGAGACAATTATGAATGATGAATGTTTTATGTCATCTCTTGTGGAAATGATGATGTTATATTGGGACTCCCTTGGTTGAAAGATACCAATCCAAACATTGACTGGACCATGGAAACTATTGACATTCTTGACAAACCTTCTCTTACCTTTAAAGGGGACAAGATCACCCATTGATATGTATATCAATATCACCACCATTGTCTGGATGATTTCCTCATCTGATCTCTCAAAGCTGCCAGGTATACTCCCACACCCAATACTGTTGCTGTTAGATGAATGATGATATCGACTATCATACCTGTTAATTAGAAGGAAAAGACCATTGTTCTTCCTTCTATGTACAAACCTTTTTGAAATGTCTTTATCAAACCAAAGGATGTTCCTCTGCTCTCTCATTGCCCCTTTGACCACACTATCAAGCTTGATGAATTCTTCATGTCCAAATGAGAAAAGAATTATTTCCTCCACCCCAAATAAATGGAAGTATTAAAAGACTTTATTGATGAAAACCTGAAGAAAGGAAAGATTGTCCCTTTTAAATCCTCACAGGCATCACTATTCTTCATTCTTAAGAAGGATGCAACCTATCATCCTTTTCAAGATTATCAGTACCTTAATTCTCATACCATCAAGAACACTTACCCTCTTTCCTATATCTCTGATCTCATTGATTCTCTAAAGAAATCTTGTTTCTTCACTGAACTCAATATTCAATGGAGATATAACAATATATGAATCAAGGAGGAGAATCAATGGAAAGCTACCTTTTCTACTTCCCTGAGGTTGTTTGAGCCCACTGTCATGTTTTTCTACCAATGTAATGCAATGCCAATCTTTCAAGCATTCATGAATTATATTTTTGCCAACTACACCACCAAAGGATGATTGATCATTTACATGAATGATCTTATGGTTTATTCTACAGACAAAGAAGAGCACTGGGCTGGCATAAAACTGGTACTTCAACAATTATGAAAACATAAACTTGGGGTCAAATTGAAAAAAATGCATGTTTAATGTATCTCAAGTTGAGTACCTTGACTTAATTGTTAGGGAAGGACAAGTCTCAATGAATCCAGTCAAACTTACTGCAATCAATGAATGGGCTTCCCTGACCTCTGTCCATGCCATGCATGCACATAGCAAATCAATCATTTGAGAAGTGGAATTTCCACAGCTTCCTATGGACCATACTCCTTGATACTATAGGAAAGGATAGCCCTCTCATGACCTACATATCTCTATTTTTCCAGATTTTTCCACCTACTGGTTATTGAGATATTTATTAATCTCTCTAGTCATACCCTTATACTTACACATTTGTATATAGCTTACTATTTTTTTCATTTCTCTTTATTTATCTGATTACTTAGCTAAGTGCCAGTGAAATGAAGTGATCATGTGACCCCTAGATACTAAGTGATCCTATCCCCATTAGTCTGTACATCCTTGCACAGCATAGCCAGCCTCTTTGGCAGAGCAACTCAAATTTGGACTTCTCTGCTTAAAGTACTTCTCTTTAATATGCTTGTGTTTGTCAGCTTGTTCCTGAAATTAGTAAGTGATTGTGCCTTAATTTGTAAGCCACCAGTCCTCTGATTGGCTGGCATAGCCTTCTATATTTATATATATAAAGGAGAGCATTTTGGCCTGCAGAGAGAATTTCATCTTCTATCTCAGATAATCTCATCTGATAAGAGATCCCCTGGGAAACCTAATAAGACCTAATAAGACAGGGTACCCCAGAGTGAAGCAAATAGGAGTTTAGAACTACTACTGTATTAGGCTATTAGCACTTGTATCTAAACAAAGGACAAGAACCCAGACTTCTTCCTATCTTTGTGCTGGAGGGAAAGAGGGCACCATCATGTTTGTGTTTATTGGTACATCACATGAAATTCAAACTCAGTGTACTTTCTAATATGGGCCCTCAATCCCTTCAGCAGTAGCTGGCACAACTTGTTCAAAAGGTTTGTGTCCTGACACTTAACAAAGTCGTCAAAGTAGGACAATATTTGACCAGTTTTATTTAGGTTATTAGTCAAGATGGATAACTCCCAAAATGTCAACCTACTGCTGAATACAATGTGCCAATTACAGATATCATTTCCTGAATTCATAATTGGTCTTGTCTCTAGCACACAATACAAGGACAACCCAATAGTCCTGAGCCTAACATCACAAATTGACAAGATTGTTCAAGTCATTACAAGATACTTAGAGATTAGCCAAAAAAAAGTAAAGGATCTTGTGAATAAAACAGCAACAGCTACATACAGTATATATGTATGAACAAGGTTGCAAACCTTGCAAGGCACAGCAGTGGACTTCATTTCAAAATATCACATGTCAATATCAAGCAATTGGAGGGATTTAGTATTGAAGACTTGACATAGGGGATTAGACAGAATATGTCGTGGCTGTGGAAAATGCTGGCCACAATGATAGTAGCACACCTGGCCAGGACATTTGGGACAAGGGAAAATAATGATGCAAATGACATGGATGTGTATTGGAAAGTGCTTGATTGTGGTGACATCAGACAAGGGGGGTCAATGCAGCATGTAGACAGGTGGAAAGCCATTGCAATGATTGTGAGTACCTCCATAGATAACTAGTACTAGAATTTCCACTAATTGACATTAGAAAATCACTGTCATTGTTAGTATAATAGCTCAAACCACAAACCAACAAGTGAACTACTTACAAAGCATGCTTGGAATTTTTCTACAATCTGCCCATGCACCACAGAAGGTCATTGAAACACTTGCATATATGGGACTGTTGGTATCACTCAGCTCGATCAATGCTGCAATTCTATCACTCTTATAGCAATCCAGCCATATGATCAGGATGCTCAGGCGTACAATGCTAGCTGGTTATGCATATGACAACTTTGATATTGATATGAAAATATCAGATCAGTAGGTTGAAAAATTTAACATCACATTACAACACCTCACCTCTGGATTACTCTTTCCATTGCAACACGGAATTATGACAGAGGACCTCAGCTGCTCTCAAATGCTCTGAGAGCAGTCAATCTACAACATTCAAGTAATGGAGTCAGTAGCACAAAGGACAGGAAAAACATATAGATACTTACTTAAGCTCCATCAAAGGCCCTAGGGCATGGGTAAAATCGAAACATTGTATCAAAACAAATACAATGTCTGAAAAATACTTTCTAATCTGATTGAATATGGATCCAAGTATTTCCATCACTTTCAGGAGATGTTGGGAGAGCTGGAGGTGGTAGAAGCAATTCCAATGGTCCAAATGCTAATCGTTGCAGCTCAATCAATGCATTGTGTAAATTCAACAGTATCTGGAAATATAAAGTCAGTCACTGGGCTCCTTGTGGTCCTTGTAGTGAGGAGGGCAAGGAGGACCAGTATTTTCTTTCTAGATAAAATCAGTAGAAATGCTAAGGAAATACTTATCAGACAAACAATCTTATCTCCACAGATAGTAAACCTGAAGCAAGGTGAAGAAAATACTCTTTCCTGGTCAAATTGGTACTAGAAATAAGTATCAACTTGTAGAATGGGGTTGACTATCAGGCATATGGTTTGTTTATCAATCTTCAATGAGATTGAGGGAAATTGCTTTTAACAATATATTCGAGGATCTGGCTTTTGGTAGAGATGGTGTATGAAATGTACAATTGGGTAGTTGGGGGAATAGTTTAAACAACTCTTGGATTGCTAGGAGGGTACTTCATAGTGACTAGGGTTACTTCCCTAAGATGCACTCTCAATAGGCTTCCAATTAGCTCCAATCAAATAGGAATACTCAAGTGGGTAGGTAGCGTTAATACACTTCACTTGTGCTATTGATTCACAAACATCTTTTAGTCACACAGAATAGCTTTTCCTAAACTGATTCTATTATGCACCAAGGAGTTGGCAATCAGCTTAAATACTCAACTAAAATCCTTTTCCAAGGTGCTATTGAACTATTAGGTCTTCCTACTAGCTGGAGATCTATTCTCTTTAGTTGCCTACTCTGGGATTTTCTCTCTAAAGGTGTCCTAACTGTCCCTATCCTAAGGGATTCAGTATACTCCTAACTATGGGTCTAAGTAGCTCTAGTTATAGCATGGAAATTACTCTACACAGCCTCACTATCTATTTGTAAAGGGGTATACTTGTGAGCATTTGTTGATTGAGATTTACTCAAGTAGAAACCTTTTTCTTAAAAGAGGGAACCTGCCAAATGGGGCTGAATCATGCTCCTTATATAGTAATTTACATGTGGCTGTGCTACCTTTGATTTCAAGGTGGCTATGCTGAGATATGACTTATATTGACTCATATTGACTTACTTTGACTCATCCTGTCAAAGAATGACTTACAATGAGCTAAAAATAGCCTTTGGCTTGGCAATGACTCATGCTGTGCAGGTCACATGATCACTCTGCTAGTCTAGGAATGGTGCTTTGGCTAGTCCTCATTTGACTTACTTTGACTCATTATAATTCATTATGACTCATGTTGTGCAAGGTCACATGATCTGAGTCAGGTGATCTGCAACTGAGGTCACATGCTCCATTTGCTTCTCTGACACTTGGCTAAGTACTTAAGGGTAAAAGAGATATTAAGAAAATAATTTGCTATGTACTTGTAGGTAGTAATAAGAGTATATTGGGAGAAATCATGTTGTTTCTCCACAACCTGTCAACAAACAAATAAGGAAAAATAGAGGTATATACTAGATACTGTAATCTATATGTCCCTCAATTAGCTAAGCATTTGGACCATGGGAATATCATGAAAACTCAAATCTCAGGTCAAATGTCTAACATTACATATACAATAACTATCTATCCACATAATATTTTGGTGTAGGTCACTGGGGGAACCAAATTCATAGTTGCCAGAGTTGATAATGGGGGTGTGAGTGAGTTTATGGTTTGTGACTTTATCAAAATGTCTTACTGTCTCGATAGTGGAGGTGATTTTCAGACAGCAAGTGAGAGATATTGCATTCTTTGTCTAGGAAAAAGCAGGTGGGCTGTAATGGGCCTCACCAGTGGTTGTCAGGGGTTGATGACAGATGGGCCAGCTTCAACGATGGTGGAGTTCATGATAATGATATTGAAAAAGGCAAAGGAGAGACTGGCCTTGTTGAAGTGCACATTTTCATGACATTGGACATGAGTATCTTTCTTCACTTGCCCTTGTACAGAGCACTGTCCATGAGAAGTTTTCTTCCTTTTCTATTGCAGATCTTCCTACTGCTACTAATTTCCTCCTTGCTGCTACTACCCTTGAGGATGCTGCTACTGATACTGCTGCTGCTGAAATTGAGAATCCATAGGCTTACACTTGACTACTGAGATCTTTTTGATATAATCATCCTGCCTGGGCTTATGCTTTGAAACATATTATTGCCAAGCAATGAGCATTATATGCTTGATCTCATCAAGGGTGGGAAGCTTCATCAGGTTACCTTCTTTCTCCTTTTCTTTGGCAAAAGAGGAGGTGGAGAGGTGGACATATTAAGAAGTTGAGTAAAGATGTCCATGTACTATGATAGCTTTGCAAGTATAATAAAGGATTGCAAGGAGGTGGGGGTTCTAGAGGAGGTTGAAGTACTGATAAAGCTTTGAGAATATAGCTTGAAGGTGTTGGTCCTTGGGAATAATAGTGTCTATCATTGCTTTAAACTCCAAGTATTTGAAGGTAGTGGATGGGATGGAGAATTTTACCTCAAGGACATTCCAAATGTCTCTAACAGAGTTAGAATCATAGAAGGGGTGAGTAAGGGCAGGGATCATTTTCAGGACCATGACACCAAGCACCTTTTCATTGGTGGTGTGTCAATCATCAATATGAGACTGGTTGAGGACCCTATCAGAATCCCCTTTCATATACTCATTGGGGCATTTGGTGGTAATGGACCACCATGTGCCAAGCGTGTGCAAGTTGGCCTACATAACCAATTGCCACTTGAGATAGTTGGGACCAGTAAGGTCAGGGATCTTGTTGGCATTAGAGGTGTCAACCTTTGAGAACATAGTGAGAATAGAGTAGGTCTAGGACAAAGAGGCATCAGTGAACTTCCAACTAAGATAGAAAAACAAAGAGGAAAGAGGCATGAGTACATATATTATGTCACTCTCAGAGTTCTTTGACTGATGAGACATAGTCTCCCTCTACATTCAGGATCTGATCACATATGTATGTTCAAGCATGAAAACACTTTAAAACATAACTTACCACACCAGAGAGTATAAAATACATTTGAGGACAGGAGCAGGAAAAATCAAGTGATGGCAGTGACAAGGTGTACAGCATGATCAGCAGAGCTCATAACCTGTTGGAAGCATATAGTACATAGTTACTTGGCTTACCTACTATGGTTGGTTAACTCAGAGATGATAGCAGTTGCTGGTCAAGAATCAATTGGAACTCAGATGACTAAGTCTGAAAGCTACATATATATGCTACATGAAGTGCATGTGAACTAACTACTATAAATGAACTACTATCATGTAATATAAGTCTGTTCAACAAATAAAATCAGTTTAGAAAAAGCTATTCTGTGTGATTAAGAGATGTTTGTGAATCACTAGCAAAAGTGAAGCATATTAATGCTACCTACCCAATTGAGCATTTCTATCTGATTGGAGCTAATTGGAAGTCATTGAGAGTGCATCTTAGGGAAGTAACACTAGTCGCAACAAGCCTAGTAATCTAAAAGTTGTCTAAACCATTTCCAACAATCTACAGTACATTCAGCACACCACCACTACTGAAAGCCAGACCTTTAATTGTATTACTGGAAGTAATCCCTCTCAACCTCATTAAAGATTGACCAACAAACCACATACCTGATAGTCAACCCCTTTCTATGAGTTGATACTTATTTTTAGTACCAATTCAACTAGAGAAGAGTACTCTCTTCACCTTGCTTCAGATTTACTATCCATGGAGATAAGATTGGTTGTTTGTTAAGTATTTCTTAGCATTTTTATTGATCTTATCTAGAAAGAAGACACTGTCTCTACCAATTTCAATATCCAAGAAATCAAACTCCTCACCTCCATCCAAGTCCTTACCTATGCCACAATCAGTCAGTCCACCACTCTCCCACATACCAACGCTACAAATAACAACCTTAAGCTTACCAGATATGACATCTACAATCTCACAACCAACCTAGAAACTAACACATCGATCTGATGCTCAATCCACCATCCAGACATCCACAGATCAATTCAATCCCCCCTTTTTCAAGCAATGCACAACTTCCTACAAATTGAACATTTTTGAATTCACATAAAAGACTATGAACACTGGGCAAAATGCATCCACTGTGATGCCCCTGTTAAAAATCTCAAGCACATCTTACTGTCCTGCCCCAGCCTAGAATGCCTCACCATATGGGATGTTGCCCACTGAACTTGGTCCATATCCCACCCTGAATGGTAGTACCCAACACTCAGACAGATATTCAATGTTGGTTCAATCTCCCTCCCCTCCACACCACTGACCTGAAATATATAACAACCAAACAAGCATGGGCCAGACTACTCTGTATTATCATATCCAAGTCCTCCCATCTCATATGGGTACTACATACAATGCAAATGTGTCATCTCGGAAAGATCCCACAACAAAAAAGAGATAGCAACACACTGGCTTAACAAAGTCAATCTGAGACTAAATATTGATTGCCAACAAGCCAAACTCTCCAACTGACCCTCCCTACCCAAATAAATCCAACTCACCTGGCAATCCATGCTACCTGGTGCAACCCACCTACCTCCAAACTGGGTCACAGACCAGGGGGTTTTAGTGGGTATTAGATGTTGAGAATCTGGTATTTCTTTTCTTATCTTTCATTTCCTGATATCACATTCTAGATCAGTCTTTGACCTTATTCTTACACTATTCCATATTACTCATCACATATAGATAAGTTCTTTCTTATCTCATGGTCTAGACTATGATATCATCCTTATCTGGTGTTTCATGATGTCATAAGATGTGTTACACATTTTACTGTATGTTTCACATTCTCTTACATGTTTCAAGGGTAGTGTAGAATACTATACAAGACCAGGCCTTAAGCCCGTCTTCCAAATCTCTTTATCTTGTTAATCAAGTTCTTCACTCCCTCCTCTCACTCAAAACCACTAGCCTTCCCACCTATTGCTCTCATCTGAAGACTCTTTGTTACCATCCATAACCAATCAGTGAGTAACTCCCACTGATACCATAATCCCTTCTTGCCCCTGTGTAATCAGGATATCTATCGTTCCAATATTAGGCTGCCCAGGCCCTCTGACTAGACTGAGGAGACCAGAAAGCTCATAGAGCCCCACACCCCCTACCCCACCATAGGGTGTGCATAAAATCATTTTTCCTCAGACCAGCATTCTCCAATTGCTGCCATAGTGTATTGCATAGGACTAGTTTAGACGGTTGCTACACAATAACATCATTTGTCCAAAAAAAAAAAAAGAAGACTCCATTGCAAGCCCTCTAGTTACGAAGTGTGTTGTCTTCCCACCAACCATTTAATAAAGCTAAATGGTATTTTGGGATTGTTCTCGACTTGGGCTTTGGATCTTGTTTCCACTGGTGCTCTTAAGAAATCATAGAGGCTGCTCGGAGCCGGACCTAGCTGCTGGCAAACATCGAAATGGGGTGAGGATAGTACTAGTTGCTGCTGTACACTACACACATTAGGTTATTACAGTAAACGTTGACCCAATTGCAGTGGCAACGCTCGAACGATTCGTACGTCCGAGATGCTGCCCAAGTCTACAAAACGTCCAGCGTGCGTACATTCTCCAGAGTATCAGCCAGCGAGACGTTCTCCTGAAACCGCACCGTGATCAAGCTATCAGCCGCAACCCGCCTGTAATCCATCGCACGTCGGTTCGTCGCTGTCAGCGTGACCAACAACGCTCCAAACGGTTGTCTAAGACGCGCAACGAGCCGTCGTGCCCGCGTCTCTCTGTCCGTAGGCACCATACGCACGGGAGCAGGGATCGAGGGAGGTTCGGGTACGGCAAGTGAGGAGGAGTCATCGTCGTTTTCCTCCCCGATCTCTTCATCGACTGTGTTGAGTGAGGGTGGTGGTGCGACGTCATCCTCTACGAACGAGCTGCTGTGCATGTCCTCGCGCTCCAGAAGAGTATCCAACCAAGGGTGAACGAGATACAGAGACTGCATCCGGGAGAGGTCATGTCTTGTTTTGATTTCGACTGTCCCAAAGGAAATAGTATCCGCGCGATAGACACGGCCAGAACGACTTCGAAAAGGTGAAAGAGGTGGGAGTTCGAAAGCGATACATGGAAGTTTCATCCGACTCGCTGCGAACCAAGGTGGAGGAAGCTCGTTTAGACGGTCGTATAAGCTCAGGGCGACATTGAGGTCGAATGAAGAAGTGTCCGACGAGGTGACGATTCTTTCCACCTCTGCGTCCTGGATGGGTGGTGGGGGATGTGACGTTGGAGGTTTGCTGAATACAGTGATATGGGCGGGCAGGCAGCTGTTGAAGCTGCCAGACTCCCCAGTCCAGGCGAGGATACTCACGTCTCCAGATCCAGCAAGAACATGCGCCAATAGACGTCCTAGTGCACCCTCCCCTTCACCATATATTGCGTGCATACCAGTAACCGAGAAGATGCCGAGCAAGGAATATGCAGTGTCTTCGACTAGCGTCGTGTCCCGGGTTGAAGCAAGACGTAACTTGTCCCGAATGCTGGTTAAGCCGGGACGAAGTGCCATCAGCTGTTGTGCAGAAACCCCAGTGGCTTGCTCCATCTCCGAGATGACTTCCGGTGACTCCTTATGGTTCGGCAACTCCAGATCGAGATACAGCGTCCAATCCTCTGTGTAGAAGTGAATAACCTTGGCAGCAACATATTCCTGAAGTGTCCAGGCACGAGTGTTCCAAATGCTCCTCACGAGAGCGCCGCGCTCCGATGGACGAACACCGCGAAGGAAGACGATCATCATGGTCGAACCCTGGTACCACTTGAACATCGCGACGAGGGCTTCTTGGAGCACAAAGTGATTGGACCTATCAATGCAGCACGTATCGCTCCATGCCCAATTGAATCCAGCATCCCGAACGATCTTGCAGAATGTCTGCAGCTTGTCGTGAGTCGGAGATTTTTCCAACTCATACACCGTTATGCGTATCACCTGCTGGAACAGTGGCTCGTTTTCTTCCCACTTGTGCGATAGCATCACGTATCGGAAGTGTTGTCGCACCTCACGCTTGATGCGAACGTAGTCGGTGCGTGTCGTCGTTGACGACACAAGTTCTTTGAATATTGGCAGAGACTCGAATGCAGATGCCTGCTCGGCTTTGTTGTGGAGACGGCCAGTTGAGGTGTTGATGAGTACACATGGCGAATGATGAATAGTACGCTGGACAAATCTGCGAATTCTCGCCCGAGTGCTCGTTGGGCTGATGTATTGGTCACCATGCCCTGTCAAATGATGATGTCAATAAATCCGTTTATCGTCGTAACGTGGGTACAACTCACGTTGAACGTCTGGGTCAGGTGACTGCGCTATCTTCGAGAGCATGGTTTCGAACGCACTAACTGCATCGTCGTAGGCTCCTGCTTTGTGTAAAGCTGAATGCTTCACTTCGTAGCCCCATGGCGACGACGGATCGAGCGTGATCACCTGAATATGATGGGTCAACAAGGTTGATCCCCATGAGAGATAAATGATATACCTGGTTTGCATCGTCTAGAGCCTGTTTCCATGATCCGGTTTCCACAAGCGCCTTGCCCCGCTTGATGAGAATGCCTTGTGGAGAGAGCAGATCAAGTGACAAAGCAGTTGTATAGTGGGAGATGGCCTCGTCATGTCGCTGGGAATTGACTGCTGTATCCCCGAGATGCTCCAATTTCTGGGAGGAACGTTGACGGAAGTCTGACAAAATTGATACGTAAGCGACGACAGCGACAACACCACGAGATGCACGACCACTTACCAAGAACCCACTCGAGATGTTCGACATGCAGGTTTGTCTTGCCTCCCAATTCACTCGCCATTTGGTGGAAACACTCGACCGCATCGTTAGTACGACCCGCTGCATACAAAGCATCACACAGACGCTGTCGAATCGCAGTGCCGAGACTATCGAATTTCCATCCGGACATCTGTCAGAGGGAGTGATTTCAATACACTGCAATACACCCATTTGGAAACGTACCAATGAAATCACAAACAACGGTCGACTTGTGTGGTGTCGCGTTCTGGCCCGAGCGCACTCAAAGGACTGTATTGCACCCTCGTAGTCGGAGCACTCCATGAGCGAGTTTCCAAGGAGAAAATACATATACGCCTGCGGGGAATGTCAGTGGCGATGTTGCCGTGTATTAACAGGTTATTGGCATACCTGGACGACATAGAATATTGAGTTGAACTGGACCGTATCGATGAGGTCATCGACGCGCGATATCGCATCGCGATGCTCTCCGGCCATAAACACAATAATTGCCTATGGCCTATGAGCGATGAGGTATGCAAAGATAAAAAAATACGGACCTTGATCAGAAGGAGAAAGGTAACGTGAGATGAGTGGAAGCGCTCGAACGCAATGTCACAGGCCCGATACCCCTTGTGACTGTCCCCCTTGCCTACATAGGCTATACTCTTTGCAATGTAACCAATGACGGACGGCTGCAGGTCGATGGCCTTGGTGTAAATTAGCGTCAGTGGATGTGGATGTGAGAGCAGAGCAGCAAATACCATTTTAGCATCCGCGAGCGCTGTGTCCCATTGTTGCAAACGCGCCCGCACGAGAGCTCGGCTGGCGAGTACATAATGGCTTGTATTAGAGGCTGTGATTGTTGCGGTCAATAACGTCTCTGCGTCTGTGAGCTGGTCCTGCCTCCATAAATCGAGGACAGCATCGTCGATCTGAAAGTCCGGTTCCTGGAAAGAGGGGTGTAGACGGAACAATGGGATTGAATCCTATGGGGAGAGGTGGTCGGAACAAAAAAGCAGTTCAGATACGACACGACACGACAAGGGATGCTACTAACAGCGGTGCGAGGTAGATTTTGGGGGCTTTCGGGTACTTCCTGGTGTACGTACATAATGGAGTCAGTGCAACGCATACTGCAAGAGAGTGGCCCAAGTCCTACCGGGGGATAGTAAGATAGATCATCGCCGTAGCTACCCGATGTCAAAGACTGCTCGCCTGATTGTTCTTGCTTGGAAGTAGATGCCTATTATGGTGTGCCAACGGGATTTGGCAGAGTGATTATTGGAATAGGCGGTGATCCAACAATACACGCTACTCACAGCAATGAGTGAAACAATTTCAATGGTGATTTTCCCTGCGTTTCCACCAATTGCGATAAACTGGTCGTCTGGAGAAAATGCGATTGAACCTATCGCTCGACGGGGTTGGACGAGACCGAGCTGGGAGCGGGTCGAGGTGTCCCAAAATGTGACGGCACTTTTGGCAGAGTATGCAATGAATTCCCCGTGCTTCGGTATCGCGATGCGCAGCGAGCCGCGGGTATCGGGAACTGGCCATTCCGAGATCACTGAGCCTGTAGATGCTCCGAGTTGCCTGATTTTACCGTCGGATATGACAAGGAGGTAGTCGTTGAACCAGACAAGACCAGTGTTGAACAGCGTGGCCACTGTTACTTTGATGTCCACGAGCAAGCGACCATCGTCGCTGTCATAGACCCGAACGGAATCGTGAGTAGCTGTCGCGATCCGATCGCCCTGCGGCGAATATTTTGCTGCGACCACCGAATGCTCGTGGTGAAGTATGCGTACTCGTTCACGAGTTGCAATGTCCCAAACGACCGCTGTGCGGTTATCCGACGCAGAGACGAGTCGGGTCCAGTCCGGCGAGAAGTCGACTCCGTGGATGGTGCGGCGGTCATCCCCGCAAAAGAAGACTTGTTTGTAGGTGTTTGCATCCCAGACATGGACGTCGCCCCAGGCTGACCCCGCTGCAATCCATCTTCCGTCCTTGGACACAGCGAGACAGCAGACAGTCTCCGTCGTCTTCATTGTTGCAATTTGTTTGCCGTCTTTCGCCCGCCAGACTTGAACTCCATCACCGCCGCTCAAGATGTACTCGCCATTCGCCGAGAATGTCACCGCATATATCTCCGTACTGACGTTGACTTCCATTCGGTCACGGCGTTCTTGTCCAGCGGTCAGCATCAGCGAAGCACCAACTTGTCACTACGCACCGCTCATTCCCGACGTGGCCATCGGCGACAATATTGCAAGTCAATGGAAAGAGACAATGCACAAGGTGCGCCTTATATTATATATACATTCAACTATTACACGACCCTGCGCATATGTTTTGTCGCATGTGGAACCACGGAATCGCTCTTCAAGCTTCAAGTTCCGAGGCACCGAGTCACGAGAACATGCACAGCAAACCACTGATCAGGTGCCGTAATTGACTCGACGCTTCGCGAAATAGACGCGGTAGCCAATCATGGGGTGCGATATGCACGTCATCCTCCCAGTTCGCGATCATACTTTGACCATTTCTCCCACATTTAACACGCTGCCTGCAGAATGAACCACCATGTTCACTCACAACTATCTCACCTGTGACAGGGTCGGATAACAAATTTACCGGCAAACATGTTCCACCGGAGTGTTCGGATTTTCATTTCCATATGGCATATTCTATTTGTATCAGCATTGGTGCTTGATGCTCCTTCGACGCGGTATCAACTAGGTGATTTGAAGCTCGATCGTTATTTCGCTGGGGTTCACGGTTTCGACAATCTCCGGGAACTGTGAAGGGCAAGCGCTTGCCAATGGCCGTCAATACATGGCCCCGGCCGCGCTTAGGAGAAT
The DNA here is from genome assembly GCA_025782845.1 of Boletus coccyginus. Classification (NCBI taxonomy): domain Eukaryota; kingdom Fungi; phylum Basidiomycota; class Agaricomycetes; order Boletales; family Boletaceae; genus Boletus; species Boletus coccyginus. The sequence goes on along the minus strand of JAHZSR010000045.1, from coordinate 289,564 downwards.
GAGCGCTTGAGAGTCAGTTCGGTATGGACTTGCAGTTGTTACTTACCTCGCTTAACTGCTAAGTGCGGCGAACTCCAAGTCGCCGTTGGTCACGCGGGGTTGTAAACATCACGACCACCCTAGCGCGATAATCCCTTGTAAGGTATTACAAGTGCTTATAATCAATTATCATTTTTTTTTTCAAAAATTCAATTATAATACATTATAATGCAACATAGCGCTAGGGTGGTGGTTGTGATGAAGATTCACACTCAGTTCAGTATGGACTTGCAGTTGTTAGGGGGGGTTTGATTGCCCAAGCCGATTGAGCCTGAATCTTTACAACCCCGCGTGACCAACGGCGACTTGGAGTTCGCCGCACTTAGCAGTTAAGCGAGGTAAGTAACAACTGCAAGTCCATACCGAACTGACTCTGAAGCTTGAGGCTTGAGCGAGAAGGCCGATGCCAGCATTGCCGTTAACTTGCCACGTTGCGATCAGCGGTGGCAGAAACAAAATAAATTTGATCGGAACCTGCGTGCATGCGCAGCGGAAAGTTCCTTTTTCTCATCGCATAACTCCATCAACGTTATTACTTAACGTTCAGGAAGAGGTTTTTCCGTGCTTGATTCAGAACTAGCATGATATCCGTCGATGGGCCTCAGACTGGGCCATCGTCATTTCACACCGGCCGGCCCATCAGTAGTGCACGACATAAATACCAGAAACCACTGCTTGGTCGAGCCTTGATACTGTCGGGAGCTTACATGACGATGCTTCGCGGGAAAAGAGAGGTAGATCCGTTGAAGCACATGCATACATTGGCAAATTCGAGTGCAACCTTACTTTTTCCTCCCGCCGGCAACAGCTTCCTCGCACATGCTAAATGCTCTCCAATACACAGTCCACCACCGCACACCATCGGTCCTCCACAACGACGCGCACCGCCTCCGCAATCGTCTCCTGCAACAACACCTCCGCACTCTTGTCCTCCGTCGCAAGGTCGACACTGATCTTCCGGCCCCATGCCCACCCATTCGACGCCGCCACCGCGATCTGGGAGTAATCCGGACAATCCGGACCAAATCCGACTGTAAGCTGATCTCCCACCGCATCGGAGCCATGGCCCGTCGGATGGACCCCAAGCATGGACAGCTTGGGCGATTTCCAGCCACCGTTGTTGAGCACGATGGTCAGGAAAGGCTGATGTCATGGCGCCTGGCGTCAGCGATGGAACGCAACCGGCACAGGGCCGCGCTTACCGTTTGATATCGTCTCGCCATCCAGAACGCGCTTGCTGGGACACCGAACAAATAGGTGCCATCGCCTACGATGGCCGTGACGAGTTCATATCCCGTGTTTGCCCTGCCTTGCTTCGCCACGCGTCCACCTAGAACAGATCCAATCCCTGCACCAAGCGCCCAGCCGAGGGCAGAACCACCAGAACCAATAATTTCACCAGCGACTTCAGGTAGCATATGAGGCCAAACCAGCGGAAAGTTGGATATACTTTCATTCAGGGTGAGCACGCTTTCTCTTGCAATCCCCCTTTCTCTGATCGTCTTACGAAGCGTGCTCACAATCTGCGGTGTCGTATACGCTGGGGGAGGACCCGAACCAGGCGGTGCAATCGGGAAGGACTCTGCAACAAGAAGCTGTGCCTTCCAATCGTGATGTATTTCTTGGATCTGTTCTGTTCGCTTGGACCATTCATTGGCGGATCGGGTGCCAATGGCTTCCCGAAGCTGCGTAAGTGCGACAGCAGCGTCGGCGTGACACACGAGGTCAGCTTCGAGGTGGTGCATGCCGATTCCTCGTCTAAGCGGGTCACCGCTATCGATGACGTATATCTGGGCTGCCTCGCTCGGTCGCTCGTGTACACCGTCCTTGTCCTTGTTCATCGGGATCCAAGCCACCTCGGCGTCGATGACGAGCACCACGTCGGCAGATTTGAGAAGTGGCGTTTGAGTCCCCGGGAACAAGTAAGAGAGCCCAACGAGGTAGGGATGAGATATGGGTAAGTTGGTCACTAATGGACAGGTCAGGAAAACCGGAAGGGCAAGAATGCGCGACAGTGTGGCGAGTGCGGGGAGCGCCTGATGGTTTCGTCCAAGGTATGATGTGATCAAAAGGGGTGAAGTTGCACCCAAGAGGGCGTTCGCAATCTGTTGCACCGCTAGAGACGGACTGGTTGGTAAGAGATGCCATTGAGAACGCAACACTGTACCTGAAGTCGGGAGTGCAGTCGGTTGCACAGACGGCCATTTGGTAAGCGTGATGGTCTGCTCCAGTAATGACGAATCAATTTCCTGCTCCATCGTTTCTCTCCGTGCCCAGAGGTAGACAGGACCCTTTGGCTCGCTCGTCGCACTGCAACAATCGAGTAAGGCCCACGTATGTTGTGAAGCACAGCACGTACATCTGGAGCGCCCGTCGAACTTGATGGGGCAAGTTCGCCGGAGAGGCAATCTGGGCTGTATAACGCATGTACTGGCGCACGATCGCCGGTTGATCAGGTACGTCTACATACCCTCACATCGGTACTCCGCAACGGGCACGAGCGGAAGTGTCAAGTACCTTGCATCCAATGAATCCATTCATTGCGCGATCCTTGGAGTTCACCCTCGCTCGTGAACGGTGATGCGCCAGCATAAATCAGGATGGGCACTCTACTCTTGTCTGCATTATGAATAGCCCCCGCAAGCGCCTATGTGTATCAGACGTAGACACGGTGCACGATCGCACCAACCATTACATCTCGAGATACAGATAGCCTTACCTGCGTCCCAACGTCGACGTGGACGATGACGGCGGCTGGCTTTCCAGTAACCTGTGCATAGGCATGTGCAGCGCTCAGCGCAACCATCTCATTGGGAGACGTCACGATCACGAGTGCGTGGGCTCCGTACGCCGCCCTTTGGCGCTCGAGCTCTTCCAGCATGGCCGGGTGATCAGAACCCCAATTGACAAAGACATGGCTAATGCCCACTTGTGCCAGAGTGTGCAGGAAGAGGGAGGACGTGGTCAGCACCATGACAGTCACAGACAGTGCAAGCGCCGACACAGAGTTCCAGAAGGACTGACACATAAGACCCCCTGACAGCGGATAACTTATCCAAGATTGGCATCCTCGGCTCTTATCATCGTCACTATCTACCATTAATCGTCGATCATTTCGTCAACGTAGACTCCCTTGGAAGACAAGCCATCTTGACGAAATGGCGCTCGTCACGATATCCGGGTATCCCTGCGCAGGCAAATCACACCGCGCGACGCAGATCAAAGACCAACTCGAACAACGTCTAGCCGACCCGTGTTATACCGGTCCATCCCTTGTCGTCACGGTTCTTTCCGACGACACACTCAATATTCCTCGGTCATCGTACGATGGTGAGTCGTTCACTGCTTAAACATGCGAGATGAAGCGATGATCATGACCATGTCGACGACGTCGCGGCGTGACCTGTCCTCAAAACGTCGCGTAAAGACAGCCGATCGGAAAAGCCTGCACGCGGGGTGCTGTTCACTGCTTTCCAGCGACATCTAGGCAGCGACCGTATCGTCATTGTCGACTCGCTCAACTACATCAAGGGGTTCCGATATCAAATGTACTGTGCCGCCAGAGAGGCCAAGGTCCGCGTGTGTACGGTGCGTGCCCCGGCATCATCCGCTACCCCCTGAATTCCCTCCTGGGCGCTCCGTGGTCGACGCACCGCACGTCGGGCTCCTGACTAAAGAGAGAAATAGGTCTATGTCATCGCACCACCCGAACAATGTCGCGAACGGAACACGCTACGCAGTGATGGGCGATCGTATGTTCCCGAAACGTGAGCTTTTCGAACATTTTAACGTCGATGACGTGCTTGACCTCTCCCTCCTGGGTTAGCTTGAATAACCTTATCCAGCGATACGAAGAGCCGTCATCGATGGTTCGATGGGATTCGCCGCTCTTTACCATACCCTGGACAGATCCCGACGTACCCGCCGACGACATCTGGCGCGCAGTTACACAGGGCCTCGTCAAGCCTCCAAACACAGGGACGCAAGCGGTACGTGTCGCGTATCCGTTTGCACCCCACGCCCCCCCCTTAACGTACACACACAGGTCGCCAAAGCACCAACAGACGCCCTGTACACACTCGAAAGCACCACCACCGCGGTCGTCGCCGCTATCGTCACCGCCCAATCTGCCTCCTTTCTACCCGGGGGCACCCTCTCGCTCGACGTCCCCACATCCACGCCGGAGACGCCGCTCACGCCCCGCATCACCCTCCCAGAGCGCTACCTCACCCTGTCCGAACTCTCCCGTCTTAAACGTCAATTTGTCACAATTCATAAGCGCGCGATCACGCTTGGGACGACGGAAAAGGGAAAGGTGGACTGGAGCCAGGAGAGCGTGGCGCTCAAGTTTGTGGCGTATCTCGAGGAGAACGTTGGATTGAAGCCCTGATTCCCCCCTCCCCCCCCCTTTTTTTTTTCCTGAGACCCCTGCTGGACGTGTAAAACCCGAGTGTGTACTATGGATGATCCCGTGTATTTGAACGAGTGCAGTGGACCTGCGTCGGCCGATCCGACCCGCATGGATGGTGTGTGGATTCTGAAACGTGTTGAAACATCGAAAAGGAGGGGGGTAGGATCTGGGGTAACCTAGTAACGTACAAGCCCACGCGTCGAACAGGTACGAATGGGCACCCCCTTGGCAATCATCCGACACAATGGCTCACCGACCCAATCGACCCGCGATGCCATGTTGGCAATCGTTTATTTCACATGGACATGACGACCGTCTCGACTGTTCAATCGATTATGCAGCTTGAGTGTGCATGTCGTGTGTATCACCCGCAGACCCGGCCTCCGCCGCCGCCGCCACACAGGGCAACATACACGATCGATCATTGTGTCTCTCTCAAAAAAAAAGACAGATAGGAACAAGACCTGCAGTTCGATCGTCGAAGCCCTGATCGAGTGCCGGCACCTGGCCATGGGGTAGGTGAAACGCCCTGGAACGGAGCTCAGTAAATGTCTGGCTATGTCTGGGTACCTGGTAAGAGGGCTCAGGGACTTCACAAGGGACGAGAACGTTCGGAACGGGTCGCTGGCATGATCATATCGGCTTGGCGCTGTCAATTCAACACGTGCTTCCAGCCTGGATCTGAACGCAATCCTTAAGGGGAAATGCACCCATATCGCTTACCGATGGTGTGGGCGGTCGAAACATGGACACACCCAACGACCGTCTATTCCATGTTTCGCTTCCCGACGCGTTGAAGATCAGCAGCGGTATATTCGTACATGCATATCACAGGATTCGGACGAGACCTACCATAGAATGTGATCAACAAGAAGAAGAAAAAGGGACAAAACCAATTTGTCTGAAAGAGATGATCCGAATATGTTATGCTATTCCACAAAGCCAAAATCTTCACCCAATCCCGATACGGATCAAGTGAATAGGAATCTTCTAACTGGGAATAGATGGTAAATAATAGCGAAGAACGTGAAGGTGAGAAGGGATGTACGATACGATAGGTAAGGTTTAAAAGCTGGCCACCTGTAACCTGTTCCTCGAGCGCCGACGGCTCACCTGCGTCTCGGCAACTCGTCGTATTCGACCTGCTTATCGACGGTTATTTGCACACCAACTGTGGACGCCACCCTGTCGGATTCGTCCTCCTTCACGATCGGAAGCATTACCTTGGCATCTCGGGCAGCATCATGGTCAGAGTTCTTGTCGCCATCCCACGAGCCCTGTTCCTTGGTACCGTGGACAGCTCCGACGCTCTTGCTCTGGGTATGGATGTCACCAATGGTATACGTCGGTGCAGCGCGCGCGCGCGCGACGCCCATGCCAGTGCCGCTGAGACTAGCGCTCCCACCACTCGTTCCACCTGACCCACTGGAGCTGAAGCTGCCGCCATTCTCAAGGGAACCCCTGACACCGAGGATGATGCGCATGCTCATGGTTGCGGTGAGGACGCCCGCCATGCTGGATACGATCGTCTTGATGGGGTCAGTGTTATCGGTAGGGGTCATGATAAAGTAGAAGAAAACGTTGACGAGGTTAACGAGAAGGATGGCGCCGTAGAGGTTGAGGTTATCGCGGAGCATGAGCCGCCAGGGGGTGAGAGGTTTGGCTTGGAGGGTCTGACGGGACCTTTTGACGGCGAGAGAAAAGGTGGTCGCGTATAGGATGGTGGGAGCGAGCCAGTAGATGCCGACCCAGCTCTGATTGTTCAGAGGGCCAGCAATGCACCCCTGGCCATCAAGGAGATGGACGGAGCGGTAGAAACCACAACAGATAGCAGTAACGACTGCCTGTACAAACAAGAGACCGAGGAGGAGCGAACGGATGTTGGTTGCGTGCTCGTATATGGCAGTGACTCGGATGACGTGCACGGTGGAAGCGGCAAAAAGAAGGATGGCGGTGCAGATGGGCTCATAGGGCCAGAACCGCAGACAATCTGGGTCCTGTTTTAATGACGTTGAGAAGAACATGGCGCCTGAAAAGGCCGTGAGCTGCGCATAAGCGCTGGGAGGGAAGAGCTACCTGTGACGACAAAGTCGGAGAGGACCCATATCTGGAGGAAGTAGTAGAGCGCCTTGAGTGCAGGCCAGGACTTTGAGCGGCCGAGACGGTACGATCTCGGGGTGAGGACGAGGGTGTCCCATGCGAGGACGGTGAGGGTGCAGACATAGAAGTACTTTTGTGCGGATAGATGAGGGGAGAGATTGAGCGAGTTTGGTAGATCGATGGTGGTGCTGTTCGACATGGCGACGGAGAGAAGGAGGGAATGTCCACAAGGATCGGTCCAAACGAGCCCCGTTTTATTTGGCATCACCACAGCAAAGATCAATCAAAATATTACGTAATCGACCCTTGCCCTCGTCGTCGTCGGCATCGTCGGCGTCTCCAGCTCGACCCTTTGCTCGTCGTCGGCCATGTCGACCAGCAGCCCCACCACGACCACGACCCTTACAGACGCAACTAAGAGCACCAGCTCACCCACCTCGACGTCCTCGCAGTCTGAGTCGGGCACCGCAACCCTATATCTGTGGGTGCACCGCCCCTGGATGTCACTGATATTGACCATCTTTTTTTACTTCCCGACCATGAACCCCACCAGCTTCACGTTCCTCGCCACGATCTTGATCCTCGTTCTGCTCTCTGCCTCACTCGTTCTCAGGTCTTATATCCTCCGCAGGCGGTACAGGCAGCGCTTCCAACAAGCCCTCGCTGACGGCCTATTTGCGGATCTTGACCGCAATACATTTGATGACCCCGGCCAATTCGATCCGCTGGGCGGATTTGGTCGTTCTGCCCGACAACTGGGCCCAAAACCTGTCGTGTGGGACACTTGGGCACACCCTGCAGACAAGGATGATTCGTGGTCCTCCGTTATGGCAAGCTACCAAGCTTTTCCCCCATTTATCCCATGATAACGATTCTTTCATAGCCGGTTGCTGTGCGCTGCACCCCTTTGCTGTCGTCATCAACTTTGATATTGTCGCCTCATCCTTCTCCCGCTCCTGGCTCTCCCCCACTCCAAGCCCAATCCCGACCCTCTTTCTTCTCTCGACTCCGCGTCCCGAGCCCCCTTTCCCTCTCTCACCGTCCCTCCTCGCCACTCCCCGGACAGGCACACACCCCTATCAGGTCTCCCACTTCTGGCTGCACCCGCTCACCAACCCCAGCTGTACCGGCGTCCCCCGACCCCAGTACCCCCACCGAAAAAGAGTCTGTCACCCTCGCCGTCTGCGTACTCATCGCCATGCCAGACGCGTCTGCGCCAGCACACCGTCCACCACCCGATGCCAAGGGCAAGGGTGTGGACCCCCTCGAGTCTCAGGCACATCAACAGGGTGGTGACGCTGATTCACTCTTGCCGTCATCCTCACACCGAGACGCACGCATATCCGATACCACCGTGGATGACAAGGGACCCCCTTTGCTCGAATTTGGCGTCATCGAAATAAAGATGGGGGACTCGTGGGTATGGACAACATGAGTGTCATGGTTGTATATCAGACTTCGATGTATATCTTTATTTCTTAACGCCTGCCTTTAGTGTATTACTACTATTCTGCGTACTGTAGCATCGAAATACTCTTACCTGTTGTTTCTCTTGCTGAAGGGGCCACTCTCCTACCACCTCTGCAGGCAACTCCCACTTTGACCCACCGGTTGCAACTCTCTCCTATCTTTCTTCCCTTACTAAAAGGGCCACTCGCCTATCGCCCCTGCAGGCAGCTCCCCGCTTCGACCCGCTGCTCCAGGTTTGCATGCCACTCTCTCCCATTGGCCACCATTGATACCACACGAACATATGCAGAGAGCGGGCGATTGCTGAAGCGCAGAGGGTGACCTTCGGAAACAACCCTTTCATCTTTTCAGCTGGGAACTCGTGTCCTATTCACATGTTCACAACCTTCCCGTCGAAATCCTTTCATTATCTACTATTCGAGGCTATGGCCGATCGCTTGTCCAGCGGAACCGTGACAGACAGGGGTAGGTCTATGAAATAACTCGCAACTTCCCCAGATCCGACGTTACAATGCCATGGTTACCTATGTCTTGAGGTTTGTCGTCACCTTTGGACGGTCATTACTGTCCCTGCTTGGGCGCCTCTTCCCTCATCATGTCGCGTTGCGCGGCAGCTGGAACGGACCAATGACCTTCCCATAGATGGTCAAGATCTACCTGGATTCCGATGATCGTGAAGATCCCTAATCTCAAGATACACGCTTGCTTTTACTGGGCTATGCACTCATCGATCCGTTCACGAACCGGTAAATCAGCGACTCGTGTGGTACACGTAACCCAAAGAGAAAAGTTGGCCCATAACTTCAACGAGTTTTCCCTATGGTTCTGCAAAACCTGGACATAGTGTAGCTTCTAGACTCGTCACTGAGACGGCTGCCTAAAGATCTAGCCTCTGTTCCAAAGTTACATGGAACGTGAGTCACGAGAAATGAATGAGTTTGGGAATTCGAAGGAGACAGTGAAAAAGTTCGATCGAGATAAGTAAGTGCTTGGCTCTAGGTCTATCAAGGCAGATAAGCAGAGTCGTGGTTCTGTGACGAGGTAAGTTTCAATAAGTTCATCCAGGAAGGGACAGACCTAGGCTCTCCGGGTGCTCCCCATCACATACTATCTCGATAGCACCCACCAACGGACACAACGGTCTCCACTCTAGTACGATTGCAATATGTCCTGCACCAATCTCCATTCCTCGTCCCGAGTTTTGCGGTCAATCTGCACCAGACAGGGCATGATTGATTTAAAGCAAGACGCTACGACGCCAATAGTCGCATCCCCGATTGGCGAATAGCCAACGAAGAGCTTGGTGATACATCTGTTGGATACACCCCACCCCTGATGCACCAACTCCTCCGAAAGCGCCACCCTGCCGTCTGGCATGGTCAAACCACCCGGAGGTGGAATCGACGCATCGAACAAGAGGTGCAGCGTCTCGAGGTGTTTACAATATCTCAACACCGTGATCACCGCCCCGATACTTGCAGCTGGCCATGGCCGCGAGACGGACGGGTTCGCAGTGCCGAGCTTTAGACTCCGCAGGTGTACCAACGACCCTGCCACGTATGCATAGTCTTCATCCAACATGCGTGCTGTGCAGAAGAGATCCAGATCCAGCTCGCGCAACGCCGTAAATTTGGCGAGCGTGGACGCGAGCGGCTCTCGAAGTTCCAGGGTGTGTCACATGGTTATGCCCATGGTGCTCGATCTCGGCTGGATCGCAAGCGATAGCAGACGAGACGTGTCGAGGCGGAAGGGTAGAAGATGGAACAGTTTCTCGATTTCTGCCTCCTCTGGTCCTTCATTCATACCGACAAGCAGGTGGAACCTGGTAGGGCTTGCGCACACGGTCTCGAGAATACGCGTGCACAACGAGGCGCTGTCCACACCAATTGTAAACTCGCAGACCGCGTCCGGGATCCTACCGATGTAATTGGGCGAGGAGCTGTGGTAATCCAGATTGCAGTGTTCGTCGGGAGAACAGCTGGTCCATCATGGATTGTGGTAGGACGCATGTTCGCAGGGTCTGCAGCCTTGGCCACTGAGCCACCATCCTACCTAGTTCTCGACAAGGTTGGTATTCCCACGGAAAGCCGACGACGACGGTGAAAGAAGTGACGTTTGGACAGAGCGTGGGTAGATCCGTTATTATGGCCAGTTCAGGTGAGGAATAAGCCAGCCAGCGCAGAAGGGACAGCGTGACTGAGGTCACCGCAGGACCCGCAAAGTATTTCAACAGTGGAACGCCGGAATCGTCGAGGGCCGAGTATGAAAGCTCGCCCCATTTCAGCTCAGCGACATTAGGGAGGAGAGGAAGATATGATATAGGGCAATGTTGAAGGGAGGAGATAAATTCTTTCTCGACCTTTACAGGAACTCGTGCCCCATGAGGACGGAAAGTCTTGACACGTCTCGCATACTTGCGGAATGTCGACCACTGCGAGTCGTCCACAAAGGACGTAGCCTACAGGTTTAGTTGATCAGCACAATTTAGAGAGACACCGCGAAGGACGACGAACGATAGGGGAAATATTGATTAGGGGATCGAAGCTGTAAAGGTCGTGCCAAAGAGCATCTAATGCGGGCGAACTGAACAGACGACATGTTCTGGCCAAAGAAGCAAGGGTCTTCTTGCCTTCTTGACGCCCCTGGTGATGTTGGACATCCCTGTGTCCGGCAAACTTGAAGATGAGGTTGAGAACTTCAGAGATGTATAGACAATGATGCATGGGTGTGTGTTCCGCCGCCAGTGGCAATTTAAACCCCTGTCCCCAGCGCTAGCCGACTAGAGGGGTCAAATTGGTTGGCTTGGTGGCTCATCTGGAAGAAAAGACCCGTAATGTATTGCTCGGTACAGATGGAAGTCCGAAGCACTAGCCGGCGGGGTGCCGCATCGGCGTATTCGGAATCTACCGCAACCGATCACGGTCGGGTCACCCACTGGCAGTGGCATTACATGTGTCAATATTTGTTTCCACCTCACCCAGTCGGAAAGTACTCTTGGCGTTTACTACTTACAACACGAAATTGGCTGCACGTCATGCCGCTAATTCTGCGAGTTGATACCTTCAAGAGCTGTCTCGACTTTACGGCCAGGGGAAACTCGAGCGGAATCAAATGACCCTTTCGCATGAAGTTTGGCCTGGTCTTGGCACCTCAAATGCGAGTGTATTCCGGAATAGAACGATTGCTCGCGCGGATAACTCCTCTTCACGTTTCCCAATGTTCAGCCCGTCTTCTGAAGGGGCGTTGTGAACAATACCGGCAGGGGAGCCCGAGTGGGAAGCACTTGCTCGGTTCGAATACTCTAAGCCACGGACGAAGATACTGAATCCTGTGAACATCTTTGTCTCTCTGGAGTGTCTGTTGTTATTATTGCTCCCTTGATTGCCACTATGTTGCTGGCCTAGATACAGGCGTTCGCGGGCCCGGGGACCGGGGACAATCTCGATTGTCACCGCCGTCGCAGCTAGATGCCTTGCGGATGTGAAAGTTGATAGGGCAAGAGAAGAAAAAGTAAAAACCATAATCTCCTACGGTCGGACGACGAGACCAGTGGATGTTTCTCTGCATCCACACCGTCTGTGTGGTCAAAGAAAAAGCATGGAATATATGCGAGGGCGCAGGTTACATGTTGAAAGGGTCGCGACCGTCCCAGTCTTTGCTGAACCTGCTCTTCTTCGTGACACTCCGTTTGTCCTTTTGCAGCCGTTTACGCGCACCATCCGCCTATTAGAAGCTAGCCACACGTTCCCTTTTTTGCTGAGTTGGATATCTCGTGATTCAAAGTAGTAGACGTTTGAACGAACGAAACGAGTTGCGGATCCAAATTGACATATGCTTTTGCCAGTACGTCGTCCACGATGGATGCTTGAGAGCGGGAGATGCTCAGAGTCGTCAAGAAAGCGCGTCGATTTCACGTAGTGCGGCTGGAAGACCAAAAAAGGTCGTTGGGACAAAGGCTGGCGTGGTGATACAATGAAGAGAGCGTACGTTCTGCATCAGGCTCTCTCGAGCCCACAAACGGCATTCACAGCGCATTAACGCAACACCGAGCAGTTACCCAGCTGGACAGGTTGTTGATGTTTTACCCAAAACGTCAGCTCCAGAGCTCTCCCAGTTCGAGGCCCTTTGTGGCACGATCGGATACTTGACTTGGCCACCAGGGCCAGAGCTAGGGAGAAAGACAGTCCCCCAGTACTCGGGGACAGTCGCCATAGTTCGGAAGCTAAGAAAGAAATTGCAGGGGCGCCCTGCAGAAGGTCGGGCCCCGGGGAGATTGTGATGCCGGTCTTTTGGCCATGGTGAAAATGCACGGAGAGTCGTGCACATGGACGGTGCAATTTGAAACGGTGATGCTTGCCAATGAGCAGGCTAAGCAGCGGTATGATTTATGATAGTCCCGTTCTTCGACGTAGATACGATCACCAAAGATTTGGTTGGGCCAAAATACAAACGAAAAAATTAGCATCAACTTGTTTCGATCAAGTGACCTCAGGGTTATGAGCCCTGCGCGCTTCCTCTGCGCCATGATGCTGTTGACAATTTGGCCTAACGATCAACTTTGACCAGCTTTTAGCCAGCAAGTCTTCTCGCACCACCACCATTTAGAACAATTCTGCCCACAGATCAACTCGTAGTGTCATACTTTACTTTCAGTAGCACATCGCAAAGCTGGTCAGTATCGGCTTCTTTGGCTTTCCTCCCTGATGCTTGCACTTACTTTGCACAAGTAGTTCTTGGAGGATGGGGATCGCGCAAACCCAGAAAGCTGAAGAAGACCTTCATGCACTCCTCCCAAACAACCCTTTCGTTCCTCCGAAAGGCGACGTCTGTTTCATCAACAACCTTCCCCCCGAACTCCTTTCGCGCATATTTGAGGTCGGTTCCGCGGATGATAACGAGGACGAAGACGACATGGCAGGTGATTGTTGGGATAAGCTCCGCTACCATCTTGACGCAAAGGACCTAGGGCACCGAGAATGAAGAGCTTGAAGATGGAGATGGAGATGAGGATGAGGATGAGGACGGGCCGGAGACTGATGACGAGACGGATTCCGATGCCACCGGATCCTCTGATTTCGATTCCCCATGGCCACCGTTCCCGGTCGTTGTTTCCCATGTCTGCCGCCACTGGCGCAGTGTAGCATTCTCGACTCCGTCCCTGTGGACGACCATCATAGTCCCTCCGGAAGGACGTCCACCGTACGAGCTCGCATCGACGCTGTTGGAGCGGAGTAAGGGCCTCCCCATAGATATCGACATCGACTGTGAACCTCACGAACACGATTGTGATGTTGAACCACCCTCCGATGCCGACCTCAAATTCCTATTTTCTTTGCTCATTCCCCACATCCACCGCTGGCGTACCATGGAGCTCTCGGTCTCGGAGTACCAACACATGTATGTGTTTCTCAGCGCGGTCTCTGATCCTTCCACTCCCGCGGCTCCTCAACTCGAGACGCTTGAATTGTATCACCACGAAGAGATGGAAGAATTTGACAGCTTTGGATATCACAGCATGTCGAAGCATTTCACTCTTTTTGGTGGTTCAGCCCCTTCGCTTACCAGGTTGGTCCTTTGGGGAGTACATGTCGACTGGAATCAACCATGGATCGTTTCTGCATCCAATCTCACAGATCTCGAGCTCGCATTTCATCCAGAAGACGTGCGTCCATCTTGGGTTCAATTTGCCTCCATCCTGCGTGGTGCCTCTGCCCTCGAGAAACTCAGTCTCCGCCTGTCGGGACCTCTTGGAGACCCCCCTGAGTGGCTCATCGAGGTGAACCCTGGGAGCCCCGCAGATCTCAATGCTCCTATCCAACTTCCTCGAGTAACAGATTTTATCCTCGCGTTCCATTCGCAGGAACGTGCTATTGGACTATTCCGCAAGTTCTATCTACCCGCACTCAAAAATCTGGTTCTAGACTTTGACAATGGCGATTACACCGAGCTCGTTCATGAACTCGCCAGACCAGCTACTTCCTCATCTTTATCCTCTGCCAAAGAACAGCCGCGCAGCTTGCTGAGTCAACTTGACAGTCTCAAAATAGCTGGACTTCCCTGCCGCACCGAGTGCATCCACACGCTGTACGGCGAGCTCCAGAATCTTACATCGCTCAACATTTCGTTGTCGTATCTTCCTTCATCTTTCCTGGATATCCTTTGCGCACCCTGTGGGCTGGTCGGACGTGGCGACGTCTGGCTGCCTCGGCTTGTGACACTGTATGTCTCTGGGACATTCGGGGAGCAGGTCCGTGAAGTAGTTCAGAAGAGAAGGGATGCGGGAGTGCCTCTCAGTTCATTGTACGTGGAGGAATCGTGTGAGGTATCCAAGAAGGATGCGGTGTGGTTGAAGAAGAATTTGAAGACGTTTGAGTCTTTCGAGGGAAGTGAGGATGAGGATGATATTGTCGATTTCCGGGACTTGGACGAAGGAATTGATGAATGGTCGGATATGGATTAGTGTTCTTCTACCTAGGATCTGGGGACGTACGTTCGTGTGTTTATGTCCGCTCCGGATTCAACTGATCAACCGACGCCTGTCGCGTAACGCAAAATATGACTTCATACCCTACTACATTTTAGATTTTTCTGATATTCTATTGTACTACACTTACGGACATTCTACTTGTGCGCCCACTGTGGCCCGCGCTTTTGCAGAAAGGCGTCGAACCCTTCACCATGATCAGCAAGAGCAAAGGTTGCGTGATATTGCCTTGATTCGAAATGAAAACCAGCTGCTTCAGTCCGAGATCTTCGGCCGGGAGGGTCCAATTGAACTGCGCCAAGAAACCTTGATAGTTCCGAAAAATTACACCAACCTGCGTTGACCGCTTCTTTCGCCATTGGGCCATGACTGGTGCAGAGAAGCCCGCAATTCCTTGTGTGTATTCGGTCACATCAGCAAAGGAGCAGGGAGGCTCGATGTTGAGCGAGGACTGACGTTTTGCGATGTTCTTGTGCTTGGCATGCCCGACGGCATATCGAGGGTAGTCAGACGCACCCGCGGATCGAGCACGGGGTCTACAAGAACCTTGAATACCACCTCAAACCTTAGAACTTGGCGTTTGAAGGGCAGTAATTGCTGAATCCGTGGAAAGAAGGACAAGATAAGTATCTCGGGAGGGTCACAGGAGACAGAGACAAGTTTCACATCTCTGCATCGGCAGCCTGAGAGTGGCGGGGAAGCTCAATGCTGATCAGGGTCCAGGAGGGCTGGTGCTTCGCATGCTCCCCAGCATATCGAGAGTGGTGCGATCTACCCACGCATCGAGCACAGCGGTATCGAGATCAACCCTAAGTGCCACCTTGAACTTTGTATGTCACAATTGCAAGTCTGGCGGTTGGAGGGGTGTTTTTCCGGGCCGAAGCGGCGAGTAGAAACAGATATTTGGAGGGCGTTTGAGCCAGCAGTTCGGAGTCCCGAGGCACCGCCGAAATCCAGAAACAAGAAAAAGAGTTCTGGATGGATTCTATAGGACTTGTGCGAGTCGAATGCTAACCTTTTTATCGAGTTCCGATGGCAAGTTGAACGACTGAAATGATGACGCCAAGCCTGTCTATGCAATTTTCCCACGCGGACAACTTGCCTGAAAAGGACAGTAGTATAGAGCGGGGTCGTGTTTGAAATTTGAACACCCACTAAGTAGCATCTGACAGGGGACTGTGTTGCGTTCCAGCGAGTAGTCCTTGGAGGATGGGGATCGCGCAGACCCAGAAAGCCGAAGAGGATCTTCATGTACTCCTCCCGAACAACCCTTTCGTTCCCCCGAAAGGTGACGTTTGCTTCATCAACAACCTTCCTCCTGAACTCCTTTCGCGCATTTTTGAGGTCGGTGATGGCGAGGACGAAGACGATATGGTAAGTGAGTGGTTGAATAACCTTCGATACCGTCTTGACGCAAGGGACTCAGGGCGCCGATGAAATGAATGAAGTGCTTGAAGCTGGAGACGGAGATGGAGATGAAGACGAGACGGATTCCGGTGCCACTGGCTCCTCTGGTTTCGATACATGGCCTCCGTTCCGGATCGTTGTTTCCCATGTCTGCCGCCACTGGCGCAATATAGCATTCTCGACTCCATCTCTGTGGACGACCATTTCAGTCCCTGCGGAAGAACGTCCACCGTACGAATTCGCATCGACGTTGTTGGAGCGGAGTAAAGGCCTCCCCATAGATATCTACATCGACTGTGAACCTCGGGAATATGATTGCGATGTTGAACCACCTTCCGACGCTGACGTCGAATTCCTATTTTCTCTGCTCATCCCCCATATCCATCGTTGGCGTACCATGGAGCTCGCTGTCTTGGAGTACCACCACATGTATATATTCCTCAGCGCGGTCTCTGATCCTTCCACTCCGGCGGCTCCTCAACTCGAGACGCTTGAATTGTATCATCGCGAAGAGATGGAAGAATTTGAGAGCTTTGGATATCACAGCATGTCGAAGCATTTCACTCTTTTTGGTGGTTCAGCCCCTTCGCTTACCAGGTTGGTCCTTTGGGGAGTACATGTCGACTGGAATCAACCATGGATCGCCACTGCGTCCAATCTCACAGATCTCGAGCTCGCATATCATCCAGAAGATGTCCGTCCATCCTGGGCTCAATTTACCTCCATCCTGCGTGGTGCCTCTGCCCTCGAGAAACTCAGTCTACGCATATCGGGACCTCTTGGAGACCCCCCAGAGTGGGTCATCGCGCGGACTTGTGGGAGCCCCGCAGATCTCAATGCTCCTATCCAACTTCCTCGAGTAACAGATTTTATCCTCGCGTCCCATTCGCAGGAAACTGCTATCGGACTATTCCGCAAACTCTATCTCCCCGCACTCAAAAATTTGGTTCTGGGCTTCGATGGTGACGACTACACGGAGCTCGTTCATGAACTGGCCGGACCAGCTACTTCCTCATCTTTATCTTCTGCCAAAGAACAGCCGTGCAGCCTGCTGAATCAACTTGACAGTCTCAAAATAACTGGTCTTCCCTGCAGCACTGAATCCATCCGCACGCTGTACGGCGAGCTCCAAAACCTTGCATCGCTCAATATTTCGTTATCGTATCTTCATCCATTGTTCCTGGACATTCTTTTCCCCTGTAGGTTGCCCGGACATAGCGACGTCTGGCTACCTCGGCTTGTGACACTGTATGTTTCCGGGACATCTGGGAAGCAGGTCCGCGAATTAGTTCAGCAGAGAAGGGATGCGGGAGTGCCTCTCAGTTCACTGTACGTGGAAGAATCGTGTGAGGTGTTTAAGAAGGATGAGGTATGGTTCAAGGAGAATTTGAAGACGTTCGAGTATTTTGAGGGAAGTGAGGACGAGGATGATATTGTCGATTTCCGGGATTTGGACGAAGGCATTGATGAATGGTCGGATATGGATTAGTGTTCTTTTCCCTGGGATGAGAGGGGCCGTATGTTCGTGTGTTTATGTCGGCTCGGGATTCACTTGATTGACGGACACCTGTCGCTCAACACAAAGAATAACATCATACCCCATTGCATTGTAGATTTTTCTGGAATTCTATTGTACTGCATTTACACGCACTCTATTTGTGCGTCCACTGTGGATCGCGCTTCTGCAGGAATGAGTCAAACCCTTCACCATGATCAGCAAGAGCAAAGGTTGCATGATACAGCCTTGATTCGAAATGCAAGCCAGCCTTCAGTCCGAGATCTTCGGCTGGGAGGGTCCGATTGAACTGCGCCGACAAACTTCAATAGTTCCAAAATTGTACACGTACCTGCATTGACCGCTTCTTTTGCCATGGCCACGACTGGTGCGGAGAAGCTTCCAATTCTTTGTGCGTATTCGATCGCTCGTGGAACTGTTTCTTCGACGTCGAATACTTTGGCAACGAGACCAGCGGCAGCTGCCTCTTGGGCAGTTATGTTTTCACCCGTCAGTATCATGTGCATCGCCTGTAAACGCCTGAGTGAGACGAATGCCTGTATTGAAAATGGCCATGGTACCATGGATTTTCCGACGGCGCGGATAAGACGCTGGGTGCCTCCCGCACCAGGAACGGTGCCGAGCTTGATCTCGGGCTGCCCAAAGACAGCGTCCTTCCCAGCGTAAAGAATATCGCACATGAGGGCGAGCTCACATCCGCCCCCTAGCTGTCATGTCGGTTCAGTCCCAGTCCACCGCCATCGAGCAGCCAAGACTGTCACGATAGAGCCAGATGAACAGGGTACGCACCGCATACCCATTTATGGCACCAATGATCGGCTTGTGCGTGGATGCCAATCCGTCGTTGATGTTCTGGAGATAGTCACTACTGTAAGCGCCGACAAAGTCGAGCTGTCTCTGCTCTCTGATGTCGGCGCCGGCTAGACATCAGGGGTGTCAGCAATATTTGAACCGAAGTTGGGTGTCGGTATTCGCACCACAAAAAGCTCTGTTGTTTCCAGTGATGACGATCGCTCCGATAGTGGGATCCTTGTCATAGCGCCGCAGTGTGCTGAGGAGTTCCTCGATCAAAGTGCCGGAGAGGGCGTTCAGAACCTTTGGTCGGTTCAGGGTAATGACTCCGACACGATGTTCTACCCGCGTCAGAATAGTAGGCTCGGACATATTTTCTTCGCTTCGGACACCTGGATGAGAGCCCAAACCAGTTTGATGGTCCGGTCTGGGGTTGAGGGTGGTGTAATCTTATCTTATCTCGGAGTTCGAAGTCTAAGCCGAATTACTCACGCGGCGGCTTGAGTACTTGAGTTGTGATGTTTTCACCAACCGTCCTTCCCGAAAATCTTTCTTTGCAACATCACCAGACGGGACGCGACAAGGCCGTGTCGACATGCTGGCTTCCTGCAGGCACGGTCGTCCTCTCGGTTCGATCACTCACAAGCATGCTCCTCCCAAGAGAAAAGGGTCGCAGATGTGACTTTTGCCATTCCCTGACTCTTCAAGACCGAGGGCACCTCCAGAGATGTACGGGATGCGCCTCATACTGGTATTGTGATTCCAAATGTACGCACGATCCGAGTGAGACGTTGAGTACTACCGACGATCGATCGATCTCACCCTCAAGGTCAACTATTGCATTGGCGTACTCACAAGAAGTACTGTAAGAATATCAACGCGTTCTGCGCGTCGCGCCAGTTCAACCAACTTGAATCTCATGAAAGGCTGGATGCACTTTTGCTCACCCACTTGCTCGCTGAGTGCTCGGCCAGAGGCACGGAGACGAAAGAGGGAGACGACTCCGACCTGTCGATATTCATGTCCTTGCTACCAGGTCCGGTCGAAGGCACTGATGCGCCTCCTACCTGTCCATTGTCAACTAGTTACTACCCTGTGCAAACGGCTAATGAGCTGTTTTCGCGCTGCGGAAACAACAACTTTGCGATCCACAGTCATCTGACTACCCTTGCCCATGGCATCTTCCCTTTGGCAAGCCGGTTGTTCAATCATTCATGCATTCCAAACGCAGTTCCAAAATATAGGGTTGACGTGGCAAAGGAGGTGATGATGGAAATTGTTACCATTCGCGACATTCCCCCGGGCGAGGAGGTACGTATTATGTATTACTTCAGTGACATGCACGTTCAAGCAAGTCTATTAGATGTGTATTCCTTATGTCGATCCCGCCCTCGTCGAGACACGTCAGCAGATGTTCCGGTTCACATATGGTTTCGTGTGCACGTGCCCATCTTGCACAGCTCTCAAGCTACTCGATGCGTCCCGGCCAGCTCCAGATGAGGAAGACCTCAGACATCTTGGGAATTCCCTTCGCAAGTTTGTGTTCCCGGACGCAATCAGACTCCCAGATTCGCCCGTGAACCTCGAGAGCGTACCTTCTGAGATCCTACGGATCTTTCGCGAGTCTTGTCTCACAAGCTTGTGCGAATCGTTCAGCACCCTTTCGCACGACGGACCATTCGAATCTGCCCTCGATATCGGTTTGACGATCCTGGCTTTTTACGTCGTCATTTACCCACCAAATTATCCTCAAATCGGTGGGTTTCCTGGGTTTTCCAATTTCATTTCAAGCCGAATCTAATTCTTTGGTGAAAAAAGGGATGCATTTGCTGGAAATGGCAAAGACAGCATGGAATGCCTTCATAACTATGGAAGGTGCAGATCCTTTGACACAACCCGCAGGTTTAGAGTTGTTGGCAAAAGTAAGAACGTATCTTCGGCTGAGCAACCAGGTCTGGGCAGTGATTGGGCCAGAGGGGGATGAGGGAGGTCCTCTAGCAGAAATACGTGTTCTGGAGTGTCTGTTGAGCGAACAAGGGCCACAATGACTGAATAGATGTACGATGCAGCCGCTATATTGTGGATAGGAGCTGCCTACCAAAAATGGCGATGCACCTGACTCAGCAGCACTGCACTGCACCAATATCTCGTCCATACGTGGCCATTTCACACGTACGAGCATCACACCAAGCCGGCCGTTCCAGTCTTTAGTTCACCTCTGAAGTCACATTGTGTACAATCCGACAAAAAAAGCCTAGGCTCGTCGGGTCAAGCATGGATGCATGGGTAATGCAGGTTCCACCAATCACGCGCGGGTGGTTAGCGCTCTCGGTGGCTACCAGCCTGGCGGTCGTACGTTCAGTCTCAACCTTGCATAAAGAACTGATCACGTATTTGGCGTCATACAGCAATGTCAGGTCGTTACTCCGCTACAGCTGTACTTTTCTTTCAAGTCCGCGTTCACTAACGCACAGGTCAGTTGTGTATGTCTGTCAGTGCGGGTAGCAAGCTCACCGAGATGGATTTGGAAGCCGTGGCGTATGCTTACCACCTTCTTTTATTTTGGTCCTCTCTCGCTGGATTTTATATTCCACCTTTTCTTCTTGTGAGTGTGTCCTGTGTATCTCAAAATGGGCTGGTCAATTGACGTCCTCCACTTTCCCCTCAGTATGCGCTATAGTCGTATGTTGGAGGAATCGTCGTTTGCGAATAAAAGGGCGGACTATCTTTGGTTACTTTTGCTTTCATCGCTGATGCTTCTCGTACGTCCGGACCTATGGAGTCCAGACATCATCAGCTAACCGAGCCCTGTAGGCACTGTCACCACTCGTGAATCTTCCGTTCCTTTCGTCCTCCCTGGCCTTTGTTCCCATCTATATATGGTCCAGACGCCACCCATCCACACCTATTGCCCTCTTCGGCATCTTCACGATAAACGCACCGTATTTACCCTTGGCGCTCGTCGGGCTCTCATGGGTCATCAGTGGCACGTGGAAGGCTGCTGCAGGTGACTTGATCGGATGTGCTGTTGGCCACATCGGCTGGTTTTTAAGGGATGTATGGGCCAGGGAGATGATCGGGGGATATACTCCACTCAGCGAGGCTCCAGTGGTTCTGTGAGTCGTGTTTTCGACCACCTTGTCGTGCCGGGGTACTGACCGCACATCTAGGAAGCGTCTGCTTGGAGATGTTTGATAACTGACATCGTTGCATTGTACAACAGCACTGCGATATGTAGATTTCTTTATTAGTGCCCCGAGGCGAGATGGAACCAGTCCTAGAAATGGTGTGACGTTCTAGTCCACTATGCAATCTACGGCCACTTGTGCACATGCACGTGGAGTGGCACTACCTTCCTATCAGTTGCAGTCGCGGACCTCAGAAGTAAAATGCCAAGTCGTGATTGAGTACCCCACTAGCATACTTATAAGATCAGTTAATGCTTCAGTGTACTTGCTCAAAAAGCTAAATGGCTCTACATTCTCCTCGAGTCACGCTAGGTTCTCAGGATCGATATCACACGACCCCTCCAAGTACAACGATTTGAGAGCAAGGCCGACATGTGTTCGATCCTGTACCAGGAGATGGATGCGATATAAGTCATTGGAGATCTCGGGGACGTAAAGTGTCCCGAGAAGGGGAAGCCAGACTGGCAACGTGCAAAGGAGGACGAAAACTTCCAGAAACAAGGGCGAGGCGTTCCGCATCTGATTTATTGCCATGTTGAGGGATTCCAGCTCGCCATAGAGCACCTCGATCCCTACAGGGAAGACAGACGATTTCGGGGTTCTCGAGCTGGCTGAGCAAGTCATATGGCGTTTCGTCAGGTGAGGGAGGAGTTAGATCCGAGTGGAGCTGCCAGGTATTCTCGTTTCCGTTCTCAACCTGGTATGCACTGTAAGTCACACTGTCCGTGCCGGGTGGCGAGATCGAGTATGAACGGGACTCGGCGTGACAGGCGACGAAGAACGTCGAGCGTCGAATACAACACGGCGGGTAAGTATGTCTGTAGACGAGATCACAGGACGGGCGTGCAGCTGGATGTTGCCGAGGTTCCCACGGCCGCTTCTAAGCCGCCTTCCCTCGATGACAGTACAAGTATATTGAGACGAGAGTGTTTCCCAACCTCTCTACCTCGTGTCTGGTGCGCAGAGCACGATGTCAAAACCTGACACCCCGCCCTCGGGTAACAAGAACGTACTCAAGATCGCGCATTTCAACGACGTATACCAGGTTTCTAACCAGAAGCGCAAGGTATTGATGCAACTCGTGGAATCATGCGCAGGATTAACAGCCTTTCCCAGATCAACGGCAAGGAAGAGAACATCGATGTGACAAAGTTCGCCACTTTACTGTCCAACGTCAAAAAGAAATGGGCGGAGGATGGCATCGAGGACGGATTGACCATCTTCTCCGGTGACACCTTCTCCCCGTCTTTTCAGAGCTCGATTACCAGAGGAAGGCATATGGTGACGGCACATCCATTCTATGCGTCTTCAACAATGCTCATCATCCTAACAGGCAGCTGTGATGAACGCGTTGAACATTGATATTAGCGTTGCGGGTAAGGTTTCGTCCCACGTCCCGCAGCTGAACTCCCCGTCTGATGATCCGTCTCAGGAAACCACGAATTTGACTTTGGTACCACCGTCCCAGATTCGATCAAAGATTGAATGACTCAATGGCATACAGGCTACCCTCGATTGAAGGAGCTTATCGCTGACACAAAAATCGTGCGTTTTCAGCTGCATCCAAAACGTTGGATACCTGATCCAGTTTCCTAAGCCCTGGCTTCTTAGTAACATCGTGGACAGAGATACCTGTAATATTCCTGAACCACTGAAGGCCTACTATGTAGTCGAAAAGGCTGGAGTTCGTATTGGTTTCATGGGCTTGGTAGAGAAGCGAGGGTTTCTTGCATTGGATCCAAAACAGTATTACTGATATCTCGCTTAGGGAATGGATTCGCGACCATTACTGGCTGGCCGGACAATTTTGCATGGGTGGATATGGCTCTGGTTGGCAAGGACACTCTCCAAGGTCCTTCGAGAGTCTCCCCACAATTGCGATTTGGTATTTGCTTTGACACATTCGAGGTCAGTTCCCTTGTGACTTGATGAACGATTCCTGTTGTCTCAGTAACGCTTGCAGAATTCCGAACGCGAGTCTCTATGATAATGACATCGACATCGTGCTAACAATCAGCTAGGATATCAAACTTGCTGAGGAACTGTACGCCCTCGCCCCTGGATCTGACATTGCTTCTAAGCACGGTGTCGATCTGATACTCGGAGGGCATGACCATATCTGCTGGATTTCCAAAGGCTTGGGATCCTGGGATGGCTACGATGTCAACCTACCACTCCCAGACGCCGAGAGTGACAAGGGAGACACGCTGATCGTGAAGAGCGGTACCGACTTCCAAGAGCTCAGCGAGGTGACGCTAACGCTGAAGGATACACCCTCTGGATCTGTCAGGAAGAAACTTATCGAATCCATCAGCGGTACGCCCAAGCGTGCGAGGTGTGGTTAAGACGCTGAATCTTGATTGATAGGCATCCGACACATCACCACTGGTGACTTGGCCGTTGACCCGGAGATGCAGAAGGTCATCGAACACGAGCTGGCCGACATCGACGCGGCCATGGCTGATCCGATTTGTATCAGTGAAGTTGAACTCGACGCACGTTCCTCAGTTATCCGTACAGGAGAGGTTTGACAGTCCATTTCTGTCAGTTTCAAGCTCCTGATGAACAAGTATAGTCTGCGGTGGGCAATTGGTTTGCCGACTGTCTAAAGCCCGTTTACAACGACGTGCTCGAGAAACTCGAATACTCAGCTGTCGACTGCGTTATCGTTAATACGGGATGCATTCGAGGAGAGTCGACATACGATAAGGGTAGGCATGTTGCATGATGCATTCGTTCCTAGGTGTGAAATAACCGGGTCTAGGACCGATTACCCTCGGTAATCTCATGCAAATGCTACCGTATTCCGACCCGATGGTCGTCATCGAGATGGACGGAGAAGCTCTATGGACGGCAATGGAGTCCGCTCTCTCCAAGTGGCCCGCCCAGGAAGGGTAAGCTTGATATTGATGTGTCGCGACTTGGGTTGACACTATATAGACGCTTCCCCGCCATTTCCGGGTTCCGTGTGGAATGGAGAGCGCGCAAAGGCTCTGGTCAGCGTATTGAGAAGATGTGGCTCCGCAAAGAAACAAAGGAGGTTGAACTTGATGGGAAACCCAAGCTCATCGACAAGGAGATCAAACGCAATCATGACCGAAAGTACATCGTTGTGGTCGGGGAATACATTTTCAAAGGTGGTGACGGATACACTGTCCTCGAGGAGCAAAAACTCATTCTGAACGGTGAGACCGGGCAGCCAATGAGCGCGCTGATCCGGAAATTCCTACTCGGTGAGCGAGACACACTACCTTCATCCGGCACTTCTGAAGCATGTTCAAGGTGCTCACTTCGTCAACAAGGTTTCGCGTGACCCTGGAGCGAAACCGAAAAGCCTTCTCCCTGAGACGTTCAACTTGGTCTCTAGAGCCAGAACAGCGCTCGGTCTGACACAGCTCGACACGTCCATCATGTCGATGCCAAAGATACCCGAGGTGAAAAATCCCCAGATACCCTACATGCTCTCTAACATGCCCGACACGCTGAGCATGCCCAAGGTGCCTAGCATACCCTGGGAGGCGATTCAACCAACGGCGACTGCCCCGTGTACGTGGACCGCATCTACCGCGCTGGAAACCTTTGCGCTTCGTGTCGCGGAACACGAGGATGTGAACAGCGTGGATGGGTACGAGAGGCGTCGGAGGGGTATTCAGATTGAGGAGCACACAAGACATCCAATAGCGCCAAAGCACTGGTTCCCCTTTATTTCGACTCTTATGCGGCATGAGACAGTGACAGCGGCCCCAGATGTCACGGTTCAGGAACAGACGGCAGTCGACAAGGACCTACCTGTGATTTCGCCAGTTATTGATGGCAGGTTGAAGAACTTGGATGGGTAAAGGCTGGTAACGTGTAACGATTTCCTTGCCTCGCAAAATGTAGGGAGGGTCGTACTTGAGATGTATTGTCATTAGTCACCGAAGATATGTGTCCTTCTCCCCTCGAGACCCGTCCCTTTCACCAAGCTGGCCGTTCAACTATTCAGTTCACACCGGAAGTCACGTTGTGTACCATTCGACAGACAAACTGAGCAACCAGACACATCGTGAACGTGAACGTGAACGCGGGGTGGTGGGCCAGGATAGATAAGAATGCCGGTGAAGCGGTGAAAGGGAGCCGCATGAGGGGATCAGGTGGGGCAAAGGGTTACCAACGAGTTGCCCTGAAGATGACCGTGGTGATGACGGGCACGGGTTGAACCCACAGGAATGCCCGAATTGATGATGATGTCACCATACGGATGTTGGACGACAAGGGATGGAGCGGAGAGGGTCGAGGAAGGGCTGCGAGCCATGGGGAGGTGGCAGGTGACGAGATCGAGGTCGGCGGGGTCTACGGGGGGACTCGGCGTGACAGGCGACGAAGAAGGTCAAGCGCTCTAGCGCGACAAACCGACATACGACACGGCGGCATGTCTGTAGACGAGACTACTGCTACGACGACGGTGGGTGCATCCCTGGGACATGTGCATGAACACACATCCCACACGCCAAGCACGCAGCGCGTGTCTGTTCCTCGGTGCGTTCCTCAGAATGCACTGGCACAAAAGCCGAGCCTGCTAATGAGAACGGCTTGTCATTCGAACTGGCTCGTCAGTGTCCGCCAGTGGTTTCTGGGCCTGCGCGTCGCCTCCATCGTACGGCGTCGCATGTACGGCGGGGCGCGAACGAAATGGCGCATCGGATGCATCCCGGCGTAAACAAGCATCTCCACGAACGTTGCATGCTCCAATAGAGCTGATCAAATAAATAAATCATGGACTATTATGAGGGTAGTATCCACATGTACATATTGCATCAAGTCACCCGAATCAATGCGTCCCATCCCCATCACCTGAGAAACATAACATCCACTCAGGCAACGTGAGCCCAATCGTTGCTCTTCCTGACCTGAGATGACGCTGGTCGACCATGAGTCCAACAATATCAATAAAATAAAGTACGCGCACCATTACATGGACACTTCCGACTGCGGGATCCAGATCCGATGCATCGCCTGCCTAATGGGAAATGAGCTGCTATAACAGGGTTTACCGTCACCGGAAAAAGACAAACCGCGCCCGCTTGGCCTAGATCTGCGGCGCCTCGTCCACGGTGGGAGGTGTTCCTGAAGACGTCCTTTGGAGCTACAGCCTTAGGCGGTTCACGCTGTGATGTGTGATAAATGACTGAAGAAACCCGAGGGACGACGAACCTGTGGTTTCGTATGGAATTTCGCGATCGTTCGCTAGAACACGCTAGACTGACCACACTCCTTTGTCTATCAGGAGCACTCACCCGTTGATGTTTACCTGCAGCCGTCCTCGGAGGTCCTTCATTCACAGCATGCGCTCTCTTCGTCCTCATAGGTAACCACCTTCTAAACATTGACGAGCGCTGAGAGGACTTGGTGGCATCGAGATGTTCCCCTGGCGGGAAATCTAATGATTGTACAAGTACAGGACGGGATGGGCCGGGCGGGGGTACTTGATCCTCGGGAGCATGAGTAGAGGTTGTCGGGGAAGGTGGCTCCTAGCAGAGTAAATACAGAAACGAGAAGAGAATGCAACGATGACCAACCTCGTCATAGTCGAATAAGTGGGCAATCCCGCGGTCTTCGTTGTTCGACTCGGGCTCGACTAGACCGGGCTCACCATGTTCTTCCTGGAGTGCGTACACAACGGAGTCAGTGCGACGGTTGCGGCGAATGAGTGACCAAATCATACTGGGGTTGGGTCAGGTGGATTACTGTCGCGACCTCCCGATGTCAGAGTTTGGTCGTCTTGCTTGCGAGTAGATGCCTAGCATAGTGTGCCAACGGGAATTGGAAGTAAAATGATTATTCAAACACGCCGTGATCTGCTGCTTACCGTGATGCGAGATAGGCTTTCAATGGCGATTTTCCCATCCCATCCACCAATTGCAATAAACAGGTCGTCTGGAGAAAGTGCGATTGAGCGTATGTCTTGAGGACGCTGGACAAGACCGAGTTGTGTGTGTGTCGGCATGTCCCAAAAGGTGACGGTACGTCTGGCAGCGTATGCAATAAATTCCCCATGCCAGTTCGGTACGGCAATACATGAGAATTCGTCGGTATCGGGAACTGGCAATTCCGAGACTGCTGACCCAGTGGATGCTTCGAATTGCTTGATTTTACCGTTAGATACGACAAAGAGGTCATTGTTGAACCAGAGGAGACCAGTGTTGAACCACGGGGTGACCTCTACTTTGATATCCACAAGCAAGCGACCATCGTTGCTGTCATGGACTCGAACGAAATCTTTAGTGGCTGTCGCGATTCGATCGCCCTGCGGCGAGTATTTCGCTGCTCTCACCCAATCCTCGTGATGGAACGTGTGTACTCGTTCGCGCGTTGCAATGTCCCAAACGACAGCTGTGCGGTCATTCGGTGCGGTGACGAGTCGATTCGAGTCGGGCGAGAAATCGAGTCCGTTGAGGATACTGGGACTGGAACCTCCCTTGTGGGCAAAGACTTGTTTGTATGTGCTTGCATCCCACACATGCACGTCGCCCCCGAGTGTCCCTGCTGCGATCCATCTGCCGTCCTTGGACACAGCGAGACAGCGGACAAGCCGTGCTGCCATTGTTGCCATTTGCATGCCAGCTTCCACTCGCCAGACATGAACCCCATATAAGCCGCTCAAGACGTTCTCGCCATTTGCCGAGAAGGTCACCGTCCTTATCCCCCCGACGTTGATTTCCGTTGGGCGACGGCATTCTTGTCCAACGGTCAGCATCAACCCAGCACCGACTTGTCACGACGCACCGCTCATTGTTGACGACGTGGCAGGTCAATGGAAAGAGGCAATAGGCAAGGTGCGCCTTCTCTGCGTTATAAATATACAGTTATCGACTGGTGTCTGAAACGGCATCACTGACTGAAACATTTCGGTCACTGTAGCTGTATGATCTGGGGCCTAAGATGGGTATATGCCCACGCAGGTTTGGGACATCTGTGCGACAGTGTTGATGATGAGCCTGCCACGGGAAGTTCTCGGGACCATACGGGTTGAACCTACAGGAGTTCCCCCCAGTTGAAATGATAACCACACCGCAAGTACGGATGCCACACGACAAGGGATCGAGCGGAAAGGGTCGAAGAGGGGCCGCGAGCCACGGGGAGGTGGCAGGTGATGAGATCAAGGTCGGCGGGGGGGACTCGGCGTGACAGGCAACGAAGAAGATCAAGCATTCAGATCTAGCGCGACAAACCAACATACGACACGGTGGGTATGTCTGTAGACGAGGCCATTGCTACGACGACGGCAAGTACATCCCGAGGACGCGAACACATCCACGCAGCGCGTGGAGTCTGTCCCTCGATGCGTTCCTCTGAGTGCACAAAAGCCGAGCCTGCCAATGAGAACGACTTGTCACTCGAATTGGCTCGGAAGTCTCTGGTCTCTGGGCCTGCATGTCGGCTCCATCGTACAGCGTGCCGTGACCGAAATGGGGCATCAAATATGGCAAGGGTCTCCACGAGCGTTGCATATACTCCGATAGAGCTGATCGAATAGACTACGGACTATTATGAGTCAACACAGACCCAAAGAACCGTGCCCACATGTACATGTGACATCAAGTCACCTGGATCAGTGCGTCCCATCCCCAGCATCTGATATAAAACACAGCATCCACTCGGGCAACGTGAGCCTTTTCCTGACCCAAGACGCTGATGGAATGTGAGTCCAACAATGTCGGCTAAAGTAAAGTCGACGCACCGTCGTGCGGACACTCCTGATTGAGGGTTCCGATGTATTGTTTACCTGCTGCGCCCAACAGGAAATGAGCTACCACGACGGGGTTTACCGACACCGGAAAATGACACACAGTGCCCGCTTGGTCTGGATCTGCGGCGCCTCGTCCGTGGTGAGAGGCGTTCCTGGATGCGTCCTTCTTCGGAGGTACAGCCTTACGCAGTTCTTGCTGTGATGTCTGATGTGTGAGTGTGAAGAAACTCGAGAGCCAACGAACCTGTAGTTTTGTAGGGAATTTTGCGACCACTCGCTGGGAGAACATGTTCAAGTTAGGCTCGCCGCACTCGTTTGTCTATCAAGGACACTCACCCGCTGATTATCACGGTTCTGTTGTTTCAGTGATGCGTCGATAAGCAACCTTTGGCAGCACGGCGTAGTCTGATAACCAGCCCGCTATGAGGTTCTTGCCGCGTAGAGAGGCAATCCGTCGCTATCGCCAGACTAAGCACGGCGGCGGGTATGTCTGTACTAGTAGACGACATTACCGTCACGACGACTCAGACAGCAAGTGCAAGGACGCAAAACACATCCCACGCTAGCAGGCGCGCAGCTCGAGGGGTCTGTCCCTCGATGCGTTCCCTAGAGCGTACAAAATTCCGGCTCGCCGATGAGAACGACTTATCAGTCGTTGAACTAGCCCGTGGGCTTCGGTGGCATCTCGGACACGGAATCACATTTTACTACGGTCAACGATTCTGTAGAACGGTCTCATCCAGAGTCGGGATGCGGGGAACCGAAGCTCGTACCAACACAAGTGTCGCAAATAAAGGCGACGGGTAAAAGACGGCATAGAAAACGAAAGGGGAAGAGAAGTGTCACAGTTTGTACCGCCGACCGGCCGCTTGAGGCATTGTCAAGTGGAGTGGAATGACACGCGAATTTCGCTGGTTTTACGCATAAAGTGGGACGCGGGTCGTGTTCGAACGGGTTCAATTAGGCAGAACCATTGAACGAGGCTGTGACACGTCGCGTGCGTCGCGCACTCACGTGCCGTGTAATACACTTCAAGTTGTCACGGTCGCATCCCAAACACACCCTACGGTATAAGTGCATCCCCGCCCCCTCGCTGCCACCAGCCTGTCCCAAACCCGCCGCGTGCACATGCATGCGCTCTCGCCTGCCCACCCTCACTTTTATGTGCACCCAAGCGCGTGTAAGCACGCAGATCTGACAACGATCACTTCGGTCACGATTAATTGATTCTAGAACGGCGATGATACTTATCGATGTCGACGCCACTCATATTACACCATTCTTATCTCATGATAAGAGCTATCTTTGCCATTGGGGTGGATACGTCACAATAGACGATTGCATAACCATTCCCTGGGCCACACTTCCTCCTTACGGTTCTGGCGACGATAGTTATATTGAGACGAGGGTGTTGCCCAACCTTTCCCACCTCGTCGTCTGGTGCGCAGAGCACGATGACAAAGCCCGTCACCCCGCCCCCAGACAACAAGAATGTACTCAAGATTGCGCATTTCAACGATGTATACCAAGTTTCTAACCAAAAGCACAAGGTATTAATGTAACACGTGGACATTCGCAGGATTAACAGCATTTCCCAGATCAACGGCAAAGAAGAGAGCATCGATGTGACAAAGTTCGCCACTTTATTGTCCAACGTCAAAAAGCAATGGGCGGAGGATGGCATCGAGGGCGGATTGACCATTTTCTCCGGTGACACCTTCTCCCCGTCTTTCCACAGTTCAATTACCAGAGGAAGGCACATGGTGACATCACATCCCTTCTATGCGTCTTCGATGTTCATAATTCTAACAGGCGGCTGTGATGAATGCGTTGAACATTGATATTAGCGTTGTGGGTAAGGCTTTGTCGCACCTCCCGCGCTGAACTCCCCATCTGATGACCTGTTCCAGGAAACCACGAATTTGACTTTGGTACTATCGTCCCAAATTCGATAAAACATCGACTTAATGGCTTACAGGCTACCCTCGATTGAAGGAGCTTATCGCTGACACGAAATTCGTGCGTTTTCAGCTGCATCCAAGACGTTGTGCGCCTGATTCGGTTTCCTAAGCCCTGGCTTCTTAGTAACATCGTGGACAAAAACACCGATAATATTCCTGAGCCCTTGGTGGCCTACCATGTGATCGAAAAGGCGGGAGTTCGTATAGGTCTGGTGGGCTTGGTAGAGAAGTGAGGGCTTCTTGCATTGTATCCAAAACAGTGTTACTAATATCTCGCTTAGGGAATGGATCGCGACTATTACTGGCTGGCCAGACAATTTTGCATGGGTGGATATGGCTCTGGTTGGCAAGGCGCTCTCCAAAGTCCTTCGAGAGTCTCCCCACAATTGCGATTTGGTTATTGCTTTGACACATTCGAGGTTAGTCCTCTTGTTACCTGATGAACGATTCCTGTTGTCTCAGTAACGCTTGTAGAATTCCGAACGTGAGTCTCTAGGATAATGACATCGACATCATGTTAACAGTGAGCTAGGACATCAAACTTGCTGAGGAACTTCACGCCCTTGCTCCCGGATCTGACATTACTTCTGAGCACGGCGTAGATCTGATACTTGGAGGGCACGATCATATCTACTGGATTTCCAAAGGCTTGGGATCCTGGGATGGCTATGATGTCAACCTACCACTCCCATACGCCGAGAGTGACAAGGGAAACACGCTGATCGTAAAGAGCGGTACCGACTTCCAACAGCTCAGTGAAGTGACCCTAACGCTAAAGGATACACCCTCGGGATCTGTTAGGAAAAAGCTTATCGAATCCATCAGCGGTACGCCCAAGCGTGCGAGGTGTGGTTAAGACGCTGAATCTTGATTGATAGGCATCCGACACATCACTACTGGTGACTTGGCCGCCGACCCGGAGATGCAGAAGGTCATCGAACACGAGCTGGCTGACGTCAATGCGGCCATGGCTGATCCGATATGTATCAGTGAAGTTGAACTCGACGCACGTTCCTCAGTTATCCGTACAGGAGAGGTTTGACAGTCCATTTCTGTCAGTTTCAAGCTCCTGATGACAAGTATAGTCTGCCGTGGGCAATTGGTTTGCTGACTGTCTAAAGCCTGTTTACAACGACGTGCTCGAGAAAATCAAATGCGGAGCTGTCGACTGCGTTATCATTAATGCGGGATGCATTCGGGGAGATTCGACATACGCTAAAGGTAAGCATGTTGCGCGATACACTCGTTCCTAGGTGTAAAATAACTGAGTCTAGGACCGATCACCCTCGGTAATCTTATGCAAATGTTACCGTATGACAACCCGATGGTTGTTGTCGAGATGGACGGAGAAGCTCTGTGGACGGCAATGGAGTCCGCTCTCTCCAAGTGGCCCGCCCAGGAAGGGTAAGCTTGGTATTGATGTGTCGCGACTTGGGTTGACACTATATAGACGCTTCCCTGCCATCTCCGGGTTCCGTGTGGAATGGAAAGCGAGCAAAGACTCTGGTCAGCGAGTTGAGAAGATGTGGCTCCGCGAAGAAACAAAGGAGGTTGAACTTGATGGGAAACCCAAGCTCATCGACAAGGAGGAGATTAAACGCAATCATGACCGAAAGTACATCGTTGCGATCGGAGAATACATGTCCCAGGGCGGCGACGGATACACTGTCCTCAAGGAGCAAAGGCTCATCTTGAACAGTGAGAACGGACAACCAACGAGCGCCCTGATCCGGAAATTTCTACTCGGTGAGCGAGACACACTGATTTCATCCGGCACTCCTGAAGCGTGTTCAAGGTGCCCACTTTGTCAACAAGGTTTCGCGTGACCCTGAAGTGAAACCGAAAAACCTTCGCCCTGAGACACTCAACTTGGTCTCTAGAGCCAGAACAACGTTCAGTCTTCCACAGCTCACCACGTCCATCATGCCGATACCAAAGATACCCGAGGTGAAAAAGCCCCAGATACCCTACATGCTCTCCAACATGCCCAACGCCGTGCTGAGCTTGCCCAAGTTGCCTAGCATACCCTGGGAGGCGATCCAACCAATGTTGATTGTCCCGTGCATGTGGGTCGTGTCTACCGCACTGGAAACCTTTGCGCTTCATGTCGCAGAACATGAGGATGTGAATATCGTGGATGGGTACGAGAGGCGTCGGAGGGGTATTCAGATTGAGGAGCACGCAAGACATCCAATAGCGCCAAAGCACCGGTTGCCCTTTCTTTCGACTCTTATGCAGCATGAGACAGTGACAGCGGCCCCAGATGTCACGGTTCAGGAACAGACGGCAGTCGACAAGGACCTACCTGTGATTTCGCCAGTCATTGATGGCAGGTTGAAGAACTTGGATGGGTAAAGGCTGGTAACGTGTAACGATTTCCTTGCCTCGCAAAATGTAGGGAGGGTCGTACTTGAGATGTATTGTCATTAGTCATCGAAGATATGTATGTGGCCTTCGAGTCCAATCTCCTTGAGACCCGTCCTTGTCACCAAACTGGCCGTTCAACTATTCAGTTCACACCGGAAGTCACGTTGTGTGCCATTCGACAAACAAATTGAGGAATCGTGTCCCTCGATGCATTCCTGGGAGTGCACAAAAGCCGAGCCTGCCAATGAGAACGACTACAATGTCACTCAAACTGGCTCGTCAGTCTCTGGTCTCTGGGCTGCATGTCGGCTCCATCGTACGGCGGGGCGTGAACGGAATGGGGTATCAAATACAAATACATGATGGAAAGGGTCTCCATGAGCGTTGCATATACCCCGATAGAGTTGATCGAATAGACTACAGACTATTGTGAGTCAACACAGACTCAAAGAACCGTGCCCACCACATGTACATATGACATCGAGCCACCTGGGTCAGTGCGTCCCATCCCCAGCACCTGATCTAAAACACAGTATCCACTCGGGTAACGTGAGCCCAATTGTGACTTTTCCTGACCCAAGACGCTGATGGAGCGTGAGTCCAACAATGTCAGCCAAAGTAAAGTCGGCACACCGTTACGCGGACACTCCCGATTGAGGGTTCCGATGCATTGTTTGCCTGCTGCGCCTAATGGGAAATGAGTTGCCACGACAGGGTTTACGGACACCAGAAAAAGACACACCATGCCCGCTCGGTCCAAATCTGTCCCGATTGAGGGTTCTGATACATTGTTTGCCTGCTGCGCCTAATGGGAAATGAGTTGCCACGAAAGGATTTACCGACACCAGAAAAAGACACACCGTGCCCACTTGGCCGGGATCTGCGGCGCCTCGTCCGCGGTGAGAGTCATTCCTGGAGGCGTCCTTCTTCGGAGGTACAGCCTTGGGCAGTTCTCGCTGTGATATGTGATGAGTGACTGTGAAGAAACTCGAGAGCCAACGAACCTGTAGTTTTGTAGGGAATTTTGCGACCACTCGCTGGAAGAACATGTTGGGCTCACCACACACAATTGTCTATCAAGAGCACTCACCCGCTGACGTTGACCTGCAGCCATCCTCGGAGGTCCCCCATTCGCAGTATTCGCACTCTTCCTCGTCCTCATATGTAGCCACATTTTAAACATTGACCAGCGCTGAGACGACTTGGTGGCATCGAGATGTTCCTCTGGCAGGGTCTCTAGAGGGGAGGCTGGTGGCAGGAAGTCTAATGATTGTGGTACAGGACGGGATGAACTAGGCAGCGACACCCGATCCTCAGAAGCATGGGTAGAGGTAGCGGGGGAGGGTGGCTCGCAGCAGTGTCAGTACAAAAAGAAGAAGATATAACGATGACCAACCTCGTCATAGTCGAATAAGGGGGCTGGCGTACTGGACGGCAACTCGACCTACGCAATCGTAAGAACTCGCTTCGAAGGGGAAACGAACGCATACATCGAGCAGATCACTCCTGCGGTCTTCGTTGTTCAACTCGGCCTCGACTAGACCAGGCTCACCACGTTCTTCCTGGAATTCGTATACAATGGGGTCAGTATGACGCTTGCGGTGAAAGAATGATCAAATTATACTAAGGTTGGGTCAGGCGGATTGTTGTCGTGCCCTCGCGATGTCAAAGTCTGGCCGTCTTGCTTGCGAGTAGATGCCTAACATACCGTGCCAATGAGAATTGGTAGCAAAATTATCCAAACACGCTGTGACAAACAATACATGCTACTTACAGTGATGCGAGATAGGCCCTCAATGATGATTTTCCCATCACCTCCGCCAAATGCAATGAACAGGTCGTCTGGAGAAAGTGCGATTGAGCGTATGACTTGAGGGTGCTGGATGAGACCGAGCTGAGTGTGTGTCGCCATGTCCCAAAATGTGACGGTACGTTTAGCAGAATATGCAATAAATTCCCCATGCTTCGGTAGGGCAATGCACGAGTGCACGTTGGTGTCGGGAACTGGCCATTCTGAGACCATTGACCCTGTAGATGCTTCAAATTGTTTGATCTGACCGTTGGATACGACAAGGAGGTGGTTGTTGGACCAGAGGAGACCAGTGTTGAACCACGGAATTACAGTTGTTTTGGTATCCCCGAGCAAGCGGCCATCCTTGCTGTGATAGACTTGAACGGAATTGCGAGTGGCTATCGCGATTCGATCGCCCTGCGGCGAGTATTTCGCTGCAAACACCAGATCCTCGTGAAGGAGTGTGTGTACTTCTTCCCGCGTTGCAATGTCCCAAACGGTGGTTGTGTAGTCAGATGCAATGACGAGTCGAGTCGAGTCGGGAGAGAAATCGACGCCGGTGATGTAGAGTGGCCCGGGATCGTTTGGGAAGCTGTGCGTCACGACCTGTTTGTAGGTGTTTGCGTCCCACACATGCACGTCGCCCAAGGAAGTCCCCGCTGCGATCCATCTCCCGTCCTTGGACACAGCAAGACATAAGACTCTACTCTCCGTTTTGATGGTTGCCATTTGTTTGCCGTCTTCCACTCGCCATACTTGAACCCTGGCATCTCCACTCTCGCTCAAGACGTACTTGCCATCCACTGAGAATGTCACCGCATATATGGGCCCACCGACGTTGATTCTAATTGGTGGGTCACGACGTTCTTGTCCAACAGTCAGCCTGGATGCGCATTCTATCTTGTTACTACGCACCGCTCATTGTTGACGATGTAGCAGGTCAATGGAGATAGGGGGTGGGCAAGTTGCACCTTCAAGTTCTCCGCATTATAAATATACACATCCTGCCCTTCCTGTGCACGCGCTTCTTCATCTTGTGCTTTCGGCGCTTGGTCATGAGGGCCGTCTTTCCATCCAAGAATCGTTCCAAGGTGTCGCATCCCGAAACCATGCATACCGTGGCCGACAAGTCATCACTACATTAGCTACTCCACGAATCCAAGATCGACGTCTCCTGCTCCACTGGTTACCTGACTGCGCGGTATCCAATCTAGCGTTCGAAATGTACGGTTCGATTGATGTCCTCCACCTTCCCCTCCCCAGTATGCGCTATACATAGTCCTACGTTGGAGTAACCGTCTCTTCTATAATATTAAGCTGGAGTTTGCGGGAGTGATCGTCTACGTCATCGCTCCTTATTTGGAGCGGCGCGTGACTGGCAGGAGTGGCGCTGACTGGCAGGAGCAGAGTGTCGCAGATGCGGTGGATGGCGCGACAAGTGGAGTGCGTTGATGCGGCTGCGCCGCTCGATTGATCGTGCCTCCTACCTTTGGTTGCTTTTGCTGTCATCGCTCCGAGTCATGCTTCGCGTACATCCAGACCTATGAAGTCCTGACATTATCACCTATCCGAGTCCTTCAGGCACTGTCACCATTAGTGAACCTTGCGTTCCTGTCGTCCTCCCTAGCCTTTGTTCCCATCTATATATGGTTCAGACGTCACCCATCCTGATATCTGCACTGCATTTATCCTCGGCGCTCGTCGGGCTCTCATGGGTCATCAGTGGCACGTAGAAGGCTGCTGCGGGTGACTTGATCGGATGTGCTGTTCCCACATCGGCTGGTTCTTGAGGGAGGTATGGGCCAGGGAGATGATCGAGCACCGCTGTGTCAAAAAGGCTTGCATAAGCAAAGGATGTGTGACTCTTCAACACGCAACAGTTTGGCCGTACAAAACAGGGAAAAGTGAAACAAGGGGGACGCGCAAGCGTCACAGCGAACAAAGTCGATGCAGTTATGTGTACGGTACAGGCCAGAATTGTTGAACGTTCGTGATTTCATCTAATATCTTGACTTGTTATCTTCTGTGCGACTCGGAAGTATGGATCAAAGCAACTTGATCCCCACCCCCCCTCTTCGATTCCAACCCGCTACTACAGATTCCAACGTCAATATCTTAATTGACGTTCCTTTTACTTGAGCTCGCAGACAGAGGGACTTTCGGGTGAATTTACCTTTCCCCGTTACCCCGCAATTCTTGCTTCCTTCTTCCTTTGTACTGTACGCTTTGTCGGCTGTGTCTGAGGCGTAAGTGACGCTGACGCAAGGGCTGGCGTTGGGTTAAGAGAGCCTGTGGACTGGGTGTGAGAGGCGGTCGACTCGGGAGTATCTGAACGATCGGATGAGTGCTCCATGGGGCGACTATGGAATTGGAATCCTACCGCCAACAGACTGAGCAAGGGTCACGTTGAATAAATCGCTGGTCTAGAAGAGAACCCTCAGTAGTGTCAGCAGACGCGTGATGCAAGACATGCATACAGTCACGTCTTGGAACGCCCATTGTGGCACCGCTGTACCATCTGGAATACCCGGTGCAAAACTGTGGGAATGGTGAACTTTATGGGAACTGCCTCGGTATGCGATGACATACACTCCTGGATAGACAGTCGAGCAATTAAAATCCCATACATTCCAACTGATGGATGGATGAGAACTTGTACAAACAGCGTTTCGGGGGAGCTCGCATTACCTGATAATTGTACGGTTCTGGCAGAGGCCACAGGCACTCATGGTGTTGTATGTGACAGAACTACACTGACATGGATTTGATTCGTCCGCGTAGGGACCAGTATAATGAGTGCTGAGTGGAAGAGGATCAACAGTAAATTCTTGTTGAACATCAGGGCTATGAAGGAGAGCATGACATGATAGAAAATGAACGTACGGCCATCATTGCATGCGCCTTGCAGATACGCTGAAACAACACACGGGTTCTGGTTCTTGCTGTTGTCCATCTAGTCATCAAAGTTATTTTGAGGGTGAAACACTGGTAGGGTAGAGTGACGTACCCAACTAAACGAGGGTAGACAAACTGCGGTCGAAGTTTGGGCTAGAATGCCTACGGGACCGACAGAAAGCAATCCGGCGGCGAGGATCGCGAGCGCCAAGCAATGAAGGTCTATGTATGGCGCCATGGCTGGGAAGAAAGAAAGAAAGAAACGAAGTCAGTTTTGAGACTCTGGTGGCTCTTTTATACATTGGGGCGCCCGGGCGTACAGCAGGTCCATCAGCGTGTGTCCTGACACTGGCACCAGATACCATCCCTGCTACACAGTTGCCCTGCTTTCTCTGCCTTCCTGGGTTCTCCTGCCCTGGAATGTCTTTCAAGGCTGTAGCCTACTAATGATGGACGAGCCTGGCTTGAGAGGGCCAGGGCCTCACAAAATCCCATGCCAGGCCTATTAGGTGCACACTGCACTGAGCACTGAGCATTGGATTTCCATTGTCAAACTCACCAAATTCGCCACCAACAGTATTCACTGATTCAGTGATCATTGAATTTTCGTTGAAGCGCCAATTTAGTGATTATCAGTCAGTGCAAATACCCACGAATTTCGTTTCAATGTAATAGATTGTCGAGATGACATTTGGACCATTCAGCTACTAGTACAAAAACCAAAGTTCATTCCGTTTACCGCCCCTAATCTGACTCGAACTCATTGCCCAAACCTTCAGAGTGATCAGCCAGGTCACTTGTCATATCTCTTGGTGCAAATATGACATTGGCAAGGCTTGGCGTGTGGTCAATGAAACCCCATTTCCTTCGTGATTGAATGCACCCAACCACAGCCCAGATATTTCACACGTCACTCAGCCTGCGCCTCATCTTCGTTCCGAATCAATGATGTCTCCCTTGTTTCACAAGCAGTATTAAAGGGCTCCTGGTCTACATGCCCTTCAGCCCCTTGTCACCATCATGATTGGCAGCGTCTCTGACTGCAGGACCTTTGCTGCCTCTCTGTTCTTGGGGAGATCCCAAACGTATCAAGGAGGACGTTCTCGTTTCCGTTCTCAACCTGGCATGTATCGTGAGTCACACTGTCCATGCCACCGAGTTCGAAAATGCGTGAGAGATGCTCTCGAGGAAGTCGACAGGGTGTGTAGTATCACCGTTCAGGGGGATCACGAAGGGTTTGTTTAGACAAGCCGCATGCGCGTCCACCACTTGCAGACCACCACTTTCTACGATGCAATGCGCAGTCGACCACATAGCACGCACCACTGATGGAGTCAGACTCGGTGACATGTTAGGAAGGCGAAAGAAACACACCAAGCAACTAGACACATCGTGAAACGCAAATACAAGATTATGAGCTAGAGAAGATAAGAACGGCGAGTCCGAGCTGGTGAGGATGACCGTGATAATGACGACGTTGACAAGGTCTACTACCCATGGGTTGCACCTACAGGAATGCGCGAATTGATGATCATGCCACCGTACGGATGCTGCGTGACGAGGGATCGAGCGGAGGGGGTCGAGGAGTGGCTGCGAACCACGGGGAGGTGGCGGGTGATGATCTCGAGCTCGGTGGAGTCTACAGGGCACTCAGCATGATGGGCAACGAAGAACGTCAAGCGCCCCAGCACGGCGACAAACTAAAATATAACACGGCGGGTATGTCTGTAGACGAGACCACTGCCAAGACGACAGCGATCCAAAGGACAAACACATCCATGAGAATAGCTTTTTACTCGCACTGGCTCATCAGTGTCTGGGCTGCCCGACATCGTCTCGACCGTAGTACGGCATCGCATGCACGCCGGGGCGTGAACCAAATGGTGCATCAAACATCAACGAGTGCATCGGCAGATACATACCAGCTTGTCTTGGCAAGGGTCCCCACGAGTGTTGTATAATGCTCCACCAGGGCAGATCAAATAAATCATGGATTATTACAAGTCGACACGAACTTGAAGAACCATATGGTTGGAGCCCACATAACGTAGACATATTGCATGGGATCGCCTTCGTCAACATGTACCATCCCCGGCACCTGATCTAAAGCATAACATCCACTCAGGCAACGTGAGCCCAATTGTTGCTCTTCCTGACCTGGGATGACGCTGGTCGATCATGAGACCAACAATGACAGCAACTTGAAAGCAAAGTATGCTCACCGTTACACCGCACTGTAGTGTTGCTCGAGGGTTCATGTAGGTGTGATTCACCATATTATTTCTTTGGCTCCTCACTATGTGTGTTCATCTTCACTTGTCTCGTCCGCTTCAGACATACGACAGCGATCTGTGTACAAGCTTGAAATGCTCTCGACGAGTCATGTGAGCATCGATCATGACAGAATCTAGCAGAAGGGCAGAGTTGCCCAGATCTATAGTACATTAGCTAGGAATGAAACTAAGTAAAAGTAAACTCACCTCAGCCGCTGCCTAGATGGACGAAAACGACTGAGGTGCCAATAACCATAGAAAAGTATATATACTATGGGCAGAGGTATACTCGCATTAGGTTACCTGGAATGTTATAGAAATGAACCTAAAGAAAGGCCCTAAAGTGTAGTAATAAATGAGCAAATGAAAGTTAAAGGTTAAGCGAATCTAAGGGTCATATAGACAGTGTACTTCCAAGGGTTCCGGTGCTTCCGCTTTCGGAAGGGGCGCGGGAATCTCGGAAGAGGGTCCGGAACTGAGTGGTTCCGAGGCTGGAACGAGGTTCCGGCCGGAACCGTTTGAACTTAGGGTTGATCTTTGACAGATCACGTCAGAGAAAGATACTCATTTTTTCCGTTTGCCCCAGCAATGGTTTTTGACACCAGTTTCGCGCTATCGGGCAGTGGAATCCACTTCTGGCCGGTGGACCATACGAGTTGCCATTGGTCGCTGACGGCTGGAAGTGCAAGTCGAGATAATAATGCTTGCTGGAGGCATGCCAACTTTCCCTTGAAGTTCATTGACCAAATTGGAGGAAAAAGAAAAAAGAGTAAGACTTGTTGCAAGATAGTATCGAGAAGTATATATCGGAGGCACCGTTGGTGATGACGACGGCCAAGCTTTAGTGAAAACCTAGGCAGAGCTGAGCTGGAAGATATCCCATTTCTTGTTAGATGCGTGACGGAACAGAACATCTGCATCAAGTGCATCGTGTTTTGTCACTTCTTCATATTGCTCAGTTGTTCCTGGTCGCAATCTTACTGAGAAGTGTTACTCCGTCGATCAAAAGAACCGATGTAATTGCCCCATGGACTACATATGTACTATCTATTAAGGACCCTCACCTAGCTGCAGATTGCATTAAGAAGGTCGAGCGCTCTAACACAGCGGGTATGGCTACGACGACAACAGGTGCATCCGGGGGACGTGAACACACACCAGATGCCAAGTAGTACGCACCACATGGGGTCTGTCCCTCGGTGCGTTCCCCAGAGTGCACAAAAGCTGAGCCTGCCAATCTGAGAACGACTTGTCCACTTGAACTGGCTCGTCAGTGTCCGCCAGTAGTTTCTGGACCTGCGCATCTTCTCCATCATGATACGGTGGGGTACAAACGAAATGGCGTGTCATGGTATGAACAAGCGTCCCGACAAACACCTCCATGAGGGTTGCATGCTCCAATAGAGCTGATCAAATAAATCACGGAGTACTACCAGGGTAGTATCCGCATGTACATATTACATTGAATCACCTGAATCAATGCGTCCCATCCCCATCACCTGATCTAAAACACAACATCCACTCGGGTAACGTGAGCCCAATTGTTGCTTTTCCTGACCCAAGACGCTGATGGAGCATGAGTCCAACAATGTCAGGTAAAGTAAAGCCCGCGCACCGTTACGCGGACACTCCCGATTGAGGGTTCCGATACATTGTTCGCCTGCTGCGCCTGATGGGAAATGAGCTGCTACGACAGGGTGTACTGTCACTGGAAAAAGACACACTTGGCTTGGATCTGCGGTGCCTTGTCCGCGGTGAGAGGCGTTCCTGGAGGCGTCCTTCTTCGGAGGTACAGCCTTGGGCAGTTCTCGCTGTGATGTGTGATGAGTGACTGTGAAGAAATTCGACAGCCAACGAACCTGTAGTTTTGTAGGGAATTTTGCGACCACTCGCTGGAAGAACATGTTGGGCTCACCACACACATTTGTCTATCAAGAGCACTCACTCGCTGACGTTGACCT
The DNA here is from genome assembly GCA_025782845.1 of Boletus coccyginus. Lineage (NCBI taxonomy): Eukaryota > Fungi > Basidiomycota > Agaricomycetes > Boletales > Boletaceae > Boletus > Boletus coccyginus. The sequence continues at coordinate 247,179 of JAHZSR010000045.1, read as the reverse complement.
GCAGCCATCCTCGGAGGTCCCGCATTCGCAGTATTCGCACTCTTCCTCGTCCTCATATGTAGCCACATTTTAAACATTGACCAGCGCTGAGACGACTTGGTGGCATCGAGATGTTCCTCTGGCAGGGTCTCTAGAGGGGAGGCTGGTGGCAGGAAATCTAATGATTGTGGTACAGGACGGGATGAACTAGGCAGCGACACCCGATCCTCAGAAGCATGGGTAGAGGTAGCGGGGGAGGGTGGCTCGCAGCAGTGTCAGTACAAAAAGAAGAAAATATAACGATGACCAACCTCGTCATAGTTGAATAAGGGGGCCGGCGTACTGGACGGCAACTCGAGCTACGCAATCGTAAGAACTCGCTTCGAAAGGGAAACGAACGCATACATCGAGCAGATCACTCCTGCGGTCTTCATTGTTCAACTCGGCCTCGACTAGACCAGGCTCACCACGTTCTTCCTGGAATTCGTATACAATCGGGTCAGTGTGACGCTTGCGGTGAAAGAATGATCAAATTATACTAAGGTTGGGTCAGGCGGATTATTGTCGTGACCTCGCGATGTCAAAGTCTGGCCATCTTGCTTGCGAGTAGATGCCTAACATACCGTGCCAACGGGAATTGGTAGTAAAATTATCCAAACACGCTGTGACCAACAATGCATGCTACTCACAGCGATGCGAGATAGACGCTCAATGACGATTTTCCCATCCTCTCCACCAATTGCAATAAACAGGTCGTCTGGAGAAAGTGCGATTGAGCGTATGACTTGAGGGTGCTGGATGAGACCGAGCTGGGTGTGTGTCGCCATATCCCAAAATGTGACGGTACGTTTGGCAGACCATGCAATAAATTCCCCGTGCTTCGGTAGGGCAATGCATGATACTCCATCGGTATCGGGAGCTGGCCATTCTGAGACTGTTGATCCCTGTGGATGCATCGAATTGTTTGATTTTACCGCTTGGATACGACAAGGAGGTGGTTGTTGGACCAGAGGAGACCAGTGTTGAACCACGGAATTACAGTTGTTTTGGTATCCCCGAGCAAGCGGTCATCGTTGCTGTGATAGACTTGAACGGAGTTGCGAGTGGCTGTCGCGATTCGATCGCCCTGCGGCGAGTATTTCGCTGCGACCAGCCAATCCTCGTGATGGAATGTGTGTACTTGTTCGCGCGTCGCAATGTCCCAAACGACGGCCGTGCAGTTATTCGATGCAGAGACGAATCGCGTCGAGTCGGGCGAGAAATCGATGCCGCGGATGAGGATGCCAGTGGGCGCGAAGCTGTGCGTCAAGATTTGTTTGTGGCTGTTTGCGTCCCACACATGCACGCTGCCCAAGGAAGTCCCCGCTGCGATCCATCTCCCGTCCTTGGACACTGCAAGACATACGACACTATTCTCCGTTTCGATGGTTGCCATTTGTTTGCCGTCTTCCACTCGCCACACTCGAACCCCGTCCCAACCACCGCTCAAGACGTACTTGCCATCCACTGAGAATGTCACCGCATATACGGACCCAGAGCCGGCTGGTGGGTCACGGCGTTCTTGTCCCACAGTCAGCCCGGAAGCGCATTCTATCTTGTTACTACGCACCACTCATTGTTGACGATGTAGCAGGTCAATGGAGAGAGGCAGTGGGCAAGCTGCGCCTTCAAGTTCTCCGCATTATAAACCTACACCCCTCGCGCCTTCGGCGCTTGTTCATGAGGGCCGTCTTACATCCACGAATTGTTCCAAGGTGCCGCATCCCGAAATCATGCATACCGAGGCCGACAAGTCGGGACTACATTAACTACTCAATGAATCCAAGATCGACGTCTCTCCCGCTCCAGTGGTTACCTGATTGTAGCTTTCGACATGTATGTCATGGTCCTCATCTTCTCCCAGTTTGTGGTTAATTCACTGACCCATTAACACGCAACCCCCTCATCACCGCGACATCCACATGGGCGAGATACTGCATATTCCAGAGCGTGCCCTTGCACCCCGCCTGCGAACAACGTGTTGATCCGGCCTGCCCAGTTTCATTGACGTATACCCCAATCTATTCGTGTCATCGTTTTCTCCATCGCTTGTCCCACAGCTTCTGCTCCCTGCGCAATTACTGGATTGTTGACCCAAGGCTTTGAATACAATCTTTGGCTCAATCCCAACAACATGTGCATTCGGGTTCTATCATCGAGGCAGATCTCCACATCATGTGTCGTTATTTCTTTCGCTCCGAGTCACTACATGCGTTCATCTTCACTTGTCCCGTCCACTGCAGAGGTACGACAGTGATCCGTGTACAAGCGTGAACGCTCCCGACGAGTCATCAAAGCAAGATAGCCATTTTCCGTGTGCCCTAGTAATGGTTTTTGACACTAATTTCGTGTTATCGGGCAGTGGAATCCACTTCTGGCCGGTGTGGAAGTGCAAGTCGAGTTCATGGTGCTTGTTGGAGGCATGCCAGGTTTCCCTTGAAGTCGACGACTAGATCGGAGGTGAGAGAAAAAGAGGAGCCTTGTTGCAAAATGTTGAGAGGTGAAGTGGTTGGTGATGGCGAGGGCAAAGCATTAGTACAAACCTAGGCAAAGCGGAGCTCAAAGATATCCCGTTTTCTTGTTGGATAGGTGGCAGGACATCTGCCAAGCCCATCGCGTTCTTCCCGCTGGCATTACTCAGTCGTTCCTGGTCGCAATATCACCGAGAGGTGTTACTGAGCCTAGCTGCATGTTGCATTCAACGGTACGTTCACCACGTAGAGGAACGCAGAACTGCAATCATGAAACTACTTTCGTCCGAGTCCGCACCGGTGAACGACGAACCAAGGAATCGCTGTGATGCTCAAACAAGACCTGTTTGTCTGTCTGGACTCATTTGGTTCATGTTCAGCGGTCTCCTATAATGAGGGCAGCGAGGCCGAGGTAGCAGAGACGAGGTTACTTAAAGGGCCAATCGTTTGACTTTATTGGTCGTTGCCAACCGGCCATACTACTTTGTTGGGAATGGTATTTCTCGTTTTGAATACTGGAATGATCTACGCAGAAGGCCGGTTTCGAATGGGAAGACGATATTAGTTGTCCGCCGGCGTGATCATCTTCGACCGCATGTTTGCAGAGGTGGGGATAAGGAACATTTGGTGGCGGTTCACGAAGGACCGAGACGGCACCGCAACTGTGCGTAATAAGGCGGGACCGAACTAGTATGTATGTGATTTTTCAATTGAATTGAGTTTCAGGTCGACGGTTCTACTAGTAAAACCTGCAAGAGATGTCCAATAGTTGTCGAGCAACGCAATCCTTCTCTGACAGCCCAGGTTTGCCAGCCGGCTGGGTGTCCGAGGTCTGCCGGATGCAATCGATCAGTCGTCGCAGGGCCGATTCAGATTCAAACTATTCACACAAACTTCACTGACTTCAATTGCCCCAGTATCCTATACGCTGCTTTTCTTTCTTTTTGGTTCCTTTCCTTCTCTCAAGTAGCTATCATTTGCTGTGTATATCTCCTTTTCTTTCCTCCTGGATAAGTTCCCGTTTAGCGCCGAAGAAAACATACCTACATGTCTGCGACCTTGCAGTCCCCGCCTCCTGTGGATCATCCGGACTTTCTCAACGGCCATGCTCGTGCTCCGAGTGCGCATCTCCGACCACAGGATATAGGCCATGTTCATTCGTCTCCGCCTGTGTCCTGTTGTGACGCGTACTGTTGCAATCATCAAGACGCACGCGTTGGAACAGCGCCTCGAACTCGAACCCCGTATTCTCGAGGCCAATTTCGAGGTGAGTTCCCAATCTCAGCGTTGTTCAGGGGTTTTGGATGGACTACGTGCTTCTAAACGTGTTCCCCGTTGACGGGGTGGCGTGGCCCGGCGGATCCGACATCAATATTGATGGACATGGATACTTACCGACATCTATTCCGCAGATAGTCAAGGAACGACAGATGGAATTCGATACCGAGACGGAACCGGAGACATTTTACGAGCTGTTCGGCGACGACGCCCGCTTTCTCGGCGAGTGAGTTTCCGCACTTGGTTACCCCGCTTCTCGGCTTTATTCATGATCCCCTTCCTATTACTCAAACGTTCTCACCAGCGGTCCCGTCTGGGTATATGTCCTCGAGCGCCGGCGTGCCGTCCCTGTCCTCCTATCCCTCCTTCCCTCCCTCAACGGCGCCATCATTGGAGCTAAAAGCGAGGCACAAGCCGAAATGCTGATTTCAGCCCTCTTCGTCTCCAGTCCTCCATTCCCCATCTCCGACCTTCCACCTGTCGCAGGCGACAGCGAATTTGATAGTGGTTCTATCCGTTCCGTCGACTCTGCGGTGCTCGAGGCACTCCAACTCGGTCTCGAAATGCCGTCCGGGTCCGCACATGTACTCTCTCCCTCACCTGGTTCCTCGGATGCGCGTGGGTCTGGGTTTTCCAGCACGCCGCGTAGCCTCACCAACTCTACGTCCTCATCTGGAAAGGGCCAGTTTCGCGCACGTCCGCTCCCCAAGACACACCTTACTCCTGATATCGCACCGCGTCTCACCAAAGCCGCGCTCCTCCGACAGGGCATCTCCACAGACGGCTCGCCCCGAGCTGAAGTCAAAACGCGCATGTCGTTGGCGAGCACTGGTCGTATCCCTCTGCTACGTAAGAACAAGGAAAATGAAGCGGCGGAGAAAGAGAGGGAGAAGGAACGGGCAAAGAAGACGTTTGCGGGCGTTCCTGGGCATAAGCGTAGGGAGACGATCGCTGTGGCGTCGACGGCACCGCCGGCGATTGCGCCGAGATTGACAAAAGCGGCGGCGTTACGGTTGGGGCTTGAGCAGCCTGCGACGCCGCCAGGGAAGAAGCGCGTGTCTATCTCTGGTCCGCCGCCCAAGAGTGTTGGGCACGTCAACGGTGGTGTTAAGCCTAGCAGTCCGGCCACGCCCCAGAAGCGTTCGGAGGCGAGTGCAAACGAAGCCGATGGGGAGGAGACAGAGACGGAGACCAAGGGGAAGAATACGTTCGAAGGCGTGCCTGGACACAAACGCCGTGAAAGTTTTTCAGTCGCAAGCACGAGGCCGCCGACTATCGCTCCTCGCCTCAACAAAAGTGCCGCCTTGAGGAAGGAGGGTGGTCCTCCACCAAGCAGTTTCATGTGTAAGTGACCTTTCTTGGAGCCGTACCTCGCTCACTGAGATGCTTGGTAGTCCGTTTGCCTACAGAACCGAAGACGCCTGGCTCAGGGATGCATTCGCGTAGTTCATCTGCTATGAGTGCATATCGTAACAATGGCGATTCGTCGTGGACCCGTCCCAGGTCTGCAATACCACCCCGCGCGGCCTCCCGGACCTCCAGCGTCGGTGCCCCTGTACTTGAGAAGACCACGAGCTACTCGTCTCAAGCTTCGAGCAGTGGTACCGGTACCGGCCCCCTCAGTACGGCAAGTACGGCGTCCAACGACAGTGATGAGCTGCGGAACGGCGTCACCTCCCCGACTAGGAAAGCGCGTCGCCCTAGCAGTTTGCAAGCTCCCACGATTTCACCTCGGGCGAACAAGACTGCGATGCTGCGTGCGCAGAAGCAAGCGGCAGACGCTGCGAAGCCGAAGAGTCCCTGGGCGAATGCGTCGAAGCGTTGACACCGATTTCAAGCGACACAAACAAGAATGTATATTTCCTTCTTTTCATGTATGCTTTATCTACTGATAGGTCGACTGTCGACTCGCCTTGGATCCCTTGAAACGCGATTCCGATCGTTTAAATATTGTTATATCTTATGCGATTTCTGGGTAGACTTTTTTTTTTTTTGGTGTGATTGTATCCATGCAGATATCTCTTCCTCGGTATATCTTTTTTTTCTTTACGTCTCGCGGGTTAATACCGCAGAGGAGGTGCTACATCCCCGCTGGTCTTGAGAGTAGTCTGACATGTCCATGAGTGTAACGTTGTTAAAGAATGAATTTTTCATTTCTGGTGTTGGTCACGTGTGCATTGTAAGCACAACTCTCCGGGTCGTACTGCCGAACGACAACGTTTCGCTCATTGTCACTGACGCTGCTGAGACACATCTGCTCGTCGTTCGACACGATGTTCTCGAGCGCCCGCCCGTCCTCCCGCCAGATCCCGTCCTTCATACGTTCGCTCACTACCGAATCAATCCCTCACACACCCAATGTCCCGCCTCCGCCGCCCATCTTGGACGGCACCAAGCCTCGTCCGACCCGTCTCCATCCACGTCCACGCCCTGCAACCAGAAGCCAGCGCCAGGCTCTACCCCTCCTCCCGCCCACGTTCGGACGGAATCCAACTACTGCCCGTCCCGAACTCGACCCGAGCGCTCCTGGAAGATATCGTGAACTCGTTCGAGGCCCCCATCCGCTATGCATTTGCGTACGGCTCGGGCGTGTTCGAGCAAGCCGGCTACGACAAGCCCACAGAGGCCACATCAAAGGGAACCGACGGTCCCATGCTGGATTTCGTGTTTGCGGTGACCCATCCCGATCATTGGCATTCGATCAATATGCATCAATACCCTGGTCATTATCCGTTGCACGCGCGTGCGTTTGGGTCGAGTTTCGTGTCCCGGGTGCAGGGGTTTGGTCCTGGGCTGTGGTTCAATACGTATGTGCCCATGCATGGGGTGGTGAGTGAGGGCACGTGCCTACTCGGTTTCGCTGGTGAAACGTGTCTACAATGTTGATCGGTCGTGCGTAGTTAGGTGATCAAGTATGGCGTGACGACGGTCGACACGCTTGTGCGCTGACTTGTTGAACTGGCGTACGCTTTATCTCGCTGGGCGGATGCACAAGCCGATCCGGATTATCAGAGACGACGCACGGGTTCGGTTGACGCAACAAGTCAACCTGACCGTCTGCCCTTCGCACTGCCCTCTTGACTGCTCCCCAGCTCAGTTCACACAACGCGACCTGTTTACGGACCATCGCCAGCATTAGTTACTCGGGGGACCCCCGAATGGTGCTCCCGGCCGAGAACCGGGGAAAGGTGGCGAACATGGTCGAGAGACAGGAGGCGCAGTTTCACGAGCTGTATTGGCGACTCGCACAGGGGCTACCTGGGGTGCGGTGGCGCGTGGACTCGCAGATGATCGAGCAGGATGCGAGTGCGCACGCACGCGCTGCGCATTTGAAGAAGCTGCCCGAGGGACTGTTGACGCGGGTACATTCACGCGCCAGTCGGACGCGGGCCTCCGAGAGAGGCTGACGAGTCTGCTTACTTGGTTGCGTGTCGCCGGCGATGCGGCGTTGCCGTCGATATTGCGTTCAGGTGCGTCTCCATCGCGTAACGTGTTGTCTAGCATACATTGACAAGATGGCGATGCGACGGATGTAGAGATGAGCAATATCGTGCGATACCCGGCTACTGTGCAGTCGTTCAAGGGCGTCGTGAGCGCAGGACTGACGAAGAGTGTGCGCTATACCGCGGCCAAGGTTCGGAAGTACTGGAAGGGATCGAGGACGAATGCCTCGGGCGAGTCTTGATGATCTCTGCGTACCGCGTCGTCCCGTGCTTTGGTCGATTTACCCTCTGCCATACGTGACGTGTTGGCATTCCCCCCACTCCTTGCTTTATCGAGACAAACCCTTTCTTTTGGTACGCGACACACACAATCACTACTACTACATCGCAGCAGTTGTAGCGCTACGGTATCGACCAAGTATATTGGATTTGGATGTAATTTATTCCGCGTGTTGAGTCGATTGCGTTTGATGAATCTTCACCAAAGGACGATGCAGATCCACGCATCGCACTTGTAACCGTTGGAGCTTGAAGGCTTGGAGCCCATAATCCGCCGAACCCGCCCCGTAATAGTAGGATCTGCCCAGCGCCCTCGACGGGTGGCGGGCCCATCTGGCGAGTGGAGATTTGAAAAACACGGGCTCGACCGACCCCCACTGCATGCATTCCAATATTTTACCAGACCGTGTGTCGACGGCTTGCTTCACAGATTGGAAGACTAGCGATCTGGTAATCTCATTCAAACCGTCGTCGTCATTGTAATAATTCATTGCACTAGTAGCTACCATCGGTATCACCGATTTTACAACTGGCAAGGACAGCATGTAGGAAGCAAGTTATCGATCATAGGTGTACGGTGTACTGCGCAACGATGTTCAAGTTGGTGATCTGAGTGCACACCCTCGTTTAGTATTCACATTTGAATCAAGCACCTGACAATCAAGGTTAACGTGAGACATGTCTGAGCACAAGGCTGCCAAGGCAGGATTTCTCCAATCGGGTATGACACAGGTAATGATGACGAGCAAAATTACATTTATAAATGGAAAGTGAGTTGCTGGCACTCCAGTTAGACGCTTGGGGGACTTAATTCGAGGCAGAGCCGGATCATAGCGCAACTGGGAGTCCTGAAATAGAAAGGATCGTCGATTGGAACTCAATAGGCAATAGAATATTCTGTGTGAGGGTAAGAAGCGGCTAGACGCTTGGTTTTTGAAAGTCGAGGCAGAGCCAGATCATGGCGCAACCAGTGGGAGTCCTGCAATAGGATCATCGATCGGACTCGATAGGCAATAGAAATTTCCGTGTGGATGCAAGAAGCGGCTAGCTAGACGCCTGGGGGACTTGAAATTCCAAAGGCTCCGAAGCTTCTTTTCAATAGGTCCTGGAGGGACATTTCATTTTGACCGTCTGGTTTGTGCGGACTAAAGTTTTTTGGGATTTGTCTCGATACCCAGTCCCTCCAATCCAGTGTCCCTCTGACCACCTCATCGAGGTCTCCAATGTCCATACCCGGCGCTCTCCCCCTTACATCCTCGGCAAACCGCGTGTCCGGAGCGGCGCCAGTCGACGATCGCACACGAGGGCAGTGGACAGCCCGAGCACAGCCGCGCGCATGGCTTTGCGCGAGACGCGTCAGTGTGCCGCCGCGCTGCCAGCGAGCAGGTCGTCTGAACGTACCGCCCTCTAAGTCGCGATGTCATGCTCGATGCTCAGAGAGGGGAGAATAGCTTTCGTGTCGTCGGCATCGTCGGCAACGGCAAGGAGCTTGGCGGTCTGGCATTCCCATTTATGCACTGCCAGTGCTTTCTCAGTGGCGATGTGTTATCCGTCTTGCCAGTGGTCTCCACTATCTCGCTGGCATCGACGTGACACAATTGTAAAGGTGGCGAGTGGAAGGTGGGGCGAACGGCATGCTGACTCGGCGACAGGGGCCCCGATAGAATTCCGGGAAGCAGCGGTATCGAAGGCTGTCCGTGGGTCTGGGATGTGGCAGTAGAACCACAACAACTCAGGCTGTCAGCGCCGCATTCACAACTGAATCGGATGCTATAACAATACATTCATATCGGAGCCATTGGGAGCAGCGCCAAAGTAGCTTCTTTGGAGCGTCACGATCTTTGCCTCGGCCACGGCGCTCGGTAGAGTTCGTCCAGATTAATTCGAGGATGGCGTGATTGGCCCCATGTGTGACAGACATGCATTGTCTCATCACTCGGCGGATTGCGGAGTGCGTGACTGGGCAATATTGCTCCGGCCAACGATGCGAGGCAACTTGACTCGGATCCAGCGAGAGTACAACACCAGGCTCCGAGTCGGCAACGACGTTGTGACGAAGATCCTACGGAACCACTGGTGGGGGCATTGGCGCCCTCGCACGGTCGACAGCTTGAATGGTACAGCACGACACTGTGGGCTCACTCCCAAGACCCCAAACTTGAAGAAGCCCCGGAGCCCAAGTAATTTCAAGTCCCCCAAGCGTCTAGTTGGAGCGCCAGGGTGCCGCCTCTTGTACTTATATAGCCTGGAATTCTACTGCACAATAAAGCCTACTGGGTCCGAATCCGCCGATCGAAATGATCCCTCCTCTTGCAAAACTCCCGGTTGAGCGTCTAAGTATGTAGAGATATTATTGCTAATCCCGGTCTAGCCGAATCGATTGGAGAGATCCTGTGTTCAGGTACGTGTCATGCTGACCTGGATTGTCGGGCACTGAAATAATTCGAGTGTGAATACTACATAATCGAGGGTGTGCACGTTATCAAAATTGTTACACCTACTATAATCGATAGCGTGCTTGCTACAGTAGACTCCCTTATAACACCTCGGGATAGGCTTAAATATATATGTTATCAAAGAGGCCATACAGTGGCCCCAGGCAGTAAGTTGGGATATCGGAAATGCTATGGGTATTGAGGGAGTATGGGTTATGTTAGGTATGTTATAAGGGACATGGTATCCCAATATGACTCGGAGGCGTCTTTGGCACCTTGAAATTGCAAGGGATTCGAAACTTGGCCTGAGAGCCAGATCAGGCTGGTGCAACTGGGAGTTTTGCAATAGGCAGGATCATCGATCGGACGGAATCGGACCCAGTAGGCTTTATTGCGCAGTAGAATTCCCTATGTAAGTACAAGAAGCGGCGCCCTGGCGCTCCAATTAGACGCTTGGGGGACTTGAAATTACATGGGCTCCGGAACTCTTTCGAGTTTGGCGTCTTGAGAGTGACTGACAGTCGTGCTGTATCATTCATCATTCAAAAGTTGCCGACCATGCGACTCGGAGGGCGTATCGCCAATGCCCCCGCCAGTAGTCCGGACTCCGTATCTTCGTCACAACACCGTTGCCGGAGCCTGATCTCTTACTCTCGCTGGATCTTGCCTCGCATCGTTGGGCCCTGGCAGGTAGGTCTTTGGAGCAACATTGGGTCAGTCGCCACTTCGCAAATGCAATCCGTCGAGTGATGAGACGTGTCTGTCACACACGAGGCCAATCGCGCCATCCTCGAATTAATCTGGAACTCTACCAAGCGCCGGGCAGAGAATACGCTCCAAAGAAGCTACTTTGGTGCTGTTCCCAATGGCTCCGATATGAATGTATTGTTATTGCACCCGATTCGTTGTGAATGCGGCGCTGACAGTGTGATTGTGATCCTACTGCCACATCCCAGACCCACGGACGGCCGAAACTGCCAGCAAAGCACGGATCCTGTGTTGATGAAAAAGCTGAAATTCATATTTACATAACTCGGGTACCGGATTGCAGTCAGCTGAGTCCAGCAGGCTGAGGAGAAGATTGGTGCGTTCTGTTATAGGAGCCGCTAGCGCCGATGTTGCGGTGACAGCTACAACTTGAAGAAGGGAGACACGGCGTCTCATATCCAGCTTGTCCATATACGTATTCCGGCGGGGATGGTGGCATATAGGCCATTGAGTTCAAACCTGATCATGCAGTAGACACCAGATTTGCTACTGGTATGAGCTTTCCTGCCTGGAACCAAGTCGTAGTGTCAGCTTTACTCGATCCCGCTGCTTCCTAAGAGTTCTGTCGGGGCTAGTTGTAGCCCCTGTCAACATGCCGTTCGTCGCTCCGTGAGGTGATGGGAATGGACCAGGCCTGAACGAATGTTGGTCAGAAGGCTCGCAGAATCTGGAGATGCGCAGCATCCCAGTGGCAACGGTGCGTGCGATCAGCGCATGTGACATGGCCGCAAGTACCCTGGTCCTGGTTCCTGGGCTCCAGAATCGCAATGGGGCACGCCGAAGCGCCCTGTATTTTAGGCTGATATCAAAATACCGTGTTGATGAGTACAAGTCGGGAGACATTTCAAAGCAAACCCATCAAAGCCCCAGATCTAGACGGACCAGAAATCTTATCCGAGTGTCACTTCTGACGCTCGCGAAGTCTTCTTCCATCCGTGCACCTTGTCAGTCCAACCTTCTGGGCGGAGGATTCCCGAGGGCCGCCGAGGGGTTCAGGTGGACAACTTCCTCGCAAATTTCCCGTGAGTGTCTCGTGGTCGTCTTCAAATTGGAAGTGGGTGAGCCTATATGGAAATCGGTTCGAGTCCTCAGCCTATAAAATCAGAGCACCCAAGGCGGGCTGGCCAGCAGCGATCCAACGCTTCTAACACAAACCTCTTCTGCTATGCCTAAAAGTCTTCTTAAGGCTCTGCCGTTCGAATTCACCAAGTTTCTCGGCAGACGGAAGGACGCCGGAGACACGAAATTCAATGACGCGATTGGCGGTGAGTGATCCCACCTCCCGTTCCCATGATGTCATTGCTTGAATCACCGAGACGCTTGCCTTCCAGTCGGAGGATTTCCTTTTGAGCAAAAGATCGACAGGATCAAGAAGGTCGAGCTCTTCTCCAAGGGCACCTCCGAAACGAATGTTCTCGATGGCCTGAAAATCTCATACAAAATGGTGGGAAAATCCGAAACAGACCCGCCGGTTGTAGTCGAACACGGGATTGTGACGGGTGTCGGTGTGGTCAAGATCGGCAGTGTTGAAGTAAATGGTAGGGTCTCCATGGGTGCCAGTGAACACCGTTTATTTGATGTTTCCCTAGAGAATCAAATCCTTGTCGGGGCTAGTGGGCAGGTCAAGAACCTACCGGGAAATCCAGAGAAGCACGAGCGCATCTCGACCACTGCCCTCAGTGTGTATAGCAAGCGTACCGGTAAGGTGAATGTAGATGGTGAGAAAATATCCCCACCATGCGGACTCCGTGAGCATCGAGAGTTGAAATGTTTCTTTCGTAGGCCCATACGGTAACACCGACCACCTTGGTGGCGCTTGGGGTAGTTTCGGACCAATCGTTGCCTTCCAAGGTACCTTCCAAGGCACCAAAGTGACGGACCGTAAGCAGCAGACCATACTTTATTGATTATTATTCTGAAGTCCCCACACAGGTGGTCTCACCACACTTGGTTTTATCAAGGCTACTCAGGGTGACCCGGATGCCGGAATTTTTGTTGAGTGAAGCGTTACGCAATCTGGTGCTTGTATTCTACATAGTGATGCAAAGTCTCGATTCGAAGTTCTCTGAGATTCAACTCTCATGCGTAGTGTTTGTTGTACGAAGGAATTGTACGAATAAATCTGTTCGCGAGCAGTCGGTATAAGTCTCTTTCGTTGGACCAGACTCCGAGTCACAGACCACTGGCAAGGATAGGGAAAACTTGCGCGCTCGGACCTCCTTGGCAGTAAAGGGGATTCTGTCAGATCAACGAGCAGGGACGCAGGTGCTTTTTCACGTGAGATGTTGAAACAGCTTTGGCGTCTGAGGGTTGGGAATTTGCATCAAGATGTGCATCTCCCTTTACGGCCCGGGTATCGACGCGATTCTGAGGTGCCTGGCAGTATACCCGTCATTTCCGGTTAAATACAACACCAGTATGAAAGCTTCGAAGACTGGCAAGTCCTCGATGAACGTCCCAATGGTTCCCCTTCATAGATCCGTGTACTGGTGCCATCATACCAGCGTGTCAATTCCAGCTGCTGACACTACGTACACGCGATGAACAACGGGACGAGACCTAGGTAGAATAACAAGGGTCCTCATTAGTATATCCTGGACTGCATCCCATCTCTAGTCAGGCCTCACTGATTAATTTTCCTTGTTTAAGCGGGGCCCACCAGCAACTTTAGACAGGACGCATCCTAGCCTGGCGATGCTTGCCTCATAGTATGGTCTGGTCACCAGACTAGTCGCATCCGCGATGGGCGAATGCCTGACGTTCATCTTGGTAATGCATTTGTTTAGTATACCTCATCCCCCGGGGCTCGGGCACAATACCTCCAGTAGAGCCAGTGACTACGGCACTCGATCTCCTGTCGTTTTCTACCCGTTTTTGACGTCTCAGATCAAAATTCGCAACTAGTTGGGTTCCATCGGACGAGCCGTAGAGCTTCCCCAAACGTGGACGGCATGTCATCGCGGCGATCACTGCGCCAACGTTGGCCGCTGGACAAGGCCACAGTGATCACCGACAACATCTTTGCTTTGTCAATCTTCGACGACTTTGCCATCCGCGCAAACTCGGAATGGTACGACTGCGACGTACAAAACAGGTTCACGTTCAGCCCACATAGCGAAAATTGGATGAGCGACGAAATGAAGGGTGTCCTGATATTCGGTACCCCCTACAACCGTGTTCTAAAGAGGGCGGGTATCGGTTGAAATGTAGGATGTTCGATCGGGATGTGTCCAGATGCTGGAGAAGAAGTTAGGACAATGCTTTATTCTCCGTTTCATTGTCGTAATTCATACGATGAAAAGGCGGCAAATGGTACATACTTGTGGCAGCCGTGCACATTCCGGAGGTAGCGCGTGCAGGGGGAGGGTGTCCCATGGGCCGAACAACAATCCCTGAACCGTGCCATGGACCCTATCCACATAAACCGGTGCGGAAGTATTAATTATGACTCCAAGTGCTTCAAAAGCACGTTGAGAGGCGAGATTGTTCATGTCATATTGTGAAATAGCGCATGACCGTAGACTTCATAACCTTTTCCATCGAATTAACATTTCACCTATTCGAAGAGGGCGGAAGGTCTACGCACAGTAGGAGAAATAGGTAAAGGAAGTGACCCTTGGAGATGATTTTTGAGGGCACTACTAAATTCGATGGTAGAACCGTTGCGGTCCGAACCAGGTACACGCGCGTTGTAGCCTTTCTGGAGGTTGGACATCCAGGCCCTGCGGTCAGATCAAGCTTGATGCTATTCCCATCGATCGGCTTGGTCTTTGGGTTTTGATTGGAGTACACGACACATTTCAAGAGGACGGCAGTGATTTCCTACAGTGGGACTTGCAGGTCTCGTTACTTGAAACTCCGACGCACATACGCGTCCCACCCACTCACGTCCGCCATGTCGGTCGCACTCACAGACAGTCAAACCCTCCTCGCCTTCAAAGCCGGACGGTCTTTTAGACGCAGCGATACCAACTTTGTCGATGCCAACCCTACCAAAGGCGCGATCGTGCTCTCCAACAGCGACGACGGTCTCCTGCACTTTATGTGGAAAGACCGCGCGACGGGGAGTTTCGGCGAGGACCTGATTCTCTTCCCCGGCGATGCGACCTTTGAAAAGGTGGCGCAAGCCCCGGGTGGGAGAACGTACGTCCTCCGGTTCGAGAGTTCGGACCAGAAGAAGCACTTTGTGAGTCGTCCGTTCGTGCCTGACCTGACTCGACGTGTACTTGACGAAGGACTCTTAGTTCTGGATGCAGGTGATGCAGGCTTTCGTGGATGGGCAAGTGATGGCGACGGGTGATCTGACAGGTCTTTTTAGGATGCATCGTCTCGTCGGGACGATGAGTTCGCACATAATCTCAATAGATTGCTCTCCAATCCGAGTATCATTCCTGTCTGGGACTTGAGGACGGTCGAGTCCCAGGCATCCACGTCGACGCCTGGTGCATCTACCTCGCAGACACCCACTGCGCCGTATGTCGCGCCGTTCTTACCCAGCTCACGTGGTCTCACTTCCTTGCTTTGTAGATCTGGCAACACGTCCGCGTCCCTCCCTCCAGGGACAACACCCGAACAACTTGCGCGTCTCCGAGCGCTTGTCACCTCCATGGGTGCCAACGCCGGCCCAAATCCAGGCTTGTAGCTTCATCTCTCTCCCTGCTCTCTTCGACTCACCACGCCGTCTAATATCAGACGACGAAGTCTCCCTCACAGATGTCCTTACACCCTCCAATATCCTCCCACTCTTCACCTCCCACCCCGCACTCCTGTCCTCCCTTTTCCCTCACCTCCCTCCAGACCTGTTACCTTCTGGCAACACGCCGTTGACACCTCACCAAACAGCCCAACTCACCGAGAATCTCCAGCGCACTATAAGCTCACCTCCGTTCCGCGCGGCAGTCGCGCAGCTCGACAGGGCACTCAGGACAGGCGCATTGGGGGGGTTCGTCAGGAGCCTTGGGTTACCGGAGGCGCAGGCGCAGGGGTTGACGCGTTTTTGAGGGCGATCGGGGAACAAGCCAGGAGGGAAGGGCAAGGGGGGAGCGGACAAGAAGATAGGATGGAAGAGGACTAGATGTCTTTTGCAAATCTCGCACCATTGTACCTGCATGCACTACTTGAAGGAATAATTTGCTACAGCGGGAACAAATATACAGATATTAGCAGCAAAAATGACGAGTGTACGGGTGCATGTGGTGAGACAGAATAGGACATGACGCGACCACCGCAGGAAATATATCAAATGATCGCGTTCCACAGGGTGTCAAGTTCCCCGACGTACGTCGTAGTATGCTAGTGACCGCGCTCTGTCAACCAGCGCAGGACAATGTCCCTGAATACGTCGGGTCAGTCACTAGCCACCACCCGCATTAATGCCCTGGAACTCACAGATTGTGCTGACTTCGCATCGAACACTAGTGAACGATAGTGAGTGACATTGAATTCGCACGTTGAACGGATTCACGTACAGAATAACACTGGAAGAATAGAATTGAGTAAACACCGAGGGAGAGGTGAATTACAAGCACGCACCGAAACCGGACGATTGTGGATTTTGTCCAGTTGGCTAGTGTTCCGGGAATTTGGAATTGAGTCAAATTCACCTGTGTTAACCCACCACAGCTGGCCAACAGGTCATATTCACCCTCGTAAATCAGTGCTAATCCACCATACACTATTCTATGTTAATTAACTGAGTGAATATGACCAATTTCACCCTCAATCTGACTGAATCTCACCTTATTCCCAAGAATTGGCAGCAGCTTTGTAGCACTACTAAAACCACTTGCAAGGTCATTTCTGGATGTGCTGGCAGTTTCTGCATGAGCCCAAAGTATATCAGTGTCACTGAGGATGTCACACAGGTAAGATGAGCTCAGGTCAATGTCATTGTGGCCACCCAATGTGAATCTGTGACACTCCACACCAACTGCAGCAGGATCGAGCTGACACAACTCATCCAACCAGTTGTTTCCATCATCAATTTCAATGCCTTCTACTGTAGCTTTCCCTGTGCACTTCAAATGAGGTCTTGGAGTAGCATGGCCTGCAGAAGGCAGGGACTTGTCAATGACTTGAGAGTTGGCTCATTTTCCTAATATTGACTCAACTTCCTGCCACTTCAACATTGGCTTGTATTTGATATTTTCATTCTATTATAGTAGCCTTAGTAGTGTTGTAACAATAAGTGGGATGTTACTTACCTTTGCACTGGGTCCCGCATGATGCCATTGTCTGATCTTGATGTGATCTTGTAGTGCCTAGGGAGAGACATGGGTATGGGTAACCCACGTGGGTTGTGGGTATGGGTATCCATGGGTATGGGTATGGGTTGGTACCAGCCAACCCATGAACCCATGAACCCATACCCATAACCCATGGTCAACCCGTGGGAATCTTTCAATACTATTACAAGCGGACAAATGCAGTTGACAGATATTATACAGTTTCATCAAACTTAAAATATGTCCAGACTAAGCAAATTCAGATCGACAAGCCACCCAATCTCCACTTACTCCCACCATTCCCACCATGCTTTCCAAACGGGTATCTTGTCCCACAGAGAAGGCTCAAGCCCTTCTTGCACCCAACCAAACCAAATCTGTGGGATCCAAGGAACCTGCAATGGCAAATAGAGGTTCTTAGCTTCACAAGGAAGGGCAATTTCTTACTCACCATGAGTCAGCACCTAGCAGCCTAACAACTGATAAAAAACGCGTCTGACCACAGTCCAACAACATCCAGGATGCAGCGGCTGATGTACCAGAGCAGCCAGAGCAGAAACAAGGTAAAGAAAAGGTGAAACAAGGCAAGCACAAGGCCAAGAAACCAAGAATAGATAGAGATAGTGAGGTTGAAGAGGATTCTGATTCTGAGCTTTGTGAGGATCCAATCTATTCAAGTTTGTGAGACTGACAGATTACATGTAGAATGGATGATGAGGGACTGGAACTCACCCATATATGCATTTTTCAGTCCAGTTCCCAATATTGAATATGTCGACAGTCGGCGCAGTCATGTTTTCAGGTGCCTTGCAAAGGGTTGTAACCACAAGGTCTGCCGTTACCTTGACAAGAGCGACAGGGTGTCGACAGGTAACATGCGCAAGCACGTTCGCCTGTGCTGGGGTGAAACTGTGTTGAACGAAGTTGGTGATGCCAAGGACCTTGAAATGGCACGGAAAGCTATCAAAGATCACACTGAAAACAGGACAATATCAGTTGCCTTCGAGCGGAAGGGGAAAGGGGGCGTTACTTACATGCATAGATAGCATACTCGAATGGAGACACGGTGCGTGCTTGTATCTGCATCATGCAGTTGTTGGCATCGACTGATCATGTTGATACCCAGGGCAGAGATTGTCCGCTGGGTTTCGGAAGACCTGCGTCCATTTGACATTATCAGTGACCGGGGGTTTCAGTGTTTGATGAAAACAGGACGACCTGAATACTACTTACCACACCCGAAAACGGTGTCGCGTGATGTTCGGCTTGTTTTTGCCAACACACGTAAGTGGATTGCTAAAATGTTACAAGTGAGTTGAGTTGTGGTGTATCGTTGAGTGAAAATAACACTGCATGTACCACCAGGAGTATGATGGTGAGCTCAGTTTTGCAACTGATGCATGGACATCACCCAACCATACAGCATTTGTGGCTGTGATGGTCCACCTGGTGCACAAGGGCAAGCCGCTTGCCATGGTCCTGGATGTGGTTGAGCTGGCTACGGTATGTTACAACAACATTATGAATGACATACCTGATCGAAACACCGTGTACAATAGTCCCACAGTGGCGCAAACATGGCAGATGCGTTTGCAGACATCCTGACTGAGTTTGGAATATCAGATAAGGTATCTAGGTCGAAGAATATTGTTTGTGAACTCACCTGATGCATGACAATAGATCTTGAGTGTGACAGCGGACAACGCGTCATCCAATGACACGATGATGGTTGAATTAGCCGATCGTCTGGCACACTTCGGTGGCGAAGGGGCGCGAACGTGCTGTTTCCTACATGTCATCAATTTGGTAGCAAAAACATTAATCCGGGCATTTGACTTACCAACAAAGAAGGGAAATAGGAACCGGGAGGGTCTGGCTGATGTATTGAAGGAGCTTGGCAACGGATCCGACATTGAGGAGCTCCAGACGAGGCTCGATGCCTACCAGACAAGATATGAGGCCGGAGACAGTGCTGGAGAGGCCAGGGATCTGACAGATGATGATGTTGAAGGATGGGTTGACGAACTTGAAACATTGACTGGGGACGAGCACATGGAACTGGATGTGCATCTTGAGTCGCTCCGACTAATGCTTGCAAAGGTTAGTTGAAAGACTATTTTGGTGATGGACTTACCTCGATTCCGGTTGATTGTAGATCCGAAAATTGGCCTTCAAAATCATACATTCAAGTACGAAGTTGCTGCTGGCCTGGAAAGAGATCATGGAGGGGTTGCGAATGAGCATCAGGACTCTCCCACGGGATGTGGCAACACGCTGGAACTCAACATTTGATATGTTGGACTTCGCGCTGGAGTACCGGGCTGGAATTGATGTGATCACTGACAAGAACAAGCTGGGAGTGAATCAATACACACTGGGCGATGAGGAGTGGGAGCTGTTAAAGCAGCTGCACAATGTCCTCAAGGTGAGCATGTGCTGCATAGCATTTCAGCTTACTAATATCATGATGGACAGGTTCTGAAGGACGCAACATCGTTCTTTTCACGCTCGACGCCTAATCTCACCATGGTTATCCCAGCCATGGACTACATAGACAAGACCTTCATGAGTGGAGTGCTAGACAGCAAATCACTCAGCCCAGCCATCCGTGCTGCCCTCAAACTCGCCAAAATGACGCTGAATCGCTACTACTCGCTCACCGACTCGTCTGATGTGTATCAAATTGCCATCAGTACGTACTCATGCCCTAACACTTGAGCGCTTGACAACGTTGCACAGTTCTACACCCTCGACACAAACTCCAGTACTTCAAGACCGCTAAATGGCCCACGGATTGGATTGCAACGGCAAGGCAGCTCGTAGTGGATGTCTACAAGAACTCGTACCACTCCTATTCCGTGCCAACTCCTACTGATGACGCAACAGCTACAACCCTCAAGAGGCAGGTATCGAGCAATGTGTTCGACAACCTCCCGTGCCTGGCCAAGCCAAAGCCAAAGCTCATGCATGATGAACTCGATGCCTACCTTGCCGCTAACATCGAGGACGTCACAGATGCATTGGAATGGTGGATCAAGAATCGTGCTACATTCCCACGTCTCTCTCACATGGCTATTGATTATCTGAGCATCCCAGGTAAGTCATCTACTCATTTCACACTCTGGTATTGACACATGTACAGTGAGGTGCAAAACCGTTGCAATGTCTAACCTCAAACTGGGGCGCGAAGCGCCCCGCAATCACTTGTGGGAATTTCACTTTGCTTTGGTGGAAACAAATAAAGTACAAACCCTTAGCTACAACTTTGTCCCCAGGGTCATGTGATTTCGCTTACATACTGCAAAGATACATCCATTTCAAAACACCAATACCATTGCAACAGTTTTGCACCTTTTGCTTTCCAGGGTATATTAGTACTTGGTATAGCCTCCCTTTGCCTTGATAACTGCTTCAATCCTTCTAGGCATGCTCTCTATCAACTTCTGACACTCTTCAACTGCTATCCCCTCCCAATCAACCTGAACTCTCTCCCACAATTCATGAATTCCCTTAGGAGAGGAATCATGATCTGCTAGTCTTCTTTTGAGATAACCCCAGAGGTGCTCAATGGGATTGAGGTCAGGAGACTGTGCAGGCCATACCATAGTATGAAAATCCTGCTCCTGAAGCCAATCCTTCACCTTTTTGCAAGTATGTTTGGGGTCATTGTCCTGCTGAAAGATGATGTCAGGAGGATCAAGACCATAAAACTGCAAAGAATTGAGCAGTTCATCCTTCAAAATCTGAAGGTAAAGGTCCCCATCCATCCTACCATCAATCTTGGTAGCATAGCCAACTCCCTGCCAAGTCATACAGCCCCACATCATCAAAGAACCTCCTCCAAACTTCACTGTACCTTCCACCAGCCTATCACTTAGCCCTTCCCCTGCCTTTTTCCACACCCACTTGCGCCCATCTGACCCTAGGCGATTGATTTTGGTCTCATCAGACCATACTACCTTCTTCCAGTCCTCCAGAGTCCAATCTTTATGAGCATAAGCAAAGTCTCGACGAGCCCTACGATGCTTGGCTGAAAGGAGAGGCCGTTTGGACTTGACCACAGCTTTCATACCTGTCTTCCTCAACTGTCTGCGCACTGTGGAGGTAGAGAGAGGCTGGTTGACTATATTGGTGAGTGCCTTGGTCACCTGAACAGCATTCTCTGCCTTTCCAGAGGAGATAAGACGAATGGCATGCCGGATATTGGCAGAGGAAAGCTTGGATGGACGACCTCCAGTAACTTTTTGAAGCTCAGAACGCTCTTTGGAGCGTAATCTGGATATGGTAGACACATTAAGACCAGTAGTGGATGCAATAGAGTGAGCAGATTGGCCAGCATCAAGCATAGAGAGGATGGTTTGTTTTTGAGTAGAAGAGATGGTTCTCATGATGGTTGTGGTTGGAAACAAAGATGCGTGTGAACTATTTTAAACTCAGACATGCTTCTAATATGTGTATGTTTGTTTGTATGACCAAACATAACCAAATAACACTTGATTTCAATGTAATGAGCAAAGGGTGCAAAACTGTTGCAATAGTATTGATGTTTTGAAATGGATGTATCTTTGCAGTATGTAAGCGAAATCACATGACCCTGGGGACAAAGTTGTAGCTAAGGGTTTGTACTTTATTTGTTCCCACCAAAGCAAAGTGAAATTCCCACAAGTGATTGCGGGGCGCTTCGCGCCCCGGTTTGGGGTTAGACATTGCAACGGTTTTGCACCTCACTGTATGTAGCTACGTCAGTCGATGTAGAGCGTCTTTTTAGTTGTGGCCGCATCGTCCTCTCGCATGTCCGTAATCGCTTATCAAGTCAAAGTGTGCATGCGCTGCTCTGCCTCGGATCATGGAGTTTGATGGGCCTCGTCAAGGATGTGGATGTCAAGAAGGTAGTAGTTATGGATGATGTCAACGGAGATGTAGACGTAGTGCTCCCTGATGGATGGGATGCCATTGTCGAGTAGTACATATATACATAATTTGCATGGCTACTGTACATATGACCTGGAACCCATGGGTCAACCCACGAAAACAGGTACCCACAGGTTGTGGGTATGGGTTAGACGTGGGTATGGGTACGGGTTGAGAATTTGATACTCATGGGTTACCCATGTCTTTCCCTAGTAGTGCCTCAATGTCCTGTCTGTTCTGTCATGCACTATTGAGCCACATTATCATCAACATTGTTCATTCATCCACCATTGAAACAGAGACAGCAGTGAAGATTTTCATCCCCAACACCTGCAACAATAGAAAGTTAAACTGTGAGTTGAATAGAAAAAGCTGAGCTCATGCTGAGAACATTCCCAAATTTATCATTTTGTACCTGCTCCCACCATAAGTACAAGCTTTCATTGGATTGAAAGTGCTGGTTAAATGGTTTGGCTCCCTTCCTGTATGCCTTCAACTGCTCCTTGAGTAGCTTGAGTGCATTAGTTGGATGGATCTTTGCTAGCAGGGGGTTATAGCATGCCATAAGGAGAATAAGCTGATCATCAATAAAGCTGCCAAAATTAATCATGCCACACACACTCACCTCCAAACATGTCGTAACCCCACAATCACATTTGATGGTGGGAAGATCCATAAGCCAACATCAGTCTACATGATTCATGTCACCACAGCAGACTGCTGCACATTCTGTATGGAATTGGATGATGCATCATTGCTCAGTCATTCAGTGGAGTATATTCTTGAAGCACTTGGATGGGTAAGCCCTTTAACAATTCTAATGACTTGGAAACATACAACTCATAGGGCCCCAGGTTATCAGCAAAATTGGGCCATGGAATTTCAAAGTGACATCCTCAGACAATACAGGAAACACCTGGAAGGCACAAAAGCTTCTGTATGAGTGCTTTCTTCACATCCTGAACATGCAGGATGCCTGCCATCTGTTAAATCTCGCTATCAAGGCAATCTGTTTGCTTCCATAGTTTAAAGAAACCATCAATCAACTCTGCTAAATCCTTTCATTCATGTCCAGATCAGGATATGCCACTGAACACTACAATCATGAACAGTCCAAACTTGGCATCACTTGTGGTCTTGAGGCAATTGGCAACACTCATTTTGGAACAATCTATTGGGCTGGAAAGTCTGTCCAGCGCAGCCTGCCAGCATTCCAAGCTATCATGGAAAATGAAGCTCTGGGAATTGACATCACAGTGAGTTCAGCCACATAGCACTGAGAGGCCATGACTTACACAATCACTTTGCTTTACTAAATAGATGTTGAATGATCTCTTTATTCTGGGTGGAGTTAGGATGGAGTTTGAGCTGGACTTGGCAAGACTCTTGGTCATAATCAAATCTTATGCAAAGGTCATTAAATGCTTGGAAGGAGGGCATGTAGTTGCAGATCAAGTATATTACTACTGGTTGAGTATAACCTTGCAGCTGGACAGTTTCTTTCAGAAGAATGAGTATGACTTGATGGTCAGGACGATTGATGATATCCATGCTATTACAAACAGCCATTTTGATGAAATAATCACAAATGCACCTAACAACATTTATGTATATCACAGCTTTTTTCCTCAATCCAGGTGGGTGGCAGCATAGCAACTAGTGTGAATGGTCTCTACTTACCATAAGATGTTACACAGAGTATCATGACATACCAATCTACAAGAAACCCAATTCTCTGGCAATCCCCCCTCTCTGTATCATGCAGAAGAATGATATCATGACAAGTTCATTCAAGCCCCCTGAAGAAATTATCAGATGGGTTGGCCTTAGCTTGTAATGAATGCTGCATAATGAATATGGTGATATATATGAAAATCCTGCAATCAAGGACAACACACGAACAGTTATGGCATGCTATAACCCCCTGCTAGCAAAGATCCATCCAACTGATGCACTCAAGCTACTCAAGGAGCAATTGAAGGCATATGGAAAGGGAGCCAAACCATTTAACCAGCACTTTCAATCCAATGAAAGCTTGTACTTATGGTGGGAGCAGGTACAAAATGATAAATTTGGGAATGTTCTCAGCATGAGCTCAGCTTTTTCTATTCAACTCACAGTTTAACTTTCTATTGTTGCAGGTGTTGGGGATGAAAATCTTCACTGCTGTCTCTGTTTCAATGGTGGATGAATGAACAATGTTGATGATAATGTGGCTCAATAGTGCATGACAGAACAGACAGGACATTGAGGCACTACAAGATCACATCAAGATCAGACAATGGCATCATGCGGGACCCAGTGCAAAGGTAAACAATATCCCACTTATTGTTACAACACTACTAAGGCTACTATAATAGAATGAAAATATCAAATACAAGCCAATGTTGAAGTGGCAGGAAGTTGAGTCAATATTAGGAAAATGAGCCAACTCTCAAGTCATTGACAAGTCCCTGCCTTCTGCAGGCCATGCTACTCCAAGACCTCATTTGAAGTGCACAGGGAAAGCTACAGTAGAAGGCATTGAAATTGATGATGGAAACAACTGGTTGGATGAGTTGTGTTAGCTCGATCCTGCTGCAGTTGGTGTGGAGTGTCACAGATTCACATTGGGTGGCCACAATGACATTGACCTGAGCTCATCTTACCTGTGTGACATCCTCAGTGACACTGATATACTTTGGGCTCATGCAGAAACTGCCAGCACATCCAGAAATGACCTTGCAAGTGGTTTTAGTAGTGCTATGAAGCCACCACCAATTCTTGGGAACAAGATAAGATTCACTCAGATTGAGGGTGAAATTGGTCATATTCACTCAGTTAATTAACATAGAATAGTGTATGATGGATTAGCACTGATTTACGAGGGTGAATATGACCTGTTGGCCAGCTGTGGTGGGTTAACACAGGTGAATTTGACTCAATTTCAAATTCCTGAAACACTAATGATCAAGTGACATGCAACAGTAAATAAGAGTTAGCACAGCAGGTAAATGATATGACCAAAACACAATTTTGGATGATGGGTATGCACGATGAGTAATGGGACACCAACCAGACTGGGTTGTGAGAGCAAATGGTGGAGCTCAAAATGAACCATGTGGAATTTGTCTTGCTACATGTGCATAGTGTTAGCCAATCATAGCTAGGACACTCTGTTGTACCTGGATACACATGTCTGCTGAATCTACGACAAATCTTCACTGATGGTGAGTTTTTATTCCATCACACAGAGAAAGAGGGGTTTTGGGTCCAAAAATAGAACAAATGAGACATGAGAGAGGGGGAATGAGCATGCACATGACTACATCAACACTGTTACAGTACCTCTCCCATATAGAATGGAATCTTGGTTGACCAGTAACGTCCCAAATCTTGAGTGTCACTGCGCCCTTGCATACTTTTTGATAATTGAAGGTGACAGTTAGTATGATATCCTCTGTCCACTGTCATTTATCACCACGAAATGAGCTCGGTTCGAGATGAGGGGTGTCAGCGAGAAGCACAACTTGCCCAGACCTGATGATGTTCACAAACAACGTCTTTCCTAAAGCCTGCACAAGTTCCAGTGACTTCCATTGTCAGTCCTCCACTTCCCTCTACCACCAATTCCCCCCTGATCACACCACCAGGGCCACCCTCTCTGCTGATCCAAATGGCTGTGATTCCCAATCATCATATTATTTCTGCTGAGGACCCTTCCTTGCTATCACTTGATGTACCTCCAGGTATCCTGTTCCCAGGATCACTCTCTCCAGTTATGGATGTGAACCCCAGTCATCTTGCAGTGTCTCTTGTGTACCCTCCTTTATACAATTCCCTTGTTCCTTCAATCACTGCCTCTCCTGTTGTTTTGTTAGGAGGATTATCCTCACCTTCATCTGACACTCAAATGAATATGGATCATGATCTCTATGTCTCTCTGCCGAGGTCAAGCATTCATTTGTCCATGCCCTCGACTGACAGTTGAATAGGTGAGGGCCTCGAGTTTCACATCTCCCAGTTGAGAGTGGGGAATCACTCTGATTCAACAACTCTGTCTGTAACTCCTGAAAATCACCCAGCAGCTGCACCCTCCTCATTATTTCCAACATCTCTGCCTGTGACTCCAAAACCCACAAGATCCACTCAGCCACTGATACTACTGAGGGTTTTGAAGGACATTATCAGTCAAGTGATTTCTGAGTGACTAGATGTCATGGCTGCAAGTTTGGTTGAGCCTACAATGCAAGGCATTGTGAACACCTGTATACCTCACCTGACAGACCTCATTGACTCACATCTTGCTATGTAGAGTCTTACCCCAGATCAAAGTAGATGTGTGACAAAATGCAAGTCTAGAGCAAACTGATAGCCTAAAGATAGTGGTGAAGGAACCGATAGAGATGACAAAATAGAGGGGGATGTCTTTCTTAAAACTTCCCCCAGATGGAAGAAGCCCAGTCCATGAGGGAAAATAAATTGTTTGCATGTAAGTCAGCAATCTATTCCATGAGTTTACCTCCTTGACTAATATGAATAGCTTGCTTTTCGCAAATATCTGCAAAGTAGAAACATCATTCCACAAGACATCACAGGACCTCTACCCTTCTTGGCTCTAAATAATGCAGTACAGTCATTTGATTGAGATGGTGTGCCACCCCCCATACTGAAAAACATTGCCTTCAACTGGAATTGCAGTCCATTTAAGGCATTATGCTGGAATTATGAAGCCATCATGATTTTGTCAATCGATTTCCACGACAATCTCCAGAATGGTGTGTATCCAGATGTTGTGTATAACGAAAATACCATGTATTTGCCTGCTATCCTCAAAAATTGCAAACAAAAACTCCTCCATATCCAGCAAGCCTATTGCAGGAAAATCAAAATCGACCTGACAATTGCTGCCAAACAAGACAGTGTTGTAAATAATTTAGTGCTGAAAGAGGATAGACAGCAGAAAGCTGAGAGGATGATATCTCGTTGTTATGGGGTACAACCTGTGTCTTCAAAACTTCTTATTGTTGATTTTGTTTTAGACACTGGTACAGCGCAAAAAGATTGTATTGGAGAACCAGTCTTGAGATCCTGAGACATGGAACACCATCCACAAGATCATTATTCAACTTGATGTCAAAGGCATGAGTGGTGACAACTGACAGTTCCTCTAAATTCACTTCCAAAGTCCTCAGGCACTTGGAACTTCCCTGGATCAATCCTGCAGTGTTCCAACTTTTCAGAGCAGTTGAATCATACGAATTGGCTCTCCACCAGGAAAACATGATGGAATAAATTGGTAACTTGTTCCTGGAGTGTCATTGGGAGGTAGCTAGGAAGGACACCAAGTCTCATCCAGTGGTGGGCCATCCTGTAATTGATATAACGATAGCTGGTTTCAGGCCCTCACTACTGGAGCCCACTCAATGCTTGCCTCCAGCAAAGATGTCAGCATCCCAATGTTGGTATGTATACTCTTATTACTGTCCATAATCAGTCTCTCACTGCTTGTTAGACTCCTTTTAAATCCAGCTCAGTGGGGTCCTCAGTGGAATCCTTGGTGGTTTACTGAATGGTTTGCTCAGTGGGTATAGAGTATGTACAGAGTACATACTTTGCCTTGACCCTTGGATTTGGTGTTGTAACATGTTCTTTTTCATTCCTTTAGTATTCCTACTATATCAAGCCACATCATATCTTGAGATTGTTAAATCAGCATTTGTAGAATTTGTTCTGAACTTAATTAGGATATGTATGACCTTCATATCCTAAGAAAAAATCTACCTATATACTGAGATTATATTATGTGTACATCTAGACCATGTTGTTGAATATCATTGAAATTGATTTTGCAGCAAATTGATTTTGGATCTGTAAGACTAACAGAGTTTCATTATTTTCTAAAATATCTTGCCAAGGGATATTATTTCATTTTTGTAGAATTTGTTCATTAATTTATAGCTTAGCAATATTTGTCAACTCAGAGACAGTTTGTTGCCAATCAAGTTGTTTGTATGTTATATATGAATTTTCAATTCTGCATCAGGTGTTATCAGTTAGTGCAAATACCCACAGATTTCATTTCAATGTAATAGATTGTTAAAATGACATTTGGACCATTCAGCTACTAGTACAAAGACCAAAGTTCATTCTGTTTACTGCCTCTAATCTGACTTGAACTCATTTCCTGAACCTTCAGAGTGATCAGCCAGGTCACCTGTCATATCTCTTGGTGCAAATATGACATCTGCAGGGCTTGGCATGTGATCAATGATGCCCTATTTCCTTCGTGATTGCCAAATGCACCCAACCACAGCCTGGATATTTTGCACATCACTTAGCCTGCACCTGTGAAACAAGAGAGACATCATTGATTCAGAACAAAAATGAAGCAGTGTTAAACTTGAAGAGCTCCTGGTCTACATGCCATTCAGCATCTTGTTACCATCATGGCTGGTAGCATCTCTGACTGTAGGACCTTTGCTGCCTCTCTGTTCTTAAAGAGGGAGATCCCAAATACATCAAGGAGAATGTTCTCATTTCTATTCTCAACCTGAAGCAGTAGCGTTACGGTTGGAGCTTGAGCAGCCCGTGACACCATCACGGAAGAAGCACGTATCTATCTCTGGTCCACTGCCCAAGAGTATTGGGCATGTCAATGGTGGTATTAAGTCTAGTAGTCCAGCCATGTCCCAGAGGCATTCAAAGATGAGTGTAAACAAAGTTGATGGGGAGGAGATGAAGACAGAGACCAAGAGGAAGAATATATTTGAAGGCATGCTTGGACACAAATACCATGAAAGTTTTTCAGTTGCAAGCACAAGGCCACTGACTATTGCTCCTCACCTCAACAAAAGTGCTGCCTTGAGAAAGAAGGGTGGTCCCCACCAAGCATTTGCATAGTTCCTCTGCTATGAGTACATATTGTGATAATGGTAACTCATTGTGAGCCCATTTCAGGTCTGCAATACCACCCTGTGCAGCCTCCAAGACCTCCAGCATCAGTGCTGTTGTTCTATGTGAGCCATGGTATGTGGCAGCATAGAATTTAGTCTACATATGAGAGTATGAGGTAATACCTCATCTTCTTTTCTCTTCATCACCTCACACTTGTTCTTGTCAGCAGCCCAATGACTGCTCCTTTTTCACTCCATCTCTCCTCCTTTCAATCATTTCTTTTATTATTTATCTCTTATCTTGATCTTTCCTTTAATTCCTGTTCCTTTCTATTCATCTTGATGGCTGACCAGCCTGACAATCCAATTAATGCTGTCACTCCCAACTTTGCTGATCCTGAGTTCATGGCTCAACATCTGTTACTCACAAATGGAGGCATCTCCAAGGACCAAGCCATCCTCATGCTCTCCAACATCTGGTTAGTAAATAATGTCAAAGAGTACTGTCTTCTTTCTAGATAAAATCAGTAGAAATGTTAAGAAATGCTCACCAGACAACCAATCTTATCTCCACAGATAGTAAACCTGAAGTGAGGTGAAGAGAGTACTCTTTCCTGGTTGAATTGGTACTAAAAACAAGTGTCAACTTGTAGAAAAGGGTTGACTATCAGATACATGATTTATTTGTCAATCTTCAATGAGGTTGAGAGGGATTGCTTCCAGTAATACATTTAAGGGTCTGGCTTTTAGTAGTGGTGGTGTACTAAATATATAGTAGATTGTTGGGAAATGGTCTAGACAACTCTCGGGTTGCTAGAAGGGTAGTTTGTTGCAACTAGGGTTACATTCCTATGATGCACTCTCAATAGGCTTCCAATAGACTCTAATTAGCTAGGTAGACTCAATTGGGCAGATAGACTCTTGATGTACTCAATCTCTTGCTAGTGATTCACACACGTCACTTAGATACACAAAACAGCTTATTCTAAAACTGATTCTATTATATACTAAGGAGTTGGCAATTAGCTTAAATGCTCAACTAAACACTTTCACAAGGTGCTAATGAACTATTAGGTCTTCCTACTAGCTAGGGATCTATTTCCTTTAGTTGCCTGCTCTGAGGTTTTCTTTCTAAAGGGGTCCTAACTGACCCTATCCTAAGGGATGCAGTATACTCCTAACTATGGGTCTAAGTAGCTCTATTTATAGCATGGAAACTACTCTACACAGCCTCACTATCTGTGTTACGCGAAGCGTACCCAAAGGAGAGACTCGAGGGATTACTTCTCCGGAGGTACTCACGAAGAGACTCTACGTCGGAGCAAGTGCAAAGGTCTGAGGTTACTCGAAGGACAAGGGTCAAAAGCCTGAGTCAATCGGACTGCAGGGAGTTGTATGAAGGAGACGAAGGACGAAGGACTAAGTCGATCGGACTTTAGGACTCAAGAGTACGCTATAATTGCGTAGAACGAGAATGGAGAAAGTACAAGTATACGACAGGTATAAATACTACAGGACGCGTCATCGTGGAAGAGAGGAGAAGGTGAAGGAACGATGAAGTAATCGTACGCGTCATCCGCAGTAACACGAGGGGAAAGATAGGAACTACGAGGCCGATGTAAGAGAATCGGCCGAGGAGATAAGTGTTCGTAAAACAAGAGGGAAATCAAAGGAGAAAGAAAGAAGAATGAAACGAACTAATAATGAGTAATGCTACGTCCCAAGTTATCTGCGAGAGTCCAAGGAAACGATATACTCGGCGAGGAAAGCAAAAAAGGTAGAGACGAGGAGAAAGGAGAAAAACCGTAACATTACCCCCTTCGTACAATCGAACTCCAGGTTCGATAAAGAGTCCATCAGGTAGTCGCGTCGGGAGGGAGAGAGGAAGGGCCGTAGAAAACGGTGGATTGTTCGTAAGATAACGCCTCAAATGGACAGTCATCCGCCAGATGTCCGTGTTGATTGCAATGGCCGCATACTCGTTCAGGGCAAAATCGGCGTGCATGTCCCCAATGATGGCAAAAGTCGCATTGCATACGAAGGCAAGCGGACTGAGGATGGCCAGGGGCTGACTGGTGACAGTATGGGCAGGAGTAATCGGGACAATCCTCTCGATAGTGGCCGAGACGATGACACCGAAAGCACTCGGTGAGGGCGGAGGCGGGGCGACGAGGATGGATGGGCATGACATGAGTCGGTGAGGATAGGACTCGACTGCCGTCCGGGAGGTGACGATGAATTGCTTCCACAGCATTAGACCAGGTTACTAGTTCGGGAGCTTTTTCAACCATGGTGGGGGAGGACGAAGAGGAGGAGGCGGAAGAGGGAGGAGAGTGGATACGCGTGATCAAAGCTGGGGCACGGGAGGGGACGGGCAGGATAGGAGTGGGAGGAGGGGAGTCCGCGACGGCGGGTAGTTGTGCTCGTTCGAGGTAACGATCTCGGTCAGCCATGGGTAAAGAGAGATAGATGCGACGAAACGTGGGGTAAATGACGGCGGGGGAA
Organism: Boletus coccyginus; assembly: GCA_025782845.1. Lineage (NCBI taxonomy): Eukaryota > Fungi > Basidiomycota > Agaricomycetes > Boletales > Boletaceae > Boletus > Boletus coccyginus. The sequence continues at coordinate 215,972 of JAHZSR010000045.1, read as the reverse complement.
AGGCGTTCTACATACTGGTGAAAACCGTAGAGATGAAGAATAGATAGAACTCGCCGGGGTAGCTCGGCCAGGTGAAGACGAAGGGGAATGCCGAATTCAGCGGGTAGGTCACTGGGGGCGGCTTGAAAGTGGTATGTCTGGGTGATAGAGACCTCATGGAAAAGGCGAATGAGTTCTTGAGTCACGACGTCTTCATCATAGAGGGGGAGGGCCTCGACGGCGCGGAGGAGGGCGGGAGTGGCGAGGATGGCGGCGTAAAGCGTATGGGCGGCGGAGACGGGTAGTAAGGTAGGCGAGACACGCCTGGAACGCAGCGGGGAAGAAGACAAGGAAAAAGAAGGATATGACGAAGGAGCAGCAAAAGAGGAAACAAAGGACATATTGGTTATTAAGAAACAGGAAATCAAAAAACATAAGGCGGGGGGGTACTTCACAAAGAGACACCGCTTCCCGGGTAGAAGGAAAAGGATGAGGACTAGGGTAAGTGATGGGTCCGTTTATAAGAAGAGAGAACGGCCTGGGCATGACGGAGATTAACTTCGGGTTCCCACGTATTTTCGGCCGAAGAGTATCCCTTCCATGCGGTCAGGTACAATCGGCGACCTTGTGATCCTTTATGAGACACGATGTGATCGACTTCGTACTCTTCTTCGGCATCAATAAGGTCCGGCGGAGGTCGGGGGAAGGAGGGACCATGTGCTTCAGTCTGGCGATAGGGAGATAAGAGAGTGGCGTGGAAAACATCGTGAATTTTCCAAGTGGGAGGGAGACGAAGGCGGTACGTGAGAGGAGATAGGACCTGAGAGATTTCGAATGGTCCGTGGCGTTTGGGGGCGAGTTTGCGGGAGGGATACCCGAGACGGAGATGAGTGGCTTCAAGCCAAACCTTGTCGCCTACAGTCCAGGGGGAGAACTTACGCGAGGAACGAGCAATCATGATCCGACGAGCGGACTCATGTGCTGCGAGGGCTTCTTTTCGGGCGTGTTCGAGAGAGGACAAACGATTTTCCAGGGCAGGGATAAACGTCTTTCCAAGGACGGGATAGGTGCGCGGTTCATAACCGTATAGCAGGGAGAATGGAGAGGTTTTTGTGGAACTATGGGGAACGGAGTTGTGAACAAACTCTGCGGAGGTTAGGAATTTAGCCCAATCATGTGGGTTATGAGCGCAGAAGATACGGAGATATGTTTCAATCTCTTGATTGGCTCGTTCGGTTTGTCCGTCGGTTTGGGGATGATAAGCGGTGGAGAGGCGAACATCGTATTTGAGGAGACGAGCGAGTTCACGAGCGAAAGCAGAGGCAAACTGTGGGCCTCTGTCGGAGATGATAGAGTCGTAGAGGCCGAAACGTTTGAAAACAAAATCAAAAAAAAGTTGGGCGATGCCTTTCGCGTCAACCGTTTTCGAGCAAGGAGCAAGAATTACCCCCTTAGTAAGGCCATGGTCGACCACGACCATCAAGGAATCAAAACCGTTGGAGAGGGGGAGGTCAGTGATGAGGTCGACGGAGAGTTGTCGGAATGGAAGAGAGGATGAGGAAGAGATCGGTAGAAGGGGCGGGGTGGTTGGATGAGTGAGGACCTTGTTCTGCTGACAGACTGAGCATCCGGCAACAAAATGGGAAACGAAGGAAGAAAGTCCAGGCCACCAAAAGTCGCGCTCGAGAATGGCTTTAGTACGGAAACGACCCAAGTGACCAGAGAGTGGGGAGGAATGAATCGAGTGAAGCAAAGCAGAACGGGAGGATGGGGGAACATACATACGACCACGGAAATAAAGGTGGCCATTATCAAAAGACCAGTCCGAAATAGAGGAGCGAGGAAATAAGGGTGAACCATCGGCAAGGTTAGCAAGGGCCCGAAGAACAAGGGGATCGGAAGAAGAGGAGTTCTTAATATGAGAGGCAAGAGTAAGGTCCAAAGCGTTAATAACTACGGGATCGGGGACAATGGAAGAGTCAATATTGTCCATGGAAGTGTCGACAGGGTCACGACGAGAGAGAGCGTCGGCGGGAGCCATTTGTGTGCCAGGGAGGACCTTCCAAAGAATGTCAAAGTCTTGAAGAAAAAGGGACCAGCGAGCTTGGCGGCGAGATAGTTTGCGGGGGTCTTTGAGATAAGAAAGGTTCTTATGGTCGGTGATAACAGTGATCGGGTGGGTGGTCCCAAGGATGTAATGACGCCATTCCGCAAGGGCGAGGATGACAGGCGAGGAGTTCCCGGTCATAAATGTCATAATTTCCGTTCGGCTAAGGCGAACGTACGAGAGAAATAAGCGCAGGGGTGAAGGTCTCCATTGGTGTCAGCTTGAAGAAGGACCGCCCCAGCAGCGAGGAGGGATGCGTCCGTCATGATAGAGAAAGGGCGGGTAACATCAGGGATGGTCAGGACGGGTGCGGTGGAGAAAGTGGCTTTGAGGGATTCAAAGGCGCGTTGCTGGAAAGAGGTCCAAAGCCAAGGTTGGTCTTTTCGGGTGAGCAAGGTGAGGGGGGCGACGGTGTTAGAGAAGTTGGGAATGAACTTCCGATAGAAATTAGCGAAACCTAGAAAAGAACGAATTCCTTTGACGGAGGTAGGGGGTTGCCAGTCACGGATGGCTGCGGTCTTGATAGGGTCCATCTTGATTTGTCCTTGGCCAATGATCATACCGAGGAATTCAATGAGAGGGGTGTCAAAGGTACATTTCGATATTTTCAGGGATAGGTTATGTTCTCGAAGACGAAGAAGAACACGTCGAGTACATTCATGATGGAGCGTTAGGTCACCATCCGTGTGGATCCCAAGGTCGTCCATGTAGACTTCGAGCCAACCTTCTGCAATCATGTCAGCAAATACATGATTCATAAAGGCTTGGAAGGTAGGAGGAGCGTTGCAGAAACCAAAGAACATGACGGTGGGTTCGAAAAGTCCAAAGGGAGTGACAAACGCGGCTTTCCATTGGTCGGCTTCCTTGATTCGTACGTTGTTGTATCCCCAACGGATGTCGAATTTGGTGAACCAGGTGGAGTTCTTCATCCGATCGATGAGAGGAGGGATCAAGGGGAGCGGGTAAGCATTGCGAACGGTGTGGGAATTTAAGTACCGATAATCCTGACAAGGACGGAGAGAGCCATCCTTCTTAGGGACGAAGAAGAAAGGTGCTGCTTGAGGGGATTTAGACGGGATGATACGTCCAGTCTTGAGGTGTTCGTCAATGAAAGCACGACACGTGTCTTGTTCCTTAGGGTTTAGAGGATAAACTTTGGCGATTTTTGGGACGAAGGACGGTTTTAGTTCGATGGTATGGTCGAAGGAACGATGTGGGGGGAGTTGATTATACGTTCTTTCAGAAAAGACGTCTTCAAAGTCTGCGCACCAAGCAGGAAGAGAGGTCTCGAGAGGTTTACTTTCTTGGGCGAGTTGGGTGGATAGGGTGATCTTATTGATTGCTTCGCTTTGAGGGAGGTACTCACTAGGAGACGCATCTACCCCATTAGGATAACGTTCTGCAAACAAGGAGGAGATCTCTTGGTCGACATCAAGGTCGAGGTGGCGAAGGAGATATCGTTTGGGGGGTTCTTCGATGGGAGAGGAGCTGAAAGGAATATGAGGGAAGGAAAGGGTGTGGGAGGCCCAATCAATACGAGGGTTGCGCGATTTCAACCACGGCATGCCGAGAATGATTTGTTTTCGTTTGAGAGAAACAACCATGAGTTCGAGATGTTCGGGTCGTTTAGCGATGTGGACAAGGGGTCTGGCTTTCCACAGGATAGTACCTCGTTTGTTGGGGGTACCGTCAACGTTGTATGCTTCGATAGGGTGAGGGAGACGGATCATGGGGAAGTTCATGTGCGAAAGGAGTCCGATGTCGATGAAGTTTCCGGTAGCACCGGAATCGATGAGGGCGGTGGTGACGACGGTTTGGTTACCAACTTGTAACTTTACGGGAAAACGAAGAGTTCGTTCATTTCGTGGAGCTACAAGTACATGGTGAATATCAAGGGAAGAAGACGTCGGTGCGACTCCCCGGTTTAAAAATCCTGGTCAATGTTCAGAACCGACACTTCCTCTTTAGTGGGTACAGTCTCTTCATAGCACATCTGAAGAACTTGAAGGATCTCTCCTTCATTCTTTCCCTGGGTCTTGAGGGAGTCAACGAAGGAGGAGAGTTCGGAGGAGGTAGGAGTCGTGGTGGCCGAGGAGGATGGGGTCGAGGTAGCGGGGGTGGTTGGAATAGTGTTGGCGGTACGAATATTCTGGGAGCGAGTGGACGGAGGGCGGGGTGAGCGAGTAAAGGGGTTTTTACATTGGTTGGCATTGTGTCCCGTGTTTCGACAGCGGAAACATCGTCCTTCCCGGATGCATTTAGCCCGTTCTTGGGGAGTAAGTTTGGCGATTGTGACGGCATCAACGTCCATCGCGTTTGGGTCACGAGAGGTGGGGGAGGGGCGAGAGAACGTGGAGGGTCTACCTCCTCGTAGGGCAAGAATGCGCATCTTTTGCGCGTGAAAGGTTTTAGCCTTTTCAATCCACTCTTTAACGGTGGTGGGGATGGTGGCCATGGAGAGGATCATGGTGGCGAGTTGTTGGTCAAGTCCGAGGGAGAATTGATCGATGAGGGTAACATCGTCGGTGACACCTGCGCGAGCGGCGAGGTTTTGAAAATCGGTGATATACTTTTGGAATCCGTCATCGTGGACTCCATCAGGACGGCGGAAGGACTTCTGGGTGAGTTTGGAAAGGTCATGGCGAGCGGTGGCTTTGGTGTCAAAAGGGAAGAACGTGGATTCGAAATTTTCCGCGAATTTGTCGAAGGTAAGATCCAAGGGGTCGGCGTGGACATCGGCCATTTTATCATACCACATTTCGGAGAAAGAGATTCCTCGTCCCTGACTCATTTTGTTGAGCGTGGTCATGATTTGTTGTGAATCTAGGGTGTAAATATCCTTGTTGATTGCGAAGTATGCGCGCATGGCTTTAATCCATCGCGTAGCGTCAGATGGTTCGCCAGAGAAGTCAGCGGGGAGGGCCGCCTTAAGTTCGGTGGGGTTGCGGGCCATGGGAGTGGGAATACGAGGGGGTACTGGGGTGCGGGGTTGTCGAGGGGTTCCTGGTGATCGAGGGGTAGCAGGGACTAAGGCCTGGTACGGGTTCACAGTGGCACGAGGTGTGGAGGGTTCAGGGTCTTGGAATTCAATGTCAATGTCCGAGTTGTCGGCGTCGTCAGGAGGTAGCCCGTAGGCTCGTCGAAGGGCGCGGTTGGAAATCTTTCCAACAGTGGGGGTGTCCTACTCCTGAATAGGAGGGACGAAAGAAAATTCTCGTTCTTTTGTTACGCGAAGCATACCCAAAGGAGAGACTCGAGGGATTACTTCTCCGGAGGTACTCACGAAGAGACTCTACGTCGGAGCAAGTGCAAAGGTCCGAGGTTACTCGAAGGACAAGGGTCAAAAGCCTGAGTCAATCGGACTGCAGGGAGTTGTATGAAGGAGACGAAGGACGAAGGACTAAGTCGATCGGACTTTAGGACTCAAGAGTACGCTATAATTGCGTAGAACGAGAATGGAGAAAGTACAAGTATACGACAGGTATAAATACTACAGGACGCGTCATCGTGGAAGAGAGGAGAAGGTGAAGGAACGATGAAGTAATCGTACGCGTCATCCGCAGTAACACTACGCGTCATCCGCAGTAACACGAGGGGAAAGATAGGAACTACGAGGCCGATGTAAGAGAATCGGCCGAGGAGATAAGTGTTCGTAAAACAAGAGGGAAATCAAAGGAGAAAGAAAGAAGAATGAAACGAACTAATAATGAGTAATGCTACGTCCCAAGTTATCTGCGAGAGTCCAAGGAAACGATATACTCGGCGAGGAAAGCAAAAAAGGTAGAGACGAGGAGAAAGGAGAAAAACCGTAACAATCTGTTTGTAGAGGGGTGCACTTGTGAGTACTTGTTGGTTGAGTTTACTCAAGTAGAAACTGAAACAACCTAGAGCTCTTTGCTAAGGCCAATGCTCTTGAATAGATTTGGAAGCCAACTTCTTGGTAGCATAGGTTTGGGGAATCAACCCACATGAAGAGAGAGAGGGGGAGTGAGTCAACCTAAGGAGCAGAAGGGAAAACTCCAAGAAGGGCAAGACTGGGGGGTCTTGGCCACTGCTTGGGGACTTTATATACTATATAAATGTATGTACATGTTGTGCATAGATCTATAGATTAATGAGTCCCTAAACATGTGTGCAACACATGTATCAGTACAGCCATGGAATAGAAGCATGACATGAGGGGAAAGCATGGAAAAAAGCAGGAACATAAGAAGGAGGAATGTAAATAATGAAATGGAAGCATAACTCTGACCATGAGGGTGTGGCAGAGATCATAGATTAATAAATGATTATAAATGAAGAAGCATAAATGTGGCAGAATATGAAAGGCATGAGGATGATGCATGGATCAGGAATGGAAGAATAATATATGATTAGAAGCAGAGACATAGCCATACTACAGGGTAAAGAGGTGAGGAGGTGAAGAGGTGAAGAGGTGAAGGTGTGAAGGGCTGGAGGGGTATCCTATGATATAGTGAAGGTGTGAAGAGGTGACATAGTGAGATGGTGAAGAGGTGAAACATAGAAGGATGGTCCAGACCATTCTAGAGATTAGATAGAGATTGCAAGCAATCTTGAGATAAAGAGTTATCGCATATCTAATGTGAGTTAATTGCACTCTGGTGGATAGATAGCTTGATTGTGCATGCCCAATGCAGTTGATAAGAAGATTGCACCTGTCCAGGGTGTCTGATAAGGAGTAGCACCTGACTTGTGTGCTTGATGAAGGGATAGCACATGTCAAATGGGGCTGAAATGTGCTCCTTATATAGTAATTTACATGTGGCTGTGCTACCTTCAGTTCCGAGGTGGCTGTGCCAAGATATGACTCATACTGACTCATATTGACTCACTTTGACTCACTTTGTTAGAAAATGACTTGCAATGAGCTAAAAATAGCCTTTGGCTTGGCAATGTCTCATGTTGACTCATCATGACTCATGCTGTGCAAGGTCACATGATCATTTACTAGTCTAGGGGCAGTGCTTTGGTTAGTCCTTATTTGACTCACTTTGACTCATTCTGTGCAAGGGCACATGATCTGAGTCAGGTGATTTGCAACAGAGGTCACATGCTCCATTTGCTTCTCTGACACTTGGCTAAGGACTCAAGGGTAAAAGAGATATTAAGAAAATGGTTTGCTATATACTTGTAGGTAGTAATAAAAGTATGTTGGAAGAAATCATTTTGTTTCTCCACAACCTATAAATGAACAAATAAGGGAAAATAGAGGTAAATACTAGACACTATGGTCTATATGTCCCTCAATTAGCTAAGCATTTGGACTGTGGGAGTATAGTGAAAACTCAAATCTCGGGTCAAATGTCTAGCATCACATATACAATATTTATGATTCCACATCCAAACATTTTGATTCAGGTCAGCACAATGCATGGCTCCTCTGCCATGCAGAATGAGAGCAAGAACAGTGTGACTGAGAACAAGCTGAAGAAGACAAGGACCAAAGACACAGACAGGCAGAGGAGGACCTCCTAAATGCAGCTTGTCTCAAGGACTAGAAAAAGAACAAAGCCAAGTATAACCCTGTCCATGATATCCCAGTCCCCTTGGGTCCCATCATCATCCCCTGTGCTTCTGCTCAGGCCAAAATGAAGAAAGGTTCCTTTTGTGACCTCTGGTACTTCTCCAACCATGGTGGAAAAGTGGTGGAAAAGTCTGCTACTGCCCATGATGACCTCGACTATGTTGCAATCCAACGTGACGGTAACAACTCCAGAGTTCTCATTGTTGCCTTCACTTCCAAACTCCCCACCTTGAGATCTCATAATAGGAAGGATGAAATTCATAAACCCATCCTGAACAAGGATCTCTCCTGGGAGGATTTCCTCGAAGCTACCCCCCGCATGGTCATCTTCATGAAAGATGATGAGTGGGCAGATGATTGCATTCAAATGTTCATTAATTTCTGGACTGCAATTCATCATCACCCTTGGCGCCACACCTCGGATCATTTCAGCCAACAAGCCATACACTTGTACCAAGCCCAGCAATGCTGGAAATGGCACCTCACATAGCTGGTCCCTTGCCAAGATAAACCAGGATGTTCTCCAGGAAACAAGAGATACCATTATTGCTAATGCTCATCATTGGGAGGTTGCCGTATTCACTGAGGTCAGTTCTCTTTCCCCCCTCTTTCTGACCTTCCTTTCATTTGTGCTTATCTTGTGTTTTCTCACATGTCCTCTTCCTCCACATCACTTCACCTTTCCCATTGGCCACTCCCCCCACCTTTTTGTGCTTGCCACCATTACATGGATCTTGCAACAATCCCTCTTTTCCTGGCTATCACACCTCTTTTAATCTGTCCAATCAGATCAAAAACTCCTTTCTGACCATGGCAAGTCCCTCTGCCCCCTGGTCCTCCTCAGGCCCATATAAGGCTTCCAAACATCAGCAAACTCTGATGATGCTGGACAGTACTGGATAGAAAGCCATAGTATCATAGTACTCATAGTGAGGGTTCATGTGGACAGTACTATGATAGTACTATGATAGTGTGTCATAGTATATTCATTATTCATAGAATGTCATAGTGTGTTACAGTATGTTATAGTACAGTGACTCCAAAAACCATTGCAATGCCTAACTCCAATCCAGTGTACTTCGTGCACTGCAATCACCTGTGGGAATCTCGCTTAGCATTAGTCAGATGAAATTATGTACACACTCCTGGCTACAAGCCGACCCCTAGGTCATGTGATGTGGCCTAGTGGCTGTGGAGATATGGCCATTTAAAAATGACAGGTCTATTGCAACAGTTTATTCACTTTTAGTGGGTAAGGCAGGATTTTGGTAAAATCAGCTGATATTTGGTAATATTTGGTTACACAAACATTGATTCACATATAAACATTATGTCTGAGTTTAAAAAAGTTCACACACTTATTAATTTCCAACCACTATCATCATAAGATCTCCTTTACTACCTAAAGGAACACCATCCTCTTTATGCTTGATGCAGGTTACTCTGTGCCTCTAAAACTTGTGTACATGTCTTTACCATATCCACACTCTACTTCAAAGAGTGTTCTGAGGCCCAGAAGTCTGTTGGAGACTGCTCATTCAAGCTTTCTCCAACTAATATTCACTTTGTCATTCATCTTATTACCATTTTCAAGGTAAAAAATATCATTCAAGTGATCAAGTCACTTACCAATATCATCAACCAACCCCTTTCCTCCAATACAATCTGCTAGCTCTTGAAAAAGTCTGGCATAAAAGCTATAACCAAGATAAAACAGCCTTTTCTCTCTATTAAGTATCATAATGCTTGTCTGAACATTGCCCATGTCCACAGGGATTGAACTGTGAAGGACTGAAAGGAGGTAGGAAAGTCCAATGAGACCAAAATTGATCATTTAGGATCAAATGGGCATGAAAAAAGCCATGTGAGAGGTTTAGTAATAAACTGGTGGAGAAAACTATCAAGTTTAAGGGAAGATGTGTAATGGTGTGAAGGTGTATGAGTTGACAGGGTGTTTTATATGTTGCCAAGATTGATGGTGGGATGGATGGGCACCTGTATCTTCAGATTTTGAAGGATGAATTGCTAAATATCCTATAGAATTGTAGTTTTAATTCTTTTGATATAAAATTTCAACAAGACAATAATCTCAGGCACACCTGCAGGAACTGAAGTAATGGATAGAAATGTAATATTTTGTGGCTATGGTATTGCCTGCACAGTCTCCCAACTGAAATCCCACTAAATATCTTTGAGGTCATCTCAAAAGGAAGCATGCATCTTCCTAGTGGGTTGAGAGATTACATGATGATAGGAGTTGGAAATTAATAAGTGTGTGAACTTTTTCAAACTCAGACATAATTTTTATATGTGGATCAATGTTTGTGTGATCAAATATTACCCAATATCAGCTGATTTTACCAAGATCCCACTTTACTCATCAAAAGTGAATAAACTGTTGCAATAGACCTGTCATTCTAAAATGGCCATATCTCCACAGCCACTGGGCCACATCACATGATCCAGGGGTTGGCCCATAGCCAGGAGTGTGTATATAATTTCGTCTGACTAATGCTAAGTGAGATTCCCACAGGTGATTGCAGCACGCTTTGCACGCTGGATTGGAATTAGACATTGCAATGATTTTTGGAGTCACTATATGTTCATAGATTATCCTAGTGTTGTCATAGTATATCCATAGCATGTTATAGCATGCCATAGCATGTCATAGCATGTCATAGCATGTCATAGCATGCCATAGTATGTCATAGTATGTCATAGTGAGCCATAGTAGGTCATAGTGCATATAATATTACTAGTAGGTGGGACCCGAGTTTGGGCCGTTGGCCCAGGTGGAAGAAAGTAGGTGGTGTTGAAATTCCCTACATTGGTTTAAAAAGTTGGAATGTGAGAGTGTACTTGTTGTCAATATAAATAAGTTTATCAGTTGTATTGTCAGTCACACAGTATGTAGTCAGTCACACATTATATAGTCAGTCACACAGTATGTAGTCAGTCACATATTATATAGTCAGTCACACATTATATAGTCAGTCACACACTATAGTGTCAGTCACATATCATATAGTCAGTCATGCATTATATAGTTGGTCACTTGCAGTAAGTTGTCAATAAGATTGTCTCATGTTGTCACTCACATAGTCAGTCACAGAAATGTAATCAGAGATTTCTACATCAGTACAACATCATACAAACTATAGTTCCAAGTTTCTAAATACTTCATTCCAAACTACATTTGTGGTTTTGGTATTTCTTTGATCCTCAGGAAAAAGTACCTTGATGTTTCTAGGATGGGTACACCTTGAAAGTGCCACATACAGCTGTCCATGAGAGAAAACAGGTGTACTTAAATTCAAACCAACATGCTTGACTGTTTGCCCTTGAGCCTTGTTGATGGTCATGGCATAGGCCAAATGGACAGGAAATTGAAAGCGACGAAATGGAACTGGAGAATCTTCCAAGCCAGAGTCAAGGGCCATTCTAGGAATCATGACCACATTGTCACCACCATCTCTACCCAATATACGATATTCCAAGATTCGCCTAGTGGATCTAATGAGCCTCAAGCGAGTTCCATTGTAGAGACCATGAATAGGATCCAGGTTGCGCAACAGCATAAGGGGTGCTCCTATCTTCAGCTCTAATTGATGCAGGGGAAATCCAGAGGGATTGAAGGTATGAAGGACTTCTGGCAGCACATAGTCATATTCTTGATCAGTGACTGAGTCTGCACTAAGGTAGGTCAACTTTTCCTGAGGTACAACAGAGTCTAGGATGGTGGCATTGATTTCATGGACCTGAAGATTTCTAGGATTGAGGATGGTACGATCCAGGAAGTATTGATCAGGGAGATGTAGGTCTCCTGTGAGCAGCTGAGAGTACATGGCATTGATGAGAGCTGGCATGTCATTACCACAGTGCATGTGTTCAGGAAGTTCAAGATCATCATCAGTGACACCTATGTGGAGAAGCTGTTGTGCCCATGCATCACATTCTGGATCTTGGCCAAGTCGCATGTTTTGATGAAGATAGTGGACATTCATGAGAGGCCAAAGATTGGAGTGAGTGAGAGTGGCTGGAACAATCTGCTCTCTTGATCCATGCTGAATGACAGGCAATGTTTGCCTGAAATCTCCACTGAGCAGAAGGGTAATGCCTCCAAATGGACGTTCTCTGTTGAGCAAGTCTCTCAAGGTACGATCCACACATTCCAGAACATAGTGGTGTTGAGAACCTGCTTCATCCCAGATGATAAGAGAGGTCTGCTGAAGGAGTTGATGGACAGGATCATCCTTCTTGATGTTGCAGGTACTTTGTTCATTGATGGGAATGGGAATCTTGAAGCGAGAGTGGGCTGTACGACCACCAGGAAGAAGTAGGGAGGCCAGACCAGTTGAAGCCACACAAAGAACAATTTCACCCCTTGCACGAACTGAAGCAGCAATGAGATTTGCCAGATAGGTCTTGCCACATCCACCACCACTATGAAGAAAGAATGGAGATCCAAGAGAGTGTATGACACTATTCATGACTGCATCATAGAGAACTCTCTGTTGAGGATTAAGAGTGGGTAGGCCTCTTTGAACAAATTGCTACAATTCCTGGACATTATATTGGAGCTGTTCATTGATGAGCTGATTCCCTTCCTGAAGACCCCAATTGCCCTGTGGTAAAGGCATGTGTGGAAAGTCCTGCAAGCGTTTTCCATGTCTTCTGAGGTCTTTTGCTATAAGATGCAATCCATAGTCATAGATTTGATCTTGAGTGGGTTCAGGAATATGAAGAACATTGATGAGGCGATGACGCAAATCATCACAGAGATTATCTCTAGATGCTTCCCATAGATGGTGAGGATCCACAGGACCACAGTGGACCAGGATGATGATGAAAAGGCGCCTAAGCTGAGAACCAGTACTAAAGTGGGCAGCTTCCTGAAGAGATAAGAGCCACTCTCTATCATCCTGCAAAAGACCATGTGCACGACAGGCCTCTTTAAAGGAATCATGAAGATGACCATTGACAGTTCTCAAATCTTCATAAGAGGTAGCACCTATGAGAGCAAGACACTGGTTATTATCTACATGCATGTCAACAATGATTAATCTCACCTTTGACCACAGTGAGCAAAAGACGCAAGTAAAAGATATCTCCTTGATTTGGATAAGCAGCATACATGCGTCCAATGGCCTTGTATCGTTGACGAATCTTCCACACAGCATGACCAGAGTCCCAGACAAAATTCCTTGGAAAGTCCTGGTAGAGAAAATCATGTGCTCCAGCAGCAATGAGATCAGGATCTTGGTTTGCCTTGAACCACCCAAGCAACCTAGTGTCCTTGACATTTTGAACCACTTGATCAATTTGAGCATCAGCACGAAAGACCACAGACTGTTGGCCAGGAAGATGAATTGGCAAACGATAGACAGCAGGCCATTCCATGTGCATAGGAAATTCAAAGATGTTATGGCATGCTTGAGTGGAGGAGATGTATCTGGCATCAAGATAGGTACGAATCTCGTCATGGCCTTCTGCCTGGATGGTGGCACGATCTGGACCCTTGTAAATGTACTTGTGGATATATTTGACTGCCTTGATGGAGCCACAGACTTCCAGATTGATGTGACAGTCAAATTGCACCAAGAGCTCTCTGGGATGGGGAACCACATGTCTGTTGTCAAAGACATCCTGGTGCTTTTGAATGGTCCTGCCATTTTCAGGGCGAGCATAGTCTGGATAACCATCCTCCTTGATGATGGTGTGTGGAGTATAAGGCTTGGGAAAGCGCTTCTTGCACACATTGTTCTCAAGACACCTCTGAGGAGAGCAGGGACCATGGAGCATACATCTAGTGACCACAGAGTGAAGTTGTGGATGAAGGTTGGAATCAGGAATTTGTGCTGAAATGACACCATCAATCTGCTCCACAGTCCTGATCTTGTCTTGTTCCTCCAAGAAGACCAAAAGGTGCATGTGAGGTAGTCCTCTCTTTTGATATTCAATGGTGTAGACAAATCCAGCCACCTGACCAAAGTAGCCATCTCTGATCTTCTTCAAAAGAGCTTGCTGCTTGGCATGGAAGACTCTGGCAACCAGGTCAGGCCTGTCCACAGTAGTTTGACCTATGATGAGTGATTAGACAGGTGGTCAGATCTGAATAAAAAATAAAATGTAGACACACACCTGGGAGAAGATTCTGAGTGATTTCTGGCCAGCTTCCATTGGCAGTCATGGTTAGGAATAGATCTGGCTTCCTATATTCACGACAAATGGCCAAAGAGTCTTGCAGGAGTTGTTGCATATAGCGAGTTCCACCCTTGTGAGAAGAAGGCAAAATGACTCTGCCAACTTGATTCATGTCCTGATGACCATCATGACCCATGCGATCCCTCAACCCTTGATACAAATCAGCTCTGAGTCTTGTCTGATTGTTTGCAGCCCAGGTAAGATTGCTCTGATCAATGGAAGCCCAGGCATCACAGACCAACTGCTGAAAGAGTCTACCGCCTTTGAAGAGATTTTGTGGTTCTGTCTGAGGTGGACGTATATGGAGTCTATAGGCATACCAAAGAAGCTGAGTGACTTTTTTGGAGCGCTGTGGATTTCCATGTGCATCTTGCAAGGGAATGTTCAAATGCCAGCCTTCTTCACCATGTGGAAAGAAAAGAACATAGTGAAGTGGAAGATAAGATGGATGAAGATTGCTGATGCGACGTAAACCACCTCCTTGAAGACGTACAACAATGTCACGGTCAGCTCTAACATGTTGAGAGCCATCATCTGGAACAACTGCAGCAATTTCTACCACAGTAGGTAGATTGTATCTTCTAGCATCTGCACCCTGTTGTAGATGAAGCCTCACACGAATATCAGTATGTTCCTCAGGAGGTTTGGCCTAGATTACATTGTGATGAGTTGGCTTGGTTTGTAATAATTAATAATTAATAACCACTTACCCTCATGATTTCATAGGCTTGTTTGTAAAGAGGAGCATAAGGATGTCTTTCTCTGAGAGTATTATGGAGCTCCAACAAAATGCCACCATTCAACTGAGGATTACGTTGAACACGCCTATCAGTTGCTTCTTGTGGATCATATATATACAACTGAGCATAGGAAGCTTCCAATCCATCGGGTGGTATAAGAGCTCCCATGAGATGGTGGAGTGCACCATGAATACGAAAGGATGCAGGTCCAGAACCTTGAATGGCATCATTGTCCATGGCAGAGCCCACAGAGGTGAATGCAAGAGTATTGTTGTACTGGCGTATTTTCTTTTTGAACTCTCTATGATCGTGAGGATCATCAAACAACTCTTGCAAGACACGTGGCCACTCTTGTACCCAAGGCAGATTGACTTGTCCTTGAAGACAGCACATTCCAAAGCGTGGATTTCGTACACTGGAGTTGGACAGTTTTTCTGACATGAAATGTAAAGCATGGCAGTGGAAACACTGAACATTCATGCGACCAAGAGAATGAGGTAGAATAGGTTCAGCATATGGTCTGCCACCACGTGGAACATGAAAAGGAGGCTGTGGCTCATTATCATCATCAGAATCATCAGAGTCATTGGAGCTGGAATTGGATGAATCTGGATCTGGATTTGGAGGAGGTGAGGGAGGCCTTGGAGATGGAGTTCTGACAGCAGGTGGGGTAGGAGAAGGTCCAAGTGGTGAAGCAAAAGCAGAAACAGCAGGTGGTAATGGTGATCTTTGAAAAGATATAGGTGATGGTGATGGTGATGATGATGATGATGGTGATGAAGGAGGAGAATCAGGATGAGCATTATTCTGTTGTTGTCTCTGTTGATCTTGCTCATATTGTTCAGCTGAATGTTGACTATGTTCATCAAGGGCCTGAGAAAGAAGTGATTGAGAAAGCTGTTGTACTTGTTGAATTTCATTTTGCTCCTGATTCTGCTGCTCTTGTAATGCTTGTTGATGCTCCTGCAATTGTATTTGATGTTCCATCCACTGTTGTAACATAGCCAGGCGCTGTTGCTCCAATTGCCATTGTTGCTGCAACTCCCATTGAAGTTGTATCTGCTGCTGCTGCTCCTGTTGGGCCTGTATTTCCATCTCTCTTTGAAGCTGAGCTTGTTTTTGCTGCTCCAAATGTCTTTGATGCTCCATCTCTCTTTGAAGCTGAGCTTGTCTCTGCTGCTCCAAATGTCTTTGCTGCTCCATCTCCCTTTGAAGCTGAGCAAGTCTTTGCTGTTCCAAATGTCTTCGATACTCCAACTGTTGCTGAAGCAAAGCCTGTTGCTGTTGTTGCTGCTCCTGTTCTAGTTGCCTCTGATGTTGTAAACGTTGCTGAAGCAATCATTGGTTTTGTAACTGTAGCCTGTAAGAAGCCTTCTGATCCATTTGTTGCAATTGTTGGAATGACTGTCTGAAAGAAGTGTGTGTCTGTTCTCTTTCAGCCTGAGCTTGCTGATCTGCTTCATGCTGGAAATTGATTAAATTCTGATATGGAAGGGAAGGACCAGCAGCAGCATTGGCAGTATTCAAGGTGGAGGCACGATTGGAACGTCTAGAACGACGCCTTTGATGATCAGAATTAAAGCCCTCCATCAATCTTGCAGTATAGTCTACTCTTTGAGGTTGTGGAGGGTGGGGTAAAGAATCATCAACAGGCACTGGCAGAGGAGCAGGCAGAGGAGCAGGAACAGAAGGTAATAATTGAGGAGCAGGCAGGAGAGCAGGAAAAGAAGGTAAAGGTTGAGGAGGCTGGAGTTGAATGGAAGGTGGAGATGAAGAACGCAAGCGACGCATTTGCTGAACATGAAGATGTTCAATGTGATGACGTGGGATGCCAGGATATTGATGTACAGGCACTGGAGGATGGTTCTGCTGCAAATTTCATTGGTCCTTTATTAAAAATGAAATGTTTACAAACCATAGTCACTTACAATCAAAACATTGGATATATTTGAAGCCATTGAAGCAGCAGAGGGAGGACGACGACGGGAGGGGGGGGAGCCAAGAACACGTTGGTCACGTTCAGCCTGACGGCCAGCAGTCCATGCACGTTGAGGAGAGGTTGGAGGAGAAGCCCTAATGTTTGAAATAATGTTTGAAATTACATTACACAAAGTCAATACAATATCATGAAATATGACTCACATGGGATCTATAAAAGAAAACACAAAACTGCTGCCTCACGGGGACAGCAAAAAAATACTGAGTACTTGGACAGCGGAGTTGCAGGACAGGAACCGGAGATTTCGGAACTTTACTCGTCGTTCCTAGCTAGCCAGCACTACTTCATAGGTGAAGTATCGACCACGTGACGTTATGGGTAATCACGCGAACCCACACAGGTTACGACCCTGGAACGTTCCTACACTGCAATATGGAAATGCCAACGGCACAGCAAATACCCGTTTCGATTCCCTGATGCAAAAACACAGGGGTAATCTGGTGGATATGACCAGGAGGCACGGTGCAATGCCAAACTACACTTTAGATCTGGATCATATTCCCAGGGCGATCACGTGGCCAACGGTAATTTAAACCTCTACAAGGGCAATGCTTTGACCCTAGCTCCGGGTGCTCGTTAACGTCGAGAGTCGTAAGACGTGAGTGTGTGAAAGCCAGCAAACACTCAGGAAGTGAAAGAAATCCTAAGAGAAAGAGATAGTGTTGTCAATCAATCATGCATGACATGAAAACAACAAAATATGAATAATACCAGCAATAGGAGTGCTTGTTATACTTCAAGCTGTAAAATGTAAGTCAAGATGTGAGAAAAGAAAGAGCAGAACACACCTCAGCACCAGGATACAGATTTTGATCAGTTATCAGATCACTATCAGATCAATGAATTTTGTGCATAAAATGATCCATTCAGTTGAACTGAACTCACCCTGATTGACTCAAAACTCGATTGCAATTGAAACCCAATTTCTTCAGATTTTTTCCGATTTTTTTGAAGGCCGTACGTCGAGCGGAGCTGACTGCAGCAGGGAGTAGCGGGGAAACGGGCGAGGACTTGATTACATAATTGCGTGCGCGCGCAGTGTGGCAATTGCGTGCGCGCGCAGTGTGGCAACTGCGTGAGAGTGAACTCCCAAAAAGGAATGCGGCTGTGTGCCAACGGACAACGGTTTTCGTGGTAGCCGAGCCACAAGGTTTTCGAGGATAAAAAAGGAAATACACGTGGCAAAATATGCGGTACCCGATGGACCCGACATCCCGCCTGCACCCGACACACCCGACCGTCTACAACATTGTCGAAACACCCGACATACGCGTCGGCCTTGGCTCGTTCGTCCCCCTTTCCCACCCGTCCTCCGCTCATTCAGCCCACTTTCCCAGGCGTTGCCCGTTAACTTTTTAGATCATGGTTCATATAGCACACCACTACAATTGGATTAAACAATATTCCAAATCATTCAATTTGACTAGCTAATCTTATTCTAATAACCTCCTTTCTAGTCCTAATTGTCTTCTCTAATCCTAATCAATTCTAATCCTTATCCCCTTATATTAATCCTAATCCTAATCATATTTTCAATGTTAAATCAAATGAAAAATATAAATGAACTCACCAATATTATCATTATAATGGCCTATAGGAAATAAATATAATTAGAAAGGAGTCAGGTGAAGTATATGTAGACCTACAAGGTAATGACTTGAAAAGATGAGCAAGGAAGAATAAAATTGAGAAGAGAGGGTGGAAAAGTTTTTGGAGTGTGAATGGCTTATATGTTGGGTGATACAAATAATCCCAAATAGAGCTTTGGAACTTTGCACTTTTTTCAGATTTAAGCGTGGGAAAACACTACCAAACTCCGGCCACAAGCACTTTGCTACACTTTGTTTACACATTTGCTACACTCCAGCCATCATATTGTTGACTACACTTTTGGTACACTTTTGACTACACTCTTGACTACACTCTTGGTACATTTTTGACTACACTTTTGACTACAATCTTGACTACACTTTTGCTACACTTTTGACTACACTTTTGGTACACTTTTGACTACACTTTTGGTACACTTTGTAACTACACTCTTGACTGTACTTTTGGTACACTTTTGACTACACTCTTGCTACACATTTGCTACATAACCTTGACTGTACCTAACCTTGATTGTCCTAAATTTGACAATCCTAACCTTGACAATCCCAACCTTGGCAGTCCCAACCTTGATAGTCCTGACCTTGACAGTCCTAACCTTGATTACTACACTTTGCACTACACTTTGCTTACATTTGCTACACTCCAGCCACCACATTATTTACCACACTTTGTCTACACTTTGTCTACACTTTTGCTACACTCTAGCCACCACAATGTTTACTACACTTTGGCTACACTTTGGTTACCAAAAATGCACCACATTTGCTACACTCTAGCCACAACTTATTTACTACACTTTGTCTATAATTTTGCTACACTCTAGCCACCATATTATTTACTACACTTTGGCTACACTTTGATTATCAAAAATGTGCCACATTTGCTACACTTTTGACTACATTTTTACTACACTTCTACCACACTTTTGTATGCTCCTTTGGTATACTTTTGATACACTTTTGACTACACTTTTGGTACACTTTGAACTACACTTTTGGTACACTTTTGATACACTTTGGACTACACTTTTGGTATACTTTTGGTACACATTAGAACAGATAAGGTTAAAATAGTCAAGGTTAGGACAGTCGAGGTTAGGACAGCCAAGGTTAGGACTATCAAGGTTAAGATTGTCAAGGTTAGGACAGTCAAGGTTAGGACTATCAGAGTTAGGACAACCAAGGTTAGACCTATCAAGGTTACTAGTAGTACTATGATTACTATGAATACTATGAGTTTACTATGAATACTATAAATTCTATAAATTCTATGACACTATGACACTATGATACTATGAATACTATGAACACTATGAATACTATGACAACTATGAGTTGTCTATGAAAACACTATGATACTATGAGCACTATGGTAAAATTCAGGTTTTGCTAATGAACGCCTCTTCCCCAACCCACCTGGGCCTTCCAGCGCACCACCTAGCTCCCATAGTAAATTTCTTAAAGATGGAGAGGACCTTTTAGTCTGTGCAGTCTGCCTTAGCCATCACCTCCATTGTATTATTGAGTGCATGTCAATCAAGACATGGAATCAACAGCACGACATGTTCACCAAACATGAGAACAAAATTCTTCTCATCAAAGATGGAAAATATCTCTATACCAAATGACAGCTCCCAATCAGTTGTTACGAGGATCACCCTGGCTGCCACATCTGCTCCAACTGTAGTTCCTCTATCCACAGAGCCACCCATTGCCCTTGTGCTCAGAGAGTACATGCCTCCAACACCATATAAAGCAGACACTTGGGAATTCCATTTGCACATAGCAGGTCTCCTTCACTATTTCGTGAATATTCCTGCCAGTTTATGGTATGGTTTCATCCTTAATTTCCCTCACATTTACTATACACAGTCTTTTCCAAACAGAGATTCCATTGATGTGTATAATCAGGAATTCATTGAGTCTGTGAAAAAAGAAATTAGCAAAGGTAGATACTTAGGCCTGTTCTCCCTCTCCACCATAGAATTGGCTTTTGGCCCTTTCCAATCCTCCCCCCTCTCTATTATTCCCAAAGTGGGATGACCTGGGAAATTCAGATTAATTCAAAACTACTCTTTCCCACTTTCACCCTCTTCTTCCTTTTCTAATTCATCTATAAATTCAGACATCAATACAGATGACTTCCTCACAACATGGGGTAAAATTTCAGTCATCTATCTCCTAATTGCTCAGCTCCCCCCAGGTTCTAAAGCTGCTACCTGTAACGTTGCAGAGGCATACTGTACTATTCCCATCCACAAATCTCAATGGCCTGCTGTGGTCGTCAAGATATTCAAATTCCAGGCATACATCGACACATCAACAGCTAGTGTTGTGCATGGCCTGACTTCAAGCTCTAAGCCAGGCCAAGCTAGGCCCCAGTGAGCCGGATCAAGCTGGGCCAATAGGGGGGACTCATGGGGGCTCATGGCCTAGCTTTGATCTATGGATGCCAGCTTGGGCTGGGGCTCCATGGCTCAGGCCAACAATTTATATAATGTATTCTTCTTCCTTTTTTTTGCACCATTTGTGTGCCACACCACCACCAAATCCACCCCAAGTTGCCTGCCATGCTGTCGTACAAGCATGAAAGCATGCAGACTATTGTGTTTGCATGTGCTTGCTGTCATCTCAGTGGTACACCACCACCCTCACTCACTGCCCTGTTACACAAGTTAGCAAACATGTGTATGCATGTGCACATATGCTTGCTCATCCAGCCCACAGCCAAGTCATACGAGCAACCAAACATGCGCATGCTACCTGACTCACTGTCCCTCACTTCGCCATTTCACATACTGTTTCACACATCCTGTTGTCACATGAGCATCATGCCACTACACTACCCCACATACCCCACCTCTGAATAATACTGTGCAAGTATGCTAGCACACACATGCATGCAGATCAAGGTCTCTGTGTACACATGTGTGCTCACTCGCTTGTGCCTACCTTGGAACACCCTCATCCACTCCACTGGCACATGAGCATGCATGACACTGGCTGGGTGGGTGGGTGAGGATGAGAGCAGTGAGGGGGAGAGAAGACGAGGGAGAAGAAGAGATAACACAATGCATACGATCATGCACAACATGCTATTATGAAGGAAGGGTGGGCAATGAGGGTGAGGGTGGCAATGAAATGAACAACATCACAGTATATGCAGTCATGTGCATGCTGTGGTGTTGTTCATGCTGCCACCAACTCAGTACTTGATTATTCCTGAGAAACCTCAGACGCTTGATCTCTGTACTCTCTCAGATGTTATGTCTCTTCATGATACCTTCTGAGAAGAGTTTCCTCGAACTTTCCCTTTGTGTATGCTATGCGTAACAGACAAGGGTGAGGGTGGTGACAAGATGAATGACATCACAATGTGCACATGATGGCATGCATTGTGATGTTATTTGTACTGCCACTAACTCAGTGCAGGGAGGGTGGGTGAGGATGAGGGTGAGAGGATGGGGGCAGGGCAAGCTTCAGCTTGAATTTTTTGAGGCCAAAGCCCTCAGCTTTGGGCCAAGCTAGGTGATGCACAATACTATCCACAGCTTTTGCAGTGATCCTGGCTGTGGGCGTGTATGGTCACTTAGCTG
Organism: Boletus coccyginus; assembly: GCA_025782845.1. NCBI lineage: Eukaryota > Fungi > Basidiomycota > Agaricomycetes > Boletales > Boletaceae > Boletus > Boletus coccyginus. Next base: position 194,192 of record JAHZSR010000045.1, on the reverse strand, counting down.
ATGCAGGCTGTGAAATCATGAGATCATATGGCATCAGACCAATTGAGAAATGGGTTGATGACCATATATTCTTCCATATCCATTGTGTTTACCTCATCCAATACAATGCTCAAAGAGCTTCCTGGAGGGAGGCCATCAAATCATCAAGCCTCATTATCTCAGGCAGCTGGATCTGATTCAAAGGATCTACCCATGAGGATGGTTCCTTTGATGAATATGGTGAAGACTATTTCCATCCCATCAAAGATTTGTCAACCACATCACCTCATCCAAAACATGACCAAAAATTTACATACAACTTCACCAATATCAATTCCCTCTCAGCATCCCTAGGTATTCCATGGGAAAAATCCAAAGACTAATCCTTTGGTCCCTCTACAATTTACATCAGTTTTCTTTGGGATATCACTAACAAACGAGTCTCCCTCAGCCCTTCCAAAGTAGATAAGTACCTAGCTGCCATCCTCACTTGGCATTCCAGATTGATGCATATACTACAAGATGTCAAGGAGTTATACAGCAAATTGCTGCATGCATGCTTGGCTATTCCCCACAGTCACAGCTATCTTACAAGTTTTGAATGCATGTTAGGTATATGTGCACGAAAGCCATTTATGCCCCACCACCCAGATAAGGCCATTGCAACTGATTTATCTTGGTGGGTCGACACTCTCAGTTCAGGTGCCATTTCATACCCCATCCTCCCTCTCACTCCCTTCTCCAACCCCCTAGCTTTCTCAGATGCCAGCTTAGGAATTGGCATTGACATTATCATCAGTGACTATTGGTGTGCCTGGCATCTCCTTCCTGATTGGCACATCAGAGATGGTCAGAAAGACATTGGTTGGGCTGAAGCTATTACTTTCAAGCTCCTTATGTGCACCCTCTCTGTTAAGGATTGAAGGTCTGGAGTGGAGTAGAGCTAAATAGATCAGAGTAGATCAAAGCTCAGCTGCTGCCAAAGAGGGTGAAAATGACTAGATAGTATTTATCTAAATAGACTGAAGTAGACCAGAGCTATAATACATGAGTTTCAATGTAAGTAATAAATGTTAACAACTCACCTCAGCCACTACCAAAGAGGGTGAAAACAACTGAGGTGCTAGTAGGTAGAGCAAAGAGTTAAATAGTATGTGGAGAAGGCACACTTATACCCTAGGGAGCAGGAATAAAGACAGGTCATATGGAGAGTGTGTAATAGGTATGCAGTTTGGACTTCAGAGGTCCAAACTCCACAGAAAGAGAGATGTCAGTTATGCTATTGCAAGTCCATTAAGTATCTCCGGATCTTGGAGTTGATGGTATTTTGTCACTCCCACTCAAGCGTAGCCACAATTCCATACCCCGAACAAACCTCCAGTATTGCTCATTGGCAAGAGATTCTGTAAGTATGTCTGCCACCATGTCCTTAGTGGAAACATACCAGACTACCACTTCTTCTTTTCCCACTAGATCATCTCAGATGAAGTGGTATTTTCATTGGATGTGTTTGGTCTGTGCTCGGAACTGTGGATCACAACATAGGATGATGGCTGCTTGATTGTCACAGAACAGCTCAGTAGGGGCTTTCTGTGAATGTCCAATCTCATCAAAGAATGTCCAGAGTCATATAAGATGCTGTCCAGCATTGCTAAGTCCAATGTACTCTGACTCTGTTGTGGACAGTGCTACCATACTTTGTTGCTTGCTAGATCAGGAAATAGCTCCATGATTGCTGATGAAGATGAAACCAGAGGTAAAGCAGGAGTTGTCTGGATCCTGAGACCATCCACCATCAGAGTATCCATGAACGTCTATGTCCATGGAAAGCTCCACTTTGTTGAATTGGAGTTCCATGTCCTTTGTAGCTTGGATGTACTGGAGCACATATTTTGCAGCCTCCCAGTGTGTACATTTGAGTTTTGCACTGAAACAACTAAGGGCTCCTACTGTGTATATAATGTCTGGATGAGTTCTGAGCATGAGGTACATTAGTGATCCTATAACTGTGAGGTATGAAACCTGTTTTTCTTTGATGGTCATCTCTAGAATTGTCTGGTCATCCTCTGGATCGGTGGTGGAAATTTGGAGGTTATGTGCCATAGGAGTCCACACTGGTTTGCAAGTTGACATACCTGTATGCTATAGGACCATCTAGGAATACTGCACTTGAGACAAGAAGATGGTCCAGAGTTTGCAGTTCTGTTTGATCTCAATTCTGAGTATAAATATTACCTCTCCGAGATCTTGCATTTTGAATGTGGTGTCTTCCTTCTAAACAAGATAATGAAGAACCAACCAAAATTCAGTGGTTCCCAGACAATGTGTTTTGTCTCCACAGGCTAGAACACTTTGCTCAAGGGAAGTACAAAAGGTCTACCCTTGGTGGAGCTAATAATAGTATGTTTAGTTCCAAGTAAAAAGGGAAATTAAGTATATCAGGAGCCATGGTTTGTTCACCAATTCTCCACGTAAGTTTACAGATTGGTTGTTCAAGATAGTTTCAGTCTAAAGTCTGGTTAGTAAGGGTGATCCTAGGTGAAATACACACCTAATAGGGTCAAGAGAATGACAATAGGTTGCCTATTGACTGTGGAAACTTATTCTTGAGTAGTACAAAGTAGGCAATTTAGGAACTTGGTCTAGATTTTGCCTAATACTAATGGTATATGAGTAAGAGACTTTCTAGTCCCTTAGGATGATAAGTCTAGAAAAGGTGTAGTAGGAGTCCTGTAAGTAGGTTGTCCTAACGAGCCCTAGCAATGGTTTGCTTAGGGGATACTAAACAAAAGAGTATAGGTTTACCCTAGGAATGTAACATTTAGATGGCAAGATGTGGGGATGTTAAGATGTCAAGATGGGGGAGTAATCTGGAAATATGCTGAGATGTTAAGATGTCAAGATGCTCAGTTCCTGGTTGATAGTTAACTTGACAGTACACTTAGTAGACTCAGAAAGATTATTATAACTTAATCTAATTGTCTTAACTAAAGAGTAGGCAAGTTTTGCTTAGAGAGGTGAAGTGTAGCCCATAATTGGTACTACAGGACGCTTAGGTTGCTTACTAATAGGGACCAGATGCCTTTTGTTGTCCAAAAAGGGATTTCTTCCAAAAGGATAGTCTTAGGTACTTGTCCTAATAGTCTAAAAGTAGTTCTAAAGTCCTATTTACTTCACTCTGGGGTACCCTGCCTTATTAGGTCTTATGAGGTTTCCCAGGGGATCTCTTATCAGATGAGATTATCTGAGGTAGAAGATTATAAATCTCTACATGTCAAAGTGCTCTTTTTTAAATACATAAATACTAGAGGCTGTGCCAGCCAATCAGAGTACTGGTGGCTTATATATTAAGGCACAATCGCTTACTAATACCAGACACAAGCTGACAAATCCAGGCATATTAAGGGAAAGCACTTTGAGCAGAGAAGTCCAAATCTGGGATACTCTGCCAAAGAGGCTGGCTATGCTGTGCAGGGCTGTACAGACTAATGGGTACAAGGTCACATGGTAGTTAGGGACCACATGATCACTTTGTCTCACTGGCACTTAGCTAAGCAATCAGATAAATAAAGAGAATGAAAAGAATAGTGAGCTATATACAAATGTGTGAGTATAAGAATATGACTAGAGATATTAATGAATATTTCAATAACCAATAGGTGGAAAAATCTGAAAACATAGGGGTATGTAGGTCATGATAGGGGCTATCTTTCCCTATGGTATCAAAGGGTATGGTCTACAGGAAGCTATGGAAATTCCACTTCTTGGGTGACTGATTTGCTATGTGCATGCATGAAACTAGTTTCGTGCAGGTCAGCAGTGGAGAGTTTTGCTTTCATGGAGTCCATGAATTTTTAAGTGGAGGCAGCCAGGAGTAGATTATTAACATAGACAACCAAGAAACAAATTTGATTATCTTTTCGGAAAACATAGAAGCATGTCTCTGCATTTAGGTGACAAAATCCAAGTTCTCCAAGCTTTCAATCTAAGATTTTGTTCCAAGTCCAGCCAGCCTGCTGTAGTCCATACAAAGAGTGCTGGATTTTCCAGCAATACCCAGGTTGGATTGGAATACCTGCTGGGGGTGACATATATAGGTCCTTCTTCAATTCTCCATTAAGATAAGCTGTGAATATGTCCATTTGATCTAACTCTAGGTTGTGTTTGGCAGCTAAGGCAATGAGGGTTTGGACAGAGTCAAGATTAGCCACTGGAGCAAAAACTTCCTGGTAATCAACTCCTTCCTTTTATATGAAGCCATGTTCAACAATTTGGACTTTGTACTGTTCAACATTTTCAGTCTGATCTCATTTGATCCGGAACACTGGCTTGGAGGTGATTGGAGTTATTCCTTCCAAAGTAAGAATAGTTTCATAGATATGATTGGAATTTAAGCTCTGGAGTTCTTCCTCTATTGTAAATTTCCAGAGCTCTCCATTTGCTCTGGAGTAAGCTTCCTTGAGAGTCTTAGGAAGTGACTCATCAGAATTGGAGTTAGCAAAGCTAGCAAACATGAAGTCTTCCAGGCTTTCCACAGATGCTGCAAATGTCCTTGAGATTTCTGGGTCAACTTCCAGAGGTTTCAGAGATGGCAGAGTATGTAGCATGTCCTGCTCCTTATGGTTTGCCTTTCATGTGGCTTCCTCTTCCAAAGTCTGCTGATATTCCCTGTTCCTATTGGCTGGTTGACATTGTTGAATGCTTTGTCAAATTTCAGTTACAATTTGGGTAGGAGCAGGTTCTGGAGCAGGGTCAGGTACTAGAGTGGGGTCAAGCATCGGAGCAGGTGTTGAAGTCAAGGCAGGAGCTGGAGCTGGAGCTGGAGTCAGAGCTTCATTTAACCAGAGTTGATCTAGGTGTTTAGCAAGATCCTCAATGTCTGAGCTGACAGGACACCATAAAACATGCTCTGAAGGTGAAGGAAGTTCTCCCACTGATTCAGGATTGGATGGGGGTCGATGGTTATCATCATCATAATCATGCTCTGGCTGGCAGAAATGCTCTGGGATTAGACCCTTCCACTGTCCCTCAACAGTAAGGACATTTCATGGAGCAGACTCAACTTCAGAGATTGCTCTGGCCTTATTGAAAATAACATGGCGACTGGAGATAACTGTTTGACATTCAATGTCGAGGAGTTTGTAGGCTTGTTGCCCATGAGTGTATCCTATCATGATGCACTTCTTGCCATGTGGTTGGAATTTCCCTCCCCACTGCTCCTTTGAAGTGTAGGCATAGGCTAGGCACCCAAAGGGGCAGAAGAGAGTAGGATCAACCTGGTGATTGAAAAAGACATGGTAGAAGACCTTGCTGTCGAGTCTGGAGGTCAGACTCCAAGCAGAGATGTAGGCAGCAGTAAACCTGGTGTTGGCCCAGAAAGATTTGGAGAGTTTAGATTCCTTCAACATGATGTTGGCCAGTGTGGCTAGTGTTTGGTTCATCCACTCAGCCAAGCTGTTTTGCTCTGGCATGTATGGGGCAGAGGTTTCAAGGATCGTCCCATTAGTCCAGAGTTGGTGGTGGAAGGCTTTGTTGGTGTACTTTGTTCCCCTGTTACTGTGGACAAACTTGGTGTAGGCTTCAGAGAAGTCTTCTTGTCCAATCTTCATGCAGAGGAGCATCTGGACATCTGCCTTCCATTGGTTGTAGATCTGCAAGGCTTCATTCTTGTGTTTCATGAAGTAGATCCAAGGAAAACAGCTGAAATCATCAACAATAATCAGCCAGAATTTATAACTCTCATGTAATCTTGGAGTTATAGGACCTCCAACATCAGTATGTACCATTTCCAGTGGACAGGTGGTTTGAGGTGTCTCCTGAGCTCCGAAAGGGTGTCTTTTTATCTTTTCAAGTGTACATGCCTCACAGAATGTGGGTATTCCAGTGAGGATGTCAATGCCCTGGAGGTGGCTGGACTTGACCATACTCTGAATTCTGCTGATAGAGATGTGGCCCATTTATTGATGGAGAAGGTTAATGTCGGCAGTGGCATGGGCTGCCTCCTTTTGGTCGTTTGGTGTGACTTTTGCATGATACAGATCACCTCCATGCTTTGCAAAGAGAATGGTTCTCTGGTCTTTCTAGACATAGCACACATCAGAGTTTACTGAAAAAGTGATAGAGAGATCTGTGGCAGTGAGGTGGTTTACAGAGATGAGTGAGAGGCAGAACTCTGGAATGAGGAGGACATTTGATAAGACTATTTCATAGATTATTCCAGAGACCCATGATATGAGTGGTACTGTTCCAATATCTATCGCATGTGCTTCAGAGTTGTTTCCAAGAGTTACTGGATGTGGAGGGTTGAGTGGATGATAGGTGTGGAACCAGGATCAATGGGGAACCATATGGGATGTTGCTCGGAAGTCAATGATTAGCACATTCCTCCCACTGTCAGTGTGTTCAGACAACAAGTAAGCCTGAATGCACTGAATTAGGGACTCAGATATATTATCGTGGACTACATTTGCTGAATCTGGAATGTTCAGAGTTCTCTCTGCCATGTTTTCTCTTTCCTTCCCTTTGTCTGGCTTCTTAAAATCTCCTTTCCTCAACTTCATGATCCACTTCTTGTAGGAGTTGCAGTTGGCAGAATTGTGTGTGGCCAACAAGTGGTGTTCACATCAGGTGGAGGAATTTGGGGGTCAAGTAGAGGACTTCAGTGGCCTGGAGATATGCATTGCTAACTCTGAGTGTCTGGAGGGTACAAGTGAGCATTCTCGGCAATGATATGGGTCTCTATTGCATCAAAGGTGAGCTTACTGTCCTCTGTGGTATTGACAAGTGAAAATTTGAATAACTCCCATTCCAGAGCTTTCAAAAGGGAGTTCAGGAGAATGAATGCCATGACCTTCAAGTCCACAGCGAACTTCATGGTGGTGAGGTGGGACTTGAAGGTGTGGAGTGACACAATGTGTTCTGAGACCTCGGGATTGCCATTCCAAGTTATACTGAAGAGCTGCTGGAAAATGTAGAAGGTGGAGGAGATGCTCAGAGCATCTAGGGATGTTAGGAGCTTGTCCTAGAGATCCTTAGCAGATCCACAGGATTTGGTTTTGAGTAGGAGGGCATCACAGAGATGCTCCTGTATGATGCCATGGGCCTTTTCATTGCATTCCTGCCAGTTGTGAATATCTGAAGCTGTGGCTCCAGTAGCTCTGAGGGTAGGTTGCTGGTCTGTTCCAGTGACAATTCTATAGACTTTACTACTTTGGAGTTTTTGAGTTATTTTGACCTTCCACAATGGAAAGGTTTCAGGCCCAGTCAGGACTTCATTACCAAGGATGGTGTCAGATAACATGCCTGTTGTCAGGAGAAAAGTTCATTTTCGGACAAGTGTCAGACAGCCGTTTCGCCAAAGCAGAGTATTTTCTGACAGGTGTCAGATGGCAGTTTAGTTGAGGTTTGTTCAGAGTGAACATGAAGTTGTTGCACCAAGGGATGCATGAGTGTTGAGTTGTTTTGAGCTTGTCTAATTAGTGTGCACCAACAGGGCTTATAACCTATTAAAGATCGAAGGTCCGGAGTGGAGCGGAGCTAAATAGACTAGAGTAGACCAAAGCTCAGTCACTGCCAAAGAGGGTGAAAATGACTAGATAGTATTTACCTAAATAGACCAGAGTAAACCAGAGCTCAGCCATTGCCAAAGAGGGCAAAAATGACTATATAGTATTTACCTAAATAGACCAGAGTAGACCAGAGCTTAGCCACTGCCAAAGAGGGTGAAAATAACTATATAGTATTTACTTAAATAGATCAGAGTAGACCAGAGCTATAATACATGAATTTCAATATAAGTAATAAATATTAACAACTCACCTCAGCCACTGCCAAAGAGGGCAAAAACAACTGAGGTGTTAGTAGGTAGAGCAAAGGGTTAAATAGTATATGAAGAAGACATACTCATACCCTAAAGAGTGGGAATGAAGACAGGTCATATGGAGAGTGTGTAATAGGTATGCAGTTTGGACTTCAGAGGTCCAGACTTCACAGAGAGAGAGATGGCAGTTATGCTATTGCAAGTCCATTAAGTATCTCTGGGTGCGAAGTCATCTCTGGGTCTCAGAGTTGATGGTATTTTGTCACTGTCTTCTATGGACAGCCTTGGAGGCTGAATCATTATCCATGATGACAATACTGGCATCATTGAAGGCTGGAAAAGCAGCTGTTACTACAACTACTGATCAGCAAATTCATATACTCCTTCTTTCCGCTTTTGGTACTATTCAAAGTCCAAAAGCCCAAAAAGGCAGCTGCTTTTACAAATTGCATCACTATCTAAATAGTAGATCTCTTTGCTTGAAGAAGCAGACCATATTGCTTTTTTTTTACTTTTTGTTGTGCTTTTCTTACTTTTCTTACCCTTTATTGCACTCTTCATACTTTCCGTTGCACTTTTCATCACACATTTTGCTCAAAAAAGCATTAAAAGATTTTTATAAAGTAACCAAATCAAAACAGCACACATTGTGGAGTATTAGAAAAAGCAAATTGTTAACGTAATTTGAAATGAAAGTTGACGATGGGTGGCAGTATTCATCACAATTCACGATCTCCAAGTCTGAAAGAAAGTGATCACAAACGAATGTAATAGACCTCTGAGTCTTGACCAAATGACTATATAGTAGCAGTGAGTGAGTCTCTACAAATGCATCAGTATGGTAGACAGGTGAGACTAATGACTTATACATCAAGGTGCACATGTCAATGCCCCTGTTCACTAAATCCTTCACCTTGTCATTCATGCTGGAGTCATCTGGATCATCTTGAAGTACTGTGTATGCCATTCCAACAATGTTCTGAAGGACACAATTCTCACGGTTTACAACCGACTGGAAATAACTTGATGTCGTGGCACTCTGTTAGAACTGGAACTCCGGTATCAACTCCGGAATGCTGAAGATGATTAGGAGATGGGACTTGGCTTCACCGTATGTGGTGCGCCCTTACAAGAGTTCGGTCCCGGTTTTACGGAGGATGGAGTTAGGACTTAAGACGTGGAGACGTCAAGTCGAGTGGAGGTGTCAGAGGAGAGTCGTTGAGACTCAAGTGGAAGTCAGGAGAGTTATTCTAGTTAATATTCGAACTAAGGAATACATGAGTGAAGTCAGAGGTTTATATACGGAGTTCGAGAATGATTAGTAAACGGGGTCATAAGGGATTGGTAAGAGAATGGGAGTCGGGAGTAAGCATCCCGGAGCTGCGCTCCGGATAAGAGGAACCCAGAGCTGTGCTCTAAGCGAAACACAGGTTTGGAGGTAAGTAAACAACAGAGCTAATACTAAATAGGAGAGAACAAGGAACAGAGACGAAAAGAGAATACTAAGTACAAGTCTGAAGTCTGGAGGCAAGTCCTGCGTGAGAATGCAGCAGAGTTGTTGATGATAGGCCCGGAGGGCTGGGGTTGAACTTGGGTGAAATACAGGATATGACAGTATCCCCCTTCTAGGCCTGAACCCCTGAAGGCCGTTAGCAAGGGACAATGTAGAGTTAGGAAGTTGGAGTCCGAAAGTTTGTTGATTGCTCTTCGGTCCTATATAAAGTCCGTGGTGCACTGGCCTAACCTTATCATCCACCAACCACCATGTCCAAACTCTACGACATTACTCAATGGTCTGACGAATGCCTGCAGGAGTGCGCAGACAACGACAACGACATCTGCAAGGTGAAGTTCGTTGAGTGGTGACGAAGGAGAAGGGTGGAGAAGGAGGCGTGCGAGGTGAAGGAGGTGCGGAAGGCGGAGGAGGCACACCAAGCGGAGGCAGCGCGCAAAGCGGCGGAGGAGGCAAAGGTGGCGGAGGAGGCGAAGGCAGCGGAGGAAGCGCGCCGCAAGGAGGCCAAGGAGGCAGCCAAGAAGCGAGTAAGTCTGTTGCTCGTCAATGGGTCGCGCGCTAACAAGGACTAGGCTGAAAAGGTCCGAGCGGAGCAGAGCTCCGCCAAGGGCAAAGGCAAAGTCCGGCAGCCCTTGCCGGAGTGCAAGCGGTGTGCAGACCGGGGGCTCAAGTGTGAACTCGGGCCTGGTAAGTTCACCTCGTGCGTGGGCTGCATCGAGGCCAAAGTGAAGTGCGAGTGAGGCGGAGCGGAGAAGATGGAGGGTGGAGCCAAGAGGAAAAGGCATGCGGAGGGCGAGTCGCCGAGAAGGAAGGTGAAGAAGGCAAGGTCAGAGACAAAGGGGTTGGAGTCGGACAAGGGAGAGGGGAGTTCGGGTACTGGATGCAGTGGCTGCTCACATGGCTGGACAGGCAGAACGAGCTCCTGGAGGAGCTCGTCGCAGCCAAGGAGGTGGAGGCACATGGATGGGCCTTGGACTCGGAGTCCGAGGTGTCCGTGTACGAGGAGGATGGGCGGAGGCCGAGGTGGTAGCGGAGTTGGCGGAGGACATGGGGAGTTTGGAGGAAGAGAGGGCGGAGGCAGGAGAAAGCGACTCAGATGAGTCGATGTAAAATAGAATAGGCCGCCTCTGTAAATAGTCAAGAAAAATATACCAAGTTTGCGAGTCAAGCATCAGAGTGAGGTCCGGGCTTGTCCAGATAATGGAGATGGTAGTCGTGGACGAGTTCGGACGCGTGATCAAGCTTCGTGGCTAACAGCCAGGAGGTCTCGTCGTCCGTGCCTTTGTATCCAGACCAATGTACGAGGTACAACAACTTGCAATTCTTCCTTTGTCGATCTATCTTGGAGTTGAGTACCTTGGAGATCTCGTACTCCAGTTCTCCGTCAACTTCTACCAGAGGGGGTGGGAGTTGTACCTGATTGGGGATTGTATTGGGTACGGAGGGCTCCAGTTGGGAGACATGAAAAATGGGGTGAATGGACTTCATAGAGTCTGGAAGGTGGAGCGTGAAGGAGTGGGAACCTGCCCAAGCGATGATTGTGTATGGCCCTAAGTTCTTCTCAGAGAGTTTCTTAGAGGGCCGTGTTGAGCGGAAGAAATGAGAGACGAACTCCAAACCTCGATCGGAGGTAATGTGGAAGGGAACTCCATGCTTGGAAAAGACGTGGAGTAGGAAGAGTTTGGCGAGCTCCGGAGATGTAATCGTATTGTGCGTTGGGATGAAAATGCACTGTTTGGATAGATGATCTATGACTACTAGGATGGCGGTAAATCCGGAGGACGCAGGGAGTTGTTCAATGAAGTCCATGGAGATGGAATTCCATGGCTTCTCTAGGATAGGGAGCTGCTTGAGCAGCCCATATGGTTTGTGCCTAGGAACCTTTGCGCGGGCACAGGTCGTGCAGGATGAGATGTAGTCCTTTACGAATGTTCTGATATCTGGCCAAGTGTATTTGCATTGAATTAGTTCCAAGGTCCGGTTCTGGCCAAAATGTCCGGAGAGGGGATGATCATGTTTGTACCGGAGGACTCAGAGACAGAGGTCATTGGAGTCTGGTACGTAGATTCTATCGTCTAGGTGGAGGAAACCGTTGGTGTCGATAGACCATCGGAAGTCAGAGGGTTTGGAGGTGGACATGTGGATGGAGGCCAGAGGGTCGGAGGGGAGAGCGGAGAGGATATCACTGTGGAGCATTTCTTCGTCGAAGAGTACACTGGCCAGGAGTACTGGAGCCACGAGATAAGTGGCTTGTAGGAACGCAGCGAGTTGCTCCTGAGTGAATACAGGGCGGAAATTGTGAGGGTTGATGCGAGCGTAGTCCTTATCCCCCTCTTTGGGATAGACGTCCCAGCATCTAGTGAGGGCATCAGGCTTCGCGCCAAGGCGTCCGGGGTGAAAGTGGACGACCATATTGAATTGGGAGAGGAACTCCGACCAGCGGGCTTGCTGCCGAGTCAGGAGTTTCATGGTAGCAAAGTACTCCAAATTCTTGTGGTCGATGACCACATCAACCGGAGTTGCGGAGCCTTCAAGGTAGTGTCACCAAGTCCGGAAGGACTCGTGAATGGCGAGCAGCTCCTTGTCGTGAGTGTCGTAATTGAGCTCCGGAGCAGACAACGTCCAAGAGTAGAAGGCAACCAGACAAATTTCTTCGTCAGGGCACTTGATAGAGAAAATGCCAGCGATGGCATAATCGGAGGCGTCTGTTTCTACAATCATCGGGGCATCTGGCATCCAGTGCATCAATATCAGAGCGGAGGTGAAGGCTTCCTTGAGCTTCCGGAAAGCGGAGCGACAGGAATCTGAAAAGTTCCACGGAGTACCTTTACGGGTGAGATGGGTTAAAGGAGTGATGATGTCGGAGTAGTTATCGATGAAACGATGGTAAAAGTTCACGAAACCCAGGAAGGACTGGATATCCTTGACTTTACGAGGCTCGGGCCAATCCTGAATAGTCTGAACCTTCTCCGGAGACATGGTAAGTCCAGAGGGTGATAGTTGGTAACCGAGGTACTTGGTGGAGTCAGTGTGGAATTCGCATTTTAATGCTTTCACATAAAGTCCGTGCTTGCGGAGTCTTTGGAGGACCTCCCGGACATGCTCTTTGTGGGAAGCCATGTCCGTGGAGAAGATTAATATATCATCCAAATAAACTATGATGCAAACATCTAAAAGATCAGTGAAGATGGTGTTGACAAACCGCTGGAATGCCGCAGGAGCATTGGTTAGACTGAACGGCATGACGAGCCATTTGTAGGAGCCATAGCGCGTCCGGAAGGACGTCTTCCATTCATCGCCATCGGCGATGTGAACCAAATGGTAGGCATGCTGGAGGTCGATCTTGGTGTAGACCCTGGCATGGCTCAGGGCATCTAAAAGGTCGGAGATAAGGGGTAAGGGGTAGCAGTCTTTCTTCATGATCTTGTTGAGTCCTCGGAAGTCGACGCAAAGGCGGAGTGAACCATCCTTTTTGCGGACAAAGAGGACCGGAGCAGCGTGAGCAGAGGAGGAGGGACGGATGAACCCCATTGCTAGGTGCTCATCGAGGAATGTCTGGAGGGACTCAAGCTTGGAGGGGGAGAGAGAGTACGTAGTGCCTAAGGGGGGAGAAGTACCTTCTTCCAGGTCAATCTTCAGATCATATTCGCAGTGTGGAGCAAGCTGGGAAGCCTTGCTCTTGCTGAAAACATCTGTGAAATCATGATAGTCCAGAGGGACACTGGACAGATCGGCAGGGTCAGGGGCGATGGAAGCAGCATGGAGGTCACTCTCTTTCGTGTGGAGGTGCAGGCTAAACTGTACGGAGCCCTGGAGGCGACAAGCGAGCACGAATGCAGGTGCACTGATGATCGCTATGGGCGGAGCCTTGCAGTCGGAGAAACATGGTGGATCAGGGGGTGTGGAGTCAGCTGGAGGTGGTAAGATCAGAGGCTGCGGAGATGAGCTCGGGGGTGCTGGCATGTCCTGTTCAGGTGAATGGAACGATATACTGCTCGAGACCCAGTCAATCAATGGATTGTAGCGGATGAGCCAGTTGTGTCCTAAAACAAGGGAACAAGAACCATCCAGCAGGGTGACATATAATGTCGTCGGAGTGATATCACCGGTTTTGAAATGGACAGAGAGGTGGATAGCTTGAGTTATGGTGGAATTCGTAGTACCGTCAAAAAGTCGGAGTTGGAGTGGGGGAATGGAGTAGGTGGAAAGATTGTTCTTATTAACAAAAGATGTATCGATAAAGCAGTCGGAGGATCCGGAGTCTACAAGCGTAGGGAATGGAGGGATATCGTAGGATACTAAAGAAACAGAGGGCATAAGTGATTTCAGGTCAGAAAGAGCGGACGCGTTGAGACAGATCTCCTTGAGTGCATGGGTGGGTTCAACGCAACCTCCAGACCGTGCGGAGTCACAGAGGTTGCACTCTATTTTTTTGTCTCCGAGGTGGAGACCTCCGGTTTGGTTTCCAGAGTTGTTGTCGCAGCGCGGGCCTTGGACACCTTAGAAGTAGACTTGGGGCATTCCTTGGCCATATGCCCTGCAGAGCCACAGAACATATACAACTTGAGGTCAAAACGTCTCTTTCGCTCTTCAGCGGTGAGCTTGCCGTCTTTTCCTAGTTTTGACAACAAGTCCAGCTTTGAAGAAGCGGACGTGGAGGCTCCTTTGCCCTTATACTCCTTGGTGTCCTTGGAGGTCCTGGAGGGTCGAGCAGAGGAGGGCATGGAGGAAGAGGCGGGAGCGGATGATTTATCAGAGGGCTTGGATGCGGAGGGCTGGCTGGATGTCTTCGCTTGGCGATTGATTTCAGACTTGCACTCCCAGTAGCGTGCGTCAATCGACTGAGCAAGGTCACGGAGTTCGGAGAGCATTGGGGGTTTTCCAACGCGAGAGATTTCGTCCTTGATATGGTCTGGCAGACCGTTATAGAAGTGGTGCCGGAGGGCACCTTCTCTGTATCCTCAGACTTGTGAAGCTATCCTGTTAAACTCGACCACATACTTGTTAATATGTTGACCATCCTTCATGGACAGGTGGTCGAGTTGGTGCTCCACATCTCCGACGGGGTCGTGCGGACCGAAATTAGCCTGGAGTTCAAGGATGAACTCTTTGTAGTCGTCCATCCAGAGGGGACGTTGGTCAGGATCTTCCATCTGGAGAAGGTCTGGTTCAAACCACTCCAGTGCCATACCTTTCAGGTAGGACTGCGTGAATGTTACTTTGGCATGGTCTGTGCTGAAGGCTTTGGGGCGGTCCTGGAAGTTTAACTCACACTGCACCATGAAAACCTGGAGTTTGCGGGGTTCTGTCCCGTCAAACTGGTCGGGCTCTCGGACTTTGGTGCGGGGGGTAGAGTCGGAGGTGGGACGATGGGTGGAGCGAGCAAGGCCTTGGATGGCACTTGATAATTGTGCAAGGGTGTCTCGCAGGATGTGCTCGTCGTCGTCTTTGTAGGGGTCAGGGAAGAAGTCGTCTTCAGGGTCTTCCGGATCGTCATCATCCGGGTCATCTCTGGGACTGTCCAGAAACCCTGGCTCATTGGGAGGTGTATGAAGGGATTGTTCGTTGTTGTCCTCTAGGACTTCGATGCGTGCGCCCGGAGTTGGAGATCGGGGGAGAGGGCGTGACGCTGAAGTGGAGGCGGGGGTACGACAAGTGGAGAAGCTTCAGAATTGGTCGACGAGTTCTGGACCTCGACGACTGTTCCTGAAGGCACTGAGGGGATTAAATCTGGGAGAACTGTTGGCACCGATGAGGGCGCGAGTATGGGATCGAGTAGTATGTGTAGCCATGGTGGGGAACTCTTTGCAAGTGTGAGTTCGAATATACTGTTAGAACCGGAACTCCGGTATCAACTCCGGAACGCCGGAGATGATTAGGAGATGGGACTTGGCTTCACCGTATGTGGTGCGCCCTTACAAGAGTTCGGTCCCGGTTTTACGGAGGATGGAGTTAGGACTTAAGACGCGGAGACATCAAGTCGAGCAGAGGTGTCAGAGGAGAGTCGTTGAGACTCAAGCGGAAGTCAGGAGAGTTATTCTAGTTAATATTCGAACTAAGGAATACATGAGTGAAGTCGGAGGTTTATATATGGAGTTTGAGAATGATTAGTAAACGGGGTCATAAGAGATTGGTAAGAGAACGGGAGTCGGGAGTAAGCATCCCGGAGCTGCGCTCCGGGTAAAAGGAACCCAGAGCTGTGCTCTAAGTGAAACACAGGTTCGGAGGTAAGTAAACAACGGAGCTAATACTAAATAGGAGAGAACAAGGAACAGAGACGAAAAGAGAATACTAAGTACAAGTCCGAAGTCCGGAGGCAAGTCCTGCGTGAGAATGCAGTGGAGTTGTTGATGATAGGCCCGGAGGGCCGGGGTTGAACTTGGGTGAAATATGGGATATGACACACTCCAGTAAGAAAGCATGCTCCATGTTGGCAGGCCTTTCACTTGATTTGTGCTTGTGGTTACCCTTCAGAAAATTTGTGCTCCCAGGACCCTTGCCTTTCTCAGTAGCATCAAGTGAAATGAACTTGGACTTCATAAGCTTAATGGCATGTTCAAGCTGCATTGTCACCGCAGCACACATTTAGTGTCCAGTGCCATTAATGTAATAACCATAACTTACTGCAGCAAGATGTAGTACAATTGCACTCCATGTCCTATATTGTTTCACAGTAAGGTGAAGTACTGGAACATCAACACTTCTGGCACAGGTATGAAGGTGAGTGTTGGCAAGGAGTTGAAGGACAAAAGCTCTCTGAAAGGTCTTGTTGGAACTGGAGAAATCTAATTCCTCATATGCAAAGGCTTGTTTGTGCAAGAGAGTGTCACATGTCTGCTTGATATTAGTATTTGGGTCACTAGTAAGATAACAATCTAAAAGCACAATAGCAGTGGAGCCCATGGAATGGTGCCATCCTGAAAGACATTGACTTGCCTATGCTACACATGAGAATGGTGCCATGAAGATCAAGGTGACTTACAACACAAAAAATAGGTGTATTCAGACCAATGTCATCCAGACAAGTGAATGTCAGGAATATGACCTTGATAATCTCTTGCAATGCATGGATGAGATCATCCTCAGTAATGCATCAAACATTGGATTGCTCTCTGAGTCAGAGGAGAAGGGTCAGCAGAAAGTCCTTCAGCCATTTCCTCCCTTTCAAAAAGAGTAGAGGGAGATGACTGTTAGTCAATTGAGAACTACCACTCATCTGTGTAGTTTCTGATTCGGGAAAATCACTTGTTGGTACTATGTTGGAAGTTGCTGATGGAGTTATGGAAAACCTTGGTGGCTGCAGGACCTGGCATATGGCATGTATAGGTTTGACTTTTATTGTTGGTCTGTGGCACTTGTTAGTATTGATGGCAGTGACAGATGTCTATATGAAGAATCAGTGCAATGAAATACAATAAGATAATAATCAACAATCAACCTCACTCATAACTCAGCTGTACCCTCTGCTCGACCCCCTAACCATCTTGCTCTCTGCTTTGCTTGTGTCTTCATTGGAGGTACTATGTTTATCATCTCCTTCTGAACTTCTGAACTTCCACTTCAGGTTGATTGCTGCTGATGAACCAAACATGTCAGCTTCCTCAACTACACCCACACCTTTGACATTATTGTATTCATCATCGATAACTGCTATCTGATCCTAGTAGACAATGTAAGCTTGCACAACGATGATAAAGGATGACAATAAATCACTCACCCAAGTGGCTGGACTTGTGCCCTGCAACCCATTCATAACATAGTCTTGATCTTTAGATGGAGTTGGGGGGTCAAGCCTGGAAAGGCCCCACCTTGGCCTTGGTGTCTCAGTGATCAGAGTTCTTTGGCAAGGATAGGTATACTGGTTTTTATGCAGTGAGGCATAGAGACTTGGCCATTTTTTGACTGTGGCTGACACCACGGCTTTATTCCAGTTCTTGATTCGTCCTTCTTCAGCATCCTTACTACTGAAAATGGATTTCAAGTTAATGAAGTGTAAAGTGGATTCAGTAAGTAACAATATTTGATGGTAAGGGTGAGGGAATGTACATACTACTAGCATTTTTCTCACATGCTGCTACTGCACGTGCTGGCAATGTGGCTTCTGCCATTGCTGAGTTGATGATGCTCTGCTTGTGGACTCACTCTACTACACCTTCAAGAGCTGCACAGAATGACAAAAAGTAAGTTGTCAAGCTTTCAAAGTACTATATATAAGTGTATGGCAATTTACATTCTGTAGTCCTCTGAAACACTGGCCCTGGGGCCTTTGTCACAAGGTGTGGTTGCAGTTCAGCTTCCTGATCATCAGTACCCTTATCTGGGTCAAGACTCAAAGCTGCATGGAACCACAAAAAGTAAGTGAAGTATGTTCAGAGTATGTCTCAACTTACACTCTGTAGTCCTCAATACTAGCCCTGGGGCCTTTGTCACAGGGCATGGTCGCGGCCTTGGTCTAACTGGCTGTCCTACCCTTGTACTATCCAGTATTTGCCTAGCAGCCATATCAGCTTCCATCATATTAATTTGTTCATAGGCTTTCTAAACAGCGGTTGACTGGGCCTCTTTGACCTGCTAGAAAGCCTTATCATTGGCTTGTTTCTATTCAGAGGTGTATCTTTGAACCTGCAAGGCAAGTACAATTTGACCAGAATGTAGATTTGCTTTGCTTCGATGTGGCCATTGAGACATTAGCAAATGGAATGGGCAAGTGGGTAAAGGGCAAAAAAAGATGGTTGTTATACTACATGCTTTTATTCCCCTGGTCTAACCCTTGAATCACTGTCCCTAGTACAAGTGTGAACTCAGTTTTTCTGCTTAGCCATTCATAAGCTGCTCCTCAAATTCTCATTCTTACCACATGCTCCATACTCCATGCAGGCTGCCAATCCATTACCACTACCATCCCCAACTAGGGCTCAAATGTTCCAAATTTCTTGCTATGCTTGTAAGTAATACAAATGCTAGTTTCGCAATTGCTCAGGCCTCACACAGCATACCCATGCAAAACATACCCACCTTTCACTGCATTGGGTGCAATCAGTCAACACCCCTCATGTAGGAATGGATGAAGATCCTCCAGCTGACTTCACTAACGCTGTTCATGCCACATCTAAACCAGACATCAATATGGACAATGACACCAATGACACCAACAACAACACCAACAATGACACCAATAACAATATTCAAGTGGCCTACATTGGCTCAGGTGACATCTTGTTTCACAATTACTATCCAGGCTTGACAGATATAGTGTGATGATCTGTTCTTCACTGTGCAGGGAAACTGATTGCATCACAGGACAGCCATGTAATGCCAATGGTGACTTTTTGCCAAATGAAATCCAACCAGAGTCAAGCCAACCAAAGTCTCCAGATAACTGGTCTCCATATAGTAGCCATCTTGAATTTGAACTGGCAGATTTCATATATACACAGAATCAAATATCAACAGGAAATATTAACATCCTTCTTAAATTATGGGCAGCATCTCTGGTTGAAGTAGGTGGGTGTCCTTTGTATTCTTCCTACACAGAGATGTATAAAATCATTGATAACACTTAGATTGGAGACATGAAGTGGCAGTCATTCATTGTCAAATATACTGGTGATCCAGAAGCTGATCCTGCACCCTGGATGGATGACGAACACAATGTCTGGTTTTGAGATCCTCACAAGGTCATTTAGAATATGTTGGCAAATCCTGAGTTTGCCAACAAGATGGACTACCAACCATTTCATGAATATAACACCAAGAGTTTGACATAGTATCTTCTTTCTAGATAAGATCAGTAGAAACGCTTTAGAAAATGCTTATCAGACAACCAATCTTATCTCCATGGATAGTAAACCTGAAGCGAGGTGAGGAGAGTACTCTTCCCTGGTTGAGTTGGTACTAGAAACAAGTATCAATCTCGTAGAAAGGGGTTGACTATCAGGCACGTAATTTGTTCATCAATCTTCAATGAGATTGAGGGGGATTGGGGTTCAGCAATACATTGTGGGTCTGGTTTTCAATTGGGGTGGTGGTGTATGAAATGTACAATGGATAGTTGGAAAAAATGGTCTAGACAACTCTTGGGTTGCTAGAAGGATACTTCATAGCGACTAGGGTTACTCCCCTAAGATGCGCTCTCAATGACTTCCAATTAGCTCCAGTCAGCTAGGAATGCTCAATTGGATAGGTAGCATAAATACGCTTCACTCTCACTACTGATTCACACACATCACTTAGATACACAGAATAGTCTTTCCTAAACTGATTCTATTATGCACTAAGGAGTTGGCAATCAGCTTCAATGCTCGACTCGACCCTTTCCCAAGGTACTAATGAACTATTAGGTCTCCCTACTAGCTGGGGATCTATTCCCTTTAGTTGCCTGCTCTGGAGTTTTCTCTCTAAAGGTGTTCTAACTGATCCTATCCTAAGGGATTCAGTATACTCCTAACTATGGGTCTAAGTAGTTCTATTTATAGCGTGGGAACTTCTCTACACAGCCTCACTGTTTGTTTGTAGAGGAATACACTTGTGAGCACTTGTTGATTGAGTTCAATTCAAGTAGGAACCTTTTTCCTCAAAGAGGTAACTTCCTAAAAGAGGGAACTGTCCAAATGGGGCTGAATCGCGCTCCTTATATAGTAATTTACATGTGGCTGTGCTACCTTCGGTTCCGAGGTGGCTGTGCCAAAATATGACTCATATTGACTCATTTTGACTCACTTTATCAGAAAATGACTTGCAATGAGCTAAAAATAGCCTTTGGCTTGGCAATGACTCATCATGACTCATGCTGACTCATGCTGTGCAGGTCACATGATCATTTTGCTGGTCTAGGGGCAGTGCTTTGATTAGTCCTCATTTGATTCACTATGACTCATTATGACTCATGCCGTGCAAGGTCACATGATCTGAGTCAGGTGATTTACAACTGAGGTCACATGCTCCATTTGCTTCTCTGACACTTGGCTAAGTACTTAAGGGTAAAAGAGATATTAAGAAAATGGTTTGCTATGTACTTGTAGGTAGTAATAAAAGTTTGTTGGGGGAAATTATTTTGTTTCTCCACAACCTGTGAACGAACAAATAAGGAAAAATAGAGGTATATACTAGACACTATGGTCTATATGTCTCTCAATTAGCTAAGCATTTGGACTGTGGGAATATGGTGAAACTCAAAATTTCAGGTCAAATGTCTAACATCACATATACATATAATAACTATGTATCTGCATCCAATCAGTTTGGTGCAGGTCATCCGCAGGGAATGGAAAACAATCATCCCCGATTGTCCATTCAATCAAGGATAATCAAGTTGGGGTCTTCCATTAGTCCTTTGCTGTCCCTGATTAGGAGGGGGGGCTTCTTCCTCCTCTGGTTCAGGAGATGATTCATTCTGAGTCAATTCATGAAGAACTCTGTCCATGTCTACTATAGGAGGAAATGAAGGTTCTAAGAAATGAATTAACTTCATTCTATCTTCTAACAGTCCATGCCTAATCAGATCAGCCTGCCTAATTTGGGAATATAGGTCATTATGATACTGATTACAAAGACAGGCATGTCTGTAGATTGCATGGCAGTAAATACAATGCCATTGCACTGTAGGTGTTCTCAATTTCTACCATAAGTAATCACTCGTACAGTTGCATGGTATTGAACTTGATTGTTGTCTTCTTGTTCACGAACATGGTGCATGAGCTCGGTGTGTAGGAATTGTAAGATATGTTCGAGTAGTTGCTGTTGTTTGTGAAGCTCTAGTACTTCCTGTACTATTCCATTAGTATCAGCCATTTGTGTCTGACGGTATTATGGCTGTTGCTGAATAAAGTAATCTAACTGTCCTGTTTGGGCCAGAGCTCCCTATTATGTATGATGATATTTAGGGGCACTGATCTTCAATAATATGTAGGTAATAATGATATGAATAAAGGTAATGGCTGTGTCTTTTCAGAGCTAGGGGAAATTCCTTTGCTAGTAGCTAATTCAGGATTGAGAAATGATATTTGTGATATTGGCTAGGATACCTCCATTAACTTGAGCTTCATGCTCTGAAGGGTCAGGATCTGGTTGTGGGGATTGCTCTTGTTCAGTGAATTGACGAAGGATCTCAGCTATGGTTCTTCCTGCAATTGGCTGGAATGGTGGTGATAGCAAATCCACAAGTTCTGTTTGCCTTTCTTCTTCTGGCAGATTTCCTTCAGAATCCAAATTTCTTATTTGAACATATAAATTGTTGTAGGTCTCAACAAATACTATAGCATATCGGTAGATGATTAGGCAATGCTGACAATGCCAATTAGCCCAAAGGGTTCCTCTCTCTCTCCCTTTGGTTTCTACATATACAGTAGCATGATAATAGGAGGGAGTATGATCATCATCTCGTAAGGTGTGATCATACAACCAATCATGCAATGTGTTGATGATTCGATTGCATAAATTGTGATGCAAGCTCATGTTCCAGATAGTTACATCAAGATCAGCGGATTCTGCCATTTTGTCAGTGCTTCCTATTGTTTATAACAGTATTTAAGGGCAAGGGTTTCCTACAGCAAGAACAGAACTGTAACCACTACAGATGTACTAGGAACGTCATAGGAAGTAAGGGGTCCGAGGTACACCTCATTTAGTGTCGGTGTAAGGGTAGGAAAGTAGTATATGGGGAGGAGGTAATCTGGACACTTATCTACTCGAAGCTGTCGATCTATCCATAACCAGAACCGGTGTATCAATGACTGTACAGCAGTTAGATAGATTAGATCAAAGAGAATACAAAGTAGGAATTTGTCTGGGATCTTATCGGTTGAATGGTAATAGTAGGGTGAGGGGGTAAGTTGGACATCAAGGCAGTCTTGCCAATGGCCGGTGATGCGTGATAAGTGGCCAACAAATATTGGATCTTCCTCCATCCAAGCATAGAGTGCGATCTGATCATTGCTGCTGGGAGGGCAAATGAACTCATGTCCCATGGCATAGCCAGTATGGGTGCTGAGTTTGTGCACATAAACAAACATGCTGATGACTCGGTTGTGATGAAAACACAAATTTGCAGCCATGATTGTCTTCTTGAAAGGGATAAGTTGTGTTGCTGGATGGCAAGTTGTGCTTACTGGTGGCAGGATTGTGTTAGAACCAGAACTCCGGTATCAACTCCGGAATGCCGGAGATGATTAGGAGATGGGACTTGGCTTCACCGTATGTGGTGCACCCTTACAAGAGTTCGGTCCCAGTTTTACGGAGGATGGAGTTAGGACTTAAGATGCGGAGACGTCAAGTCGAGCGGAGGTGTCAGAGGAGAGTCGTTGAGACTCAAGCAGAAGTCAGGAGAGTTATTCTAGTTAATATTCGAACTAAGGAATACATGAGTGAAGTCGGAGGTTTATATACAGAGTTTGAGAATGATTAGTAAACAGGGTCGTAAGGGATTGGTAAGAGAACGGAAGTCGGGAGTAAGCATTCCGGAGCTGCGCTCTGGGTAAAAGGAACCCGGAGCTGTGCTCTAAGCGAAACACAGGTTCGGAGGTAAGTAAACAATGGAGCTAATACTAAATAGGAGAGAACAAGGAACAGAGATGAAAAGAGAATACTAAGTACAAGTCCGAAGTCCGGAGGCAAGTCCTGTGCGAGAATGCAGTGGAGTTGTTGATGATAGGCCTGGAGGGCCGGGGTTGAACTTGGGCGAAATACGGGATATGACAGATTGATGGAATGTGGCGGGCAATAGCAGAATGTGGTAAGTTCTACAGCTTCAATGGTTGCCTAAGCAATATATGCAGCTAGATAGAGTCTATCGGTGATATCCATAGTAATGCTAGATCAATTGTCTGTGGATCCTGCTCTTGGTCTGATAAATTAGGTCACATATATGGCACATCTTGTAAATACATTGTTCAGCCTTGTAAGTTCCAGCCAGACTCAGTAATAATACCATTGTTTGGTGTCCTTCCTGATGTGCTCATCGGGAATGGGCTTCCAAGACTCCATTCAGTAGAGCTAGATCTCTCATTATCCTCTGCCATTTGAACTCGTTGTTCCTCATTTGGGGTGAGGCATGGAGATATGGGGGCAGATCCTGCTCTTGTGGCCCTTGATGGGCCTGTCCAGGCACATTCGGCATGTCTGGATCCCGTAATATATTGTGAGAATGATTCCTGAATGGGTTGTTGTTGTTTGACATTGCTTTGACCAATTTCAGATGAGTCTTGTGATGCAGCTGGACTTGTTATGTAGTCTGATATTGTACTTTCCTGATTAGAGTCTAGGGCTTTTAGAATATACTTCTCTAATGCTTGTAGTTCTTCTCTATCGTGTTCTATCTGTTGTAGGTTCTTACAAGCAGATCTACACTTAGTACACTCAGTAGCTGAGGATATTACTATAGTCTCCTCTAGACTAGTCCTAGGAATGGTTATATGGTTCATACAGGTGATTGACTCTGCTAAGGGTGTGAGACCAAATGTGGAGTGGTAAATTCAGGTGGGGTGCTCAGTAAACAAGTAAGCTACCCAATGATAGGTAACCTGCTGTAATCAATTCTGAATATGCAAGTTTTGTCGGTGGAAATGAACTTGCCAATCTGATAGGGGGCTAGTGGTATGTGTAGTCTCAGTTGATATCTGATTCTGTGTCGGATCTGTTACTATCGGTGGTATTAGACTTTGTGGGTAATTTATTGAGTTTGCGCTCATATTGTTCTCCATCTTCTAATGATGCATCTTCTTCATCTGTGGTTACCTCAGGGTCTTCTTCCTTTTTATTTAACTTTGTTAGGGAGTGCCTCTGTATGTAAGGTATTACTCTGACTGCTGCAATCAGTCTAGCCAGTTGAGCTCCATCAACTTCCGCTAGTTTGTAACTTCCTCCTTGAGTTCATCTGATTACTTTGTATGGGCCCAGATATCTAGGCTTAGTTTTCCTATTTAGCTCTTTCTCTACTGCTGTATTTCTGATTAGGATTAAGTCTCTAGGGGTGTAGCTTCCTTGTACCAATCTGGTTTCAAATCTCTTTTCAAATTGGTGCTTAGAGTTCAATCTAGAACCTCATAAGGTTGCTATGACTTTTTTCAAATCTTCTTCCCATCGTTCTATTTGCCTTATCCGTAGTGCTAATAATTCCTCATGGGAAAGTTCTTGGTCAAATCCTTCAACCAAGAAGGTTGACTCCCATAGATCAAAAGGCAATACTGGATCAACTCCATGTAAAAGATAATATGTAGAATATCCTGTTGATTGTTGTACAGTAATATTGTCTGCAAATAAGGTTGCTTGCAGCTTGTCTGGCCACAAGTGTATCTTCCCTTCACAAGCCTTCACTAAAGCCTCTCTGATTGCAAAGTGGCCTTGCTCAATCACTCCATTAGCTTGTGAATTATGTATAAGGGCTGATAAACACTTGGAGGATTCCATGCTGTGCAAGTATGTCGGATAGGGCTCCTTTAAACTCAAATCTATTGTCTGTGACTATCCTCCCCACACCTCCATACCTGTATATAATATCATCTAATATAAACCAGGCCACTGCTTGGGCAGATGCTTGTCATAGGGCTTTGTCTTCAATATACTTAGATAAGTCATCTCTGGCCAGCACTATATAGCGATATCCTTTTGCCACAGGCATGTGCATGATATCTATATGAACCTTTGTGAATATGGTGGTGGGTGGTGGGGTGATAATAGAAATATGGACTTTAACAGTATTCCTAATCTGACATTCATAACAAGACTTCACATGATGTCGTACATCTTGATATATTTGAGGTCAATAGAAGCGGTGTCTGAGGTTTTCCCAGGTGGCTTTCTCACCATGGTGATCTAGTGACTCATGGGCTTGGCTCAAGATCTGTTTCTGCTTACTATGATCAAATATCACTAAAAGAGGATGTCCAGATTTGGTTCGCTTAAATAGGTGTCCTGCCTTTACGAAGTACTTGATAACCTTTCGTAGAAACTTATTAGTAACAGATATGGGCTCAGGATTGGTCAGATACTCATATATCTACTTAAGGATAGTATCCTGATTCTCTTGGGCAGACATTACATATGCTGTCATGCTCCTAGAGATACCTTCTTCTATACCATTGTTCTTGTGCAATATGGGTCCATAATGTGCATAGAATAAGGCAATTTCATCAAGCCAACTATCATCATATGATTCTATCTTGGCTTGATCTTCAAGTGGCCTGTGGGATAAAGCATCTGGTGCCTTGAACTGTGTTGCAGGTATGTGTACAAGGGTAAAATCAAACATGAGGATTCCTTGAATCCACCTGTTGATTATTGCATTTGGTTGCAGTTTAGGCTCATTTAGCATTTCTTTGATATACTTGGCATCCATATCTACTATGAGATTCTTGGCTCCAATTATATATAGGCGGAAGTGTCGTAAGGTTCAAAATAGGTCAAATAGTTCCAGCTTAGGTTGGGAGTAGGTAGCTTCCACTAAGGAAAAGGGAAGTGATCCATATCTAGAGGGGTGGCGTTTACCATGCTCATCTATTTGTGACAGAATCATTCCTACCCCCATATAGCTAGAGTCTACTGACAACACTATTGGTCATCCACATGTATAATCTATAGGTAAGAGCACGGGTGCTGTCGTAATTAACTCCTTTAAAGTCTCAAAAGCCTCTTGACATTCTTCTGTTCAGACAAAGGATACATCCTTCTTCCAGGTGGAAGTCATGCTTCTTGCTATCTGAGAGTAATTAGAAATCCATATGCGGACTATTCCACATAGGCCCATAAATTGTCTGGCTTCTGTAGTACTTTGAGGAGTGGGCCATTCCTTTATGGTCTTTACTCGTTGTATATCAGGTTCTCTTCCATTGATTCCTACATTCTGGCCAAGTATTACTACTTGTGGTTGGCAGATTTGAAGCTTCTTTCCATTGAAGGTTCCTCCAGCTTCTGCCAAATGATGTAAGATTTGATTCAAGTCTTTTGCATGTTCTTAGATATATTTCCATATGCCTGGTCTTTCTGGCAAAACTGCATGGTTCCCATCCTTATCAGGATAGGTAGTAAGTGGTCCTCGTATTGGTACATCATCAATGAATACATTCATTACTTGCTTAATGATCTTGGCTTGGAATATAAACATCATACATTCTTGGAATTCAGAGGGTGAATTGGTGTATCTAGTGGGCAATGAGGTTATCTGAAGTAGTCTTAGTGGGGTTTGGAAGGCTGTCATATCATGACTAGCTTCATCCATCTTTCTGGCATCAAACCCCCAATATAGATCTAGGACTGTAAAGCATTTTCCTCCCAAGAACTGATCTACAAATTGATCTAGGTGTGGAGAAATTGATGATTCCTTGATGCTAACTGCATTTAGTGGCTGCAGGTCATGTACTATTCTCAGTTTCTGCTTCTCTTCATTCCACGTACAGAATCATCGTGATCTGTAGGGGAATTGGCAGCATTCATAGACTCCTGCTTTTATCTTGAGTTGCAGCAGGTCTATAATTCGTTGTTGCAATGCAGGGACAAGTTGTATGCCTTTCTCCTATCATGGCTTATGTAGTACATGAGGTATTTTGTAGGGGCTAAAGTACTCTTCCTTAAGAGTTCCCCTATCCTCATCTTCAAAGGCTATAGCTGCTTCATTCTTAATCAGTGTATAGATAAACAGATCTCATTCTTCAGGCCACAAGAATTGATAGGATTCCATATCTTTCAATATCTTGTCTATTCGCTCCTGAGTAAACTTCCGAGTAGGCCTCTGTAGGCCAAAGTGTACATTCAGGGATTCCAATATTGTCATTGGATCATATGAAAATGTTCTGGTGACTTTAAACTCCTGGGAAATTGGGCTGGAGATTGGCTTGATACATTGATCAACCCGCTTATATGCTCCATAGGTTCATACACACGAGTGTGATGTTGATTGGGTAAGTAATCCTATAGACTCTGCATCTAGATCCTTGGGCAAGTTCCAATCCTTACTATGTTCTTCGTATATTGCCTTGGTAGTCATCGTTTTGATCTGTATGGCTGCTAATGGTTCCGCTGCTTCATTAGGCAGGCAGATACTATCAGTAATACCACTGCTTCATTAGGCAGGGAGTTACTAATAGCTAGTACACCTTTCGTAGGCATGTCATCCTAATATGGTGTGAGATCTGTTTCTCAGCTGTCACATATAAGAGTCTAGATCCTATGATAGTCTGTAGCTATGCCTATATATGGTCTTAGGATCACACTGGATCTGCCTAGGCCAAATAGCTATACTCTACACTACTAGTCCTCCTGTTTTATCATAGTAGGGATTCCTTCTATTCATAGTTGTATTCATCTTACTTGTGGTGGTAGCTTCATGCTATTGCCAGCATAGCAACAACTATGTATTACCCTTTCTTAGTTTAATGAGGTTGTGCTCATTGTGTTATATGACTAAGTGGCAATGTTATCATGTATTTGTATACCATAGTCTACCTAAAGACTCGGTTTATGTCCTCGTATATCTTTCTCTGTATGTGGAGCTAGTTTCTGCAGGAAACGGAAACACTTATAGTTGGGTTATTTTCATTGGCCAGTCAACCATTTGACTTCTCTACTTATTCGGGCAGCATTGTGCTCACACTTTCCATGTTGTTATGAAGGGGGATACAAAGGGGTATGTAGGAATACGGTAATGATACAGTATGGGGTGTTCTTCATAGCATATAGTAGGCGGGGGTGGACACTTTCCACACCATTGGATCAGGTGATACTCACACTGAACATTCAATGGGTTAATCATATCAGCCATGACTACCAAGGACATATCTCATGTATGTTCGACTATTCTAATTGGGGATGGCGATATTCATCCTAGTTGGTTTCTCTCCATACATAGAGTACAAGTCTAGGGGGAGTGGTTCTCTAGTAGGCTAGTGAGTTATCAAGGGGATGGGGCATACCTGGTCCTCTGCGCCTCAAGCAATGGTGGGGAGGGGGAGGGGAAAGTCCATCCCACAGTTGCTAAGGGCGAGGCCAGGTTTATATAATATCTGGTCGGGTCTTAAAGTATTTGGCATATTCCTTAAGCGAGCACAGTCTGGTAGGGCATAAGTTGATAAGCAAAATTAGTATCAGCATATCTGCTGTGTGTGTATCCTATTTTGGGACCACTGATCCGCAGTTTGACAAGACCGCAAAGTTTCTTCTTGATTTGGGAGTGGTGTTTTGTCTTTCCTAATTGGGGACAGGGTCCTATACTTTTGTGTACAGTATCTGACTTGTGTGATTTGTCTCGGGCTGTGTTGGCCTCTACTTTGTATACCTAGTCCTTTGGATATTGTATTTAATATACCTTAGTGTCAGTCATAAGTCGTTGCCCTTTACAATACACTTGATTGTGGGCTACACTAGTGTACAAACACTTGTGTGCATCTGAGGCGCAGCACATCATAACTATTCGTACATACAAATATCTGTCAAACATAGGTAGCGACGAACTGAAAGACTAG
This sequence comes from Boletus coccyginus, assembly GCA_025782845.1. Taxonomy (NCBI): domain Eukaryota; kingdom Fungi; phylum Basidiomycota; class Agaricomycetes; order Boletales; family Boletaceae; genus Boletus; species Boletus coccyginus. Next base: position 165,433 of record JAHZSR010000045.1, on the reverse strand, counting down.
TCATAGCAAGTTGCAGAGGGGATGAATAGTCGAGAGAAATGAAGTAAAGGTGATATTACAGTCTTGGGGACGGGACTATCAACGGACATCATGAAACTGTCAAAATATGTCATGAAACTGTCAAACTATCGAGCCTGGGATGCGACTGCACTCGGGTCTTGACTCACTATCTCAGGGAAAGACAAGACATATGAGAGTGTCTAAGATGCTGGTTTTTCCAAAAATTGAGAATGGTAAGCATAAAAAAATGAAATGAAACAATTGTTAGTACTCTAGATGGGGATCGAGGTATACTTGATCAGTCCCTGGGGAACAGACAGTGGTGCAATGATCTCTGAAGTGCCGTGTTGCCAATAATAGTCTTCTTGTTTTGCACAGAGACAGCATGCATTGTGATAGAGCAACTGTGCTTCTGTAGCACGGTGACCGGTGAGGGAGTTGGGATTGTCGAGATGGAGGTTGTGGAGTAGCTGGGTGACGAGGTCTTCATCTGGGAGAGGAATCTATAGGATCTGATCAATAAGATCAGATAGTTCCACCCACCCATGAAGCGGAGCATTCTGCTTGCTGATCGGAGGAAACTGATCTCCTCAAGAGTAAAAAGGGGATTAGCAGATGGTGCGTGCTGCTGGAGAACTTGCCTCAGTGTACTGAAGTAGGGGCGATAGTGGTACTGTCGATAAAGATGACCGCAGTGATCTCTTGCAGGCAGTTGTATGCCTGCGAAAAAGTTAGTACAGTGAGAACAGACTGTAATATGCTATAAGTGTCTGTGTGGAACTTGTGCATGTCCTCAAGATGGTGGCAATGGTTGATTTGGAGGTGGAGGACGTGGAGTTCATATGATGGAGTGTGGCTGAAATATACTGTGGAGGGATGGCACATCAACTGCTCGCTCCTCGGCGCTCCATCCCAGTCACAGGTTTGTTCCAAATACCTCCTTAGCGATAGGTAAAAGGTTGTTGTGTGAAATATAGCCACATCAATGTATGGTGATGCGATCTTCCCCTCTGGCAGGGAAGGGTGATAGTCGGGGTTGTATTTGAGAGACGGCTGGAAATAGGTAGTCCCATAGTTACCATTCATCTTGAACGAGTTAGTTCCATCAAAATGTCCTTCCCCGAAGGGAAGGACTCCAAACCTTTCATTCGTCCAAGTATGGAACTGGTTTGGGTCAAATATTTCCTGCATAAAAGAGTTAGATCGACGAAAGAAAAGCTTCCTGGGGCAGTCCAGGTCTCTGCTAAGAGGCGATGGATATTGGGATATGTCCGAGCTCCATGTAGATGAGGTGGAAGTGGTACTACCGGTCTCCGATTGATCATCTTCCTCGGCAATTGAATAGTCTGTAATGAAAGTCGGAGAGGGAGCCAGGATGACGACGTACCCCGAGTGCAGCATAAGGTGCCCATTCTCCTTGGATGGGGTGAGAAGAAAAAACCTCCCCATTAATGGGGAGGTAGTTGGCAGTATACTTGTTAGCCCTAAGTCTAAAATCCTCTCACTCAGTACCTTCCATGGGCAATCATCGGCATCTTTGTTGGCAATCTTCTTTTCCTCCTGAGCTCGACTGAGCTCACGTCTCAGGCCACTGGTTTGGAGGAGAAAGAGAAGGGAAGGAGGATCATCATGTTGGGGAGAAGGAGTGAGGATGGGAGGAGGCAACGTGCAGCTCTCCTGCTCGAGAAGGTAGTCAAGCTGCACTTGGTAGCTGGGGAGGAAGGGAGTGGTACAATTATCCAATCGGATAAACATCATGTAGGGGACAGGGGATGTGATCTTTCAGGCATCATCAGGTAGTGTCACAGTGGGCAGGCTTACCCATTGCTTATTGGGTTCCACATCCACTTTGGGTAATTCCATGGGAAGTATGTAGACTAATTGGTAATTGCTGTCTACATTATACAGCATAGGCCACAGAGTGGCATACTGCACTGAGTTCAAAACAATGATGTTGGCTAAGCAATTACTGATTAGGGCGTGCACAGGCGAGGCAAGCATTCCGAGTCGAGCATTATCGAGCTTGGGCAGGGGCTGCCCATAGCTCGTGAGGGATGGTTTGGATTGGAATAGAATCTGATAAGCATCAGAGAAATAATAGAATTGATTTGGCATCATGCTCCAGAGATTCCCTTCCTCTGGAGACTTGTGATTAAATATTCTTTGTATTGTTGAGCTGTGATCTTGTGCCTCAAGCTCTGGGCATGCTTTCATATTTGGTTCATTTCAGATCTCCGGCTCCATTATCTTCCCCAAGTAAGATCGAGTGGAGCTGTGTCCTCCTATTATGAGCAGCACACTTCCATTCTTGGCAGCTGATGGCTGTACAAGAATTTCCAAGGTCCAATTATCTTTGCCGTTAATGTAGCTAAACCTTAGGTACATTTCATCTAATCTCTCGTCAATGGAGACAAAGTTCTGCCACTGCCAAGGGCAGCTGAGTAGTATGTCGAGGGGACAATCTGTAGATACCCAAAAGTTACTATGAGTAGTTAGTCCTTCTATCTGTATGGCTAGATCAGGAATCAGTCCTTTTAAGTCACCATTACCCCCGTTCGCATCATATAGTGTTAGACTAGCGTCAATATCCATCAGCACCTGTAGTTTCTCCCATAGTTCATGAGTAATGATATTTACTTCACTACCTGAGTCTACTACAGCACTATACACTTTGTTAGCTATGTGGACAGGAACTGTCAATAATGGCCCATGTTCCTGGCTCATTCTGACATGATGCACATGTAAAGTGGCATTAGCCAATGTCACCTGTCAAAATCTGATCTGATCAGCTAACACTTGTGTCAATTCCTGCGAGTTACCTAATATTTCTCCCATGGTCAGCTCTACCTTAGTGCCAAGTATCTTAGTCAGCACGTCACGAGGGTTTGTGGCAGTGGATATCTCTGTGTGCTGCACTGTCACGTTTTTAGAATATTCCTTAGAAGGCTGTCCACTTACACGGGGTTTATTCCTGTTAACTCTTTCAGGAAACTCCGTGCTTCTTCCTTTTTTATCATTCCCTCCCTGCTTCCTCTCAGAGATGTCAATCATCTCTACATCTTCATCGTTGAGCATGTCGGTGTGCACTCATTGAACATCCTTTGACACTCCTGTTGGGAATGTCATTTCTCAATAAGCTAAGTCGATCACTTTCAATCGCTCTTTGCTAACAGCTTTCTTCACTTCCCAACCTTTGAATGGCATGGGAGCATTCTGGGTGTCATCCCGTTGCTCGATCGACTTTGCCCTCTTGTTCTGACCTCTCGGGGATCCTCTCAGATCATCCTGAGTATCTGGTAAGTTGTTCTCTTTATTCCTTCACCATTCGCACTGATATTGATCTTTCTTCTCAGATTGATCATTTCTTTTGATTCAGCAGCTTGACCATGGATGCAGCGCTTTATTAGCATCGCCGTCATTCATATTTGGTGAGTTATTAATCACCACTTCATTTCAGCGCTGACTACCTTCCAATTTCTTGGGAGGTACATACACTCCGTCCATGATTTCCTTCTGGGCGGTCTTGGCTTTGCGCTGAGATCGTACCACACCATAACTTTGCAGGATGTTGTCAACATCATCTTCATCATCTTCGTGGATCAACAAGTAAGATATGAATAATTTCTCTTTGTCTTCTGATTCCTCTTCATCACTGACTGATATATCAGGTAGAATATAATTTGATGATCTGCGCTTCAGGCTATCATGGTCTACCATAATTAGGTTCATTTGCACTTGTTTATCATTTTGTGTGTGCTGCTCAACCATTTGGTGATAGCTCTCAATTATCAATTTGTCCACTCTCCTATTGAGCACTCCTTGATCCCTTGGTAAGTTTACCATGCCCCGTTGGTCATATACTAATTCTCCGTGGTCTATTAACTCTAGCATGTGGGAACAATCGCTTAGGCGATGGTCATGACTGTTACACCCGGAACACTTAAAGGGTGGGCGGGTATTAGGTAGTGGTCTATTCCTACCATTAGTAGACCTTTGTAGTACTTCCATTGTAGTAGTACTATTCTGTATACTACTAGGAGTATCTTTGAATGTAGCAGATTTCAACCTAGGTTTTTCTAAGATGTCTGCTATCAAAGGCTTTACTTTAAGGGCCTTGATGTAAGCTTTTGCATAAGCAGGATTATCTAGCTTGAGTTTACTCATACAATCTATGAGTGAATCAACATCATCAGAGGACTTCTTAGGCCTTCTTTGGCTCAGGCTTCTTCTTTGCCTGTTTTTCAAGGGTCTTCTTTATTCCCTTGTCCTTGTGTTTCTTGAAGGACTTCTTCTTTCTCCTTCAACCTTCATCATCACTAGACTCATCGTCTGAACTGTCATCAAATGAATTTGTAGTAGAGTCAGAGTCAGTGCTACTCTCTTCAGAGGAGCTCTCTGTGTCTGAGTCTGTTCCATCTTCATTGAACTTGTATTGATGTAATAGCTGATTTATGACTCAACTGACTTTGCTAATGTGGAAGGGTTTACTCATATCTACGCCAGTGTTACCGGCAAGCAGATGTATCTGCACCTTCTCTCGCATATACTTAGGGATTCCCTTCCAAAAGTAGGTGCAGTATTCTTCATCTTGAATCACCTTGGCAGCCTTTAGCCATTGCGCAACTACTGTAAACTTGTGCTCGTAGGCCTTCCATTATGACATCTTATCCAGACTCTTCTTGGCATATTTTTGAGTAAGCTTCCTAAGGTCACTCTTCCTGTACCAAGCATCTACTTGCTCAGCATCATAGAAATGGAGGATCTTGGTTCTCAATCTGTCCCAATCATTGTTCTCATATTCATCGAGGGATTCAATTAGTCATCCAACTTGACTACTATAGTAGTTAGAGATTCTTTCACATTTCTCCTTGTCGGTGGTGATGTTGTATTGGGTGAGCAATCGCTCATATTGCCGTAAGAATTGTTTGACTTTAGAGTAGTGCCCTTTAAACTTGTTAGGGGCATCTCGACTTCTATGGCTGGATAATGTGGTAGGTGTTGCTCCTGTGCCTACCATGATTCATAGTGTCTTGTTATGTACTTGGGGTAAATTTGTGTATTTCCTCTGGAACTTGTTGTGATGTAATACTGTTGCTAAAAAACCCCCTCATAGTGGGCTCCAGTTGTCTCTTTTCTAGATAAGATCAGTAGAAACACTTAAGAAAATGCTTACCAGACAATCAATCTTATCTCCATGGATAGTAAACCTGAAGCGAGGTGAAGAGAGTACTCTTTCCTGGTTGAGTTGGTACTAGAAACAAGTATCAATCTTGTAAAAAGGGGTTGACTATTAGGCATGTGGTTCGTTCATCAATCTTCAATGAGGTTGAGGGGGATTGGAGTTCAGCAATATGTTGTGGGTCTGGTTTTCAGTTGGGGTGGTGGTGTACAAAATGTATAATGGATAGTTGGAAAAAATGGTCTAGACAACTCTTGGGTTGCTAGAAGGGTGCTTCGTAGTGACTAGGATTACTCTCCTAAGATGTGCTGTAGGAGCTGGAAGCTCTCTATGTCCGCATTCAGAGTTTTTCCCCCTTTTCCAGCACCCTCTAGGTTGTCCAATATGTCCAGCGATATTTCCATTCTACTCCATTGTCTTCCTTCTAGACAAGACGATGAAGAACCATCCAAAAAAAACAGTGGTCCCCAGACAACATGTCTTGTCTCTACGAGCTAGAACACTTTGCTCAAGGGAAGTACAAGAAGTCTACCCTTGGCAGAGTTAGAGGTAATGAAGATAGTTCCAGGTAAAAGGGGAGATATAGTGTACCAGGAGCCATGGTTTGTTCGCCAATCCTCCACATAAGTTTACAGATTGGTTGTTAAAGATGGTTTCAGCCTAAAGTCTGGTTAGTAAAAGTGATCCTAGGTGAATCACACACCTAATGGAGTCAAGTTAATGGCAATAGGTTGGCTAGCAACCGTGAAAACTTGTACTTGGATAATACGAGAGGTGGGTAATTTAGGAACTTGGCCTATGTCTTGCCTAATGCTAATGGTTTGTGTATAGGAAACTTGCAAAACCCCTTAGGGTAGTAACCTAGCAAGGGTTTGCTTAGGGATGCTAATCAAACGGATAACAGCTTGCCATAGGAATATGACATCTAGATGGCAAGAAGTTTAGATGTCAAGATGGTGGAGTAATCCAGCAATATGCTGGGATGTCGAGATGTCAAGATGCTTAGTTCTTGGTTGGTAGTTAACTTGACAGTACACTTAGTAGACTCAGAAAGGTTATGTAACTCAATCTTATTGTCTTATCTAAGGAGCAGGCAAGTTTGGCTTAGAAAGGCGAAGTGTAGCCCTTATTTGGTACTACAGGATGCTTAGGTTGCTTACTAATAGGGACCAGATGCCTTTTGTTGCCCAAAAAGGGGTTTCTCCCAAAAAGATGGTCTTAGGTACTTGTTCTTTATTTAGGTACAAGTCCTAATAGCCTAGTAGTAGTTCTAAAGTCCTATTTACTTCGCTCTGGGGTACCCTGCCTTATTAGGTCTTATTAGGTTTCCCAGGGGATCTCTTATCAGATGAGATTATCTGAGGTAGAAGATGAGATTCCCTCTGCAGGCCAAAATGCTTCTCTTTATATACATAAATACAGGAGGCTGTGCTAGCCAATCAGAGGGCTTGGTGGCTTATAAATTAAGGCACAATCGCTTACTAATGCCAGGCACAAGCTGTCAAACCCAGGCACACTAAGGGAAAGCACTTTGAGCAAAGGAGTCCAAATCTGGAATGCTCTGCCAAAAAGGCTAGCTATGCTGTGCAGGGCTGTACAGACTAATGGGGACAAGGTCACATGGTAGCTAATGGTCACATGATCACTTCGTCTCACTGGCACTTAGCTAAGTAATCAGATAAATAAAGAGAAATCAAAGAAATAGTTTGCTATGTACAAATGTGCAAGTGTAAGGGTTTGACTAAAGAGATTAATCAATATCTCAATAACCAGTAGGTGAAAAAATCTGGAAAAATAGGGGTATGTAGCTCATTATAGGGGCTATCCTTCCCTATGGTATCAAATGGTGTGGTCCACAGGGGGCTGTGGAAATTCCACTTCTCGGGTGACTGCTTTGCTATGTGCATGCATGAAACAAGTTTCATGCAGGTCACCATGTCCATCCAAGTGGACCCAACCTTCATAAGTACGTTTCTTCCTTTCATTCCATCATTCCCGATCATCTGTCCCAACCCAGGCATGGCTGGTCGATGACTAACATGATGTAACTAGCTCTATTTGTTTTCATATGTCATTCTTACTTCATCCTGTTTCCCTATTTGTACACCCAATCACCAGTGGCACTTACTTCTGTCCGGATCATTTTAGATCATTTTTACTTTGTTCCATTGAAGGGTCACCGTACGTGACTATAGGGTGATTCGTACCTTTGTGCATGGTTTCTTGTTTCTTTCTACACAACATTGTTACCTGTGACAGCGAAGATTATTTTCTTCACAGCCTTTGATCGCGCCTTCCATAGTTATCTTATATGTACTAAGTCTTGGGTGTTGCCTGGACTATAAAATCTATACCCTTTGTGGGAATGCAGCACCTTCTTTCCGGCTCAATCTTACAATTCCAAGTCTTTCCTCCACCTTGTCCAAAACTTCGTCACCTTTCCCGCTTGTATCCGGTCCTCGTCCTTGACTGGAAAAACACTTCATCTACTTGAATCTTTGTATTTTGACCAGGTTCATCCAGATTGACTGTCTTGCCCATGGGAAAGTCTTTGCTTACCCTTCTCACCACTAACCTACATACCTCAGGCCCATTGGGACAAGTATCAGCTCGCACCAACCCTGTGTCCTTGCTAGTTTTTCCCTAGCTTCCTTTGGGGTTTGACACCCCCTACACTAATCGTCTGTTTTATAACTGGAGCCCACCATGAAGGGTTTTGACAGGTTGACAAGAAGGTCGCTTAGACCCACTCCAGAGCGATTAGAGATCAAAGATCTCCTAGCTGATTTCCACTGCCTCAAACTTTCCACAGAATCCAAGCTCCTTATTCCAATTACCCCAGAAAGAGCTCAACACAACCAGTTTTACTCTCCCATCTCCCTGCTTTCTGACTCACCCTTTATCCTGGGTGCTTTCATCCACTCAACTCTACAGCAAACTCCTTTCTCCACCCAGTACTATTCACTCGCTTCAGTCCCCCTTTCTCCGTTAACATCCCTCTCCACTTTTGAGTCGTCCCCGCTTTCATTTCCATTACTTAACCTGACTCCATCTCCATCTCTATCTTTTCTCTTTGACTTCAGTACCTGTCCTTCCGAATCCCATTCAGAATAGCTTTCCTCACTACGTACTTCATCCTCTTCTTCCTCCTTGGTTTTATCTCCCATTTTACTGCTCTTTCTGGCCTTACCCGATCCTAACCCGGTTATACCACTTGCTAACCCTCGACAGAACCCACCATTACCAATGGCACAGCTGATCCAAATGCTGCTTCGCAGAACCCCTAACACTCCGAAATTTGATGGAAAGTCCCCCTCTGAACTCCCTCAATACTTAGAAGATATCGAATACCTTGGCGACGCTGTCACCCTTAATGAAGTGAGAAAAATAAAGGTGGCCCTTCGGTATGCCACGCTAGATGAAGCGGAATTGTGGCAGACTCTTCCGGAAGCAACGGCTACTCCTGCGAATTGGAATGCGTTCGTTGTAGTCATTAAAAAATTATATCCGGGTTGCGAAGGTACAAACTGCTATTGTCAAGCTGACATTCAATACCTCATCCAGGACTACCAAGCAAAGCAAATGCGGAACAGGGATGAACTCAGAGAGTATACCCAGGCATTCCAGAAAATCTCCATGTTACTAATTGCTAACTGGAAGCTAGCCAAGGTGGAGCATGATATGCTCTACCTTAATGGATTCCCATCTGCTCTACAACAAAAAGTATGGGAACGTTTACTGATCACCAAACAAGATGTCCACCTGGATGACCCCTATCCAATGAGTGATGTCATCACCATTGCTGAGTTCCTCCTAACAGGATTGGCTTTCCGCTCATCGCTCCCTCCTGCCATAGTCACTCAGCCTGGCTTTGTTGCCCAATCTCCCTTCGCTGCCCCTCACCAACAGCAGCCCGCCTATGCACCACCTCGCCTGCCACCACATGTCACACCAGCAAACCTGACGTTCAATCCAGCAACCAGTATCAAGGTTGAAGCTATGCAGGCCACCCGGCCACCACCACTCTGCAAGTTCTGCACGGGATCCAGACATTTCACCCATACATGCATGGTCTGCATGGATTATTTGAACACAGGGAAAGTGGTCTGGGGACAGGACGGCCGACTTTACATGCCAGACGGATTGGAGATCCCGCAAGTGACAGGAGGCAGGTGCCTCAAAGATGCCATGGACTACATGTTAGGTATCGGTCAGGGTGGACAGCCATCAACCTCCGCCAGTGCTTCCACCTCATTCGCCAGAGACCCACCACTGCATGTCACAGCAAGCATCCTTTCTGCCTCATACCTGGAAACACCCGTAGTATTGGACATCGACCTGTCCGCGTTTATCTTGACTAAGGAACAGGAAAGCAATCCAGATGACACTGACGACGAGTTTAAACCCTACTTCACCCAGGCTTGGGCCAGCTTCCAGGCAGATAGAGCGGCCAAGGACAAGGGCAAACATGTCTGGTTCGACAGTGTTCACATGCCACCTCAGAAGCGACTGGATCCCAGAGCTGCCATCATGTCTGAGGAGCTCCTCTCTCCTGAGCTTCAGAAGACCATCCCCACGACCCCATCATTCTCATCTCGCCCTGAGCCATCGATGTCAGCCCCACGTATTGAACAACACAATGCAACCACCACCTCATCATCATCAGCACAACCTGGATCTGCCATTACTCGATCGGGAGATCAAAGTAACCCTCTCTTCCACATATCAAATACTAACCAACTGTTTCCTCCCCCTACACAGTTCAAATACTCGTTTCCGCTTGAGGACAAGGCAGTGCCATGATGAGTATTGGATCGGATACTGGACACTGCTGTTCCAGTACCGGTGAAAGACTTGTTCACCATATCTCCTAAGTTCAGGAAGCAATTCCAAGATCTTACCATGGTTAAGAGGGTCACTAATCCATCCGCTAACATTGTACAGGTAAACAAGCTATCCAGTTTAGATCCAGACGCAGTTGGCCATAACTTCAGTGATCAGGTTCTCTGGAATGACAAAGGGCTCGTTGTCGCACATCACAGCCTACCTCTTCAGGTGGTAGATGCTAAGGTTGGGAGTTCAGGACGAGTCATCCGAGGCATCCTGGATTCAGGTTCGGAGATTATCGCGATGCCCAAGTGTATATGGGAGGACCTTGGGTTGCCGATCTGATCGGACCATACAATGAGGATTTCATTGGCAAACACCAGCATTGATACCACCGTCGGCGTCCTGGAGAATTTCATATTGGATCTCGGCGCAGGCGAAGTAATGGTACAGGTGCAGATTTTGGCATGCACCAACTTTGATCTGTTGCTGGGGCGACCATTCCACTGTTTAATGAGCGCTACTACTGACAACTTCCCAGACAGGTCGCAGACCATTACTCTCTGCAATTCAAATACCGGGAAACAATTTACATTGTCGACCCAATTGTGGACAGAAGGCTGCCCGCATTGCTGCGAAAATAAGCAGTGCAATAACCACCAATCCGTCGTGGAGATGGGTTTTTAGGCTTTGATGATCCAACTACTGTTAGGGGAGATTATAATTGCCTTGCCGTTTCTTCTATTCCCAATCCATTTCTGTCCGTTTCCGATGAACATTTCACACCATCGTCCTTTTCATCCTCTTCATATATGCACTTACCTCCATTGTCTATTGGACCAATTCCACCTTCTTCGGACTACGCATTTCTTTCCTTTACTCAAACTGTTTTGAACCCAGATGCTGCAGACACTTTTTTTTCCATTTATTCCTATGATACCGATTCCCATGCACTGGCATACAAGCTGGTGGTGAAGAAGATCTGATCAGTGCTCGCTCCCGTGGATGAGGAGTTCTGAGTCACATGATCATTGCTGGATGATCTGCTCGCTGGGATGATACCATTACCTACACATCCACCAGATTTTATTCCCGGAAGTTGTTTTATGCAGGAAAGAGCTGACGTCCTCGATCTAGATCCTGCAAACTGGCTTTGGCTGAAAGAACTTAAGCTCATGCACTGGATTGTGTGCGGGCAGGAGATGGCCTTTGCCTGGACACCACTCAAGCAGGGTCGAATGGACCTGAGATACTTTCCGCCCATGAAGATTCCAACAGTGCCCCACACTCCCTGGGTACTACGCAACATTCCTGTTCCCCCTGCTATGTGGACTGAAACAGTAAAGATCATCAAAGACCAGATCGCATCCAGGATCTATGAACTGTCCACATCCGTGTACAATTCCTGATGGTTTTGCATCCTCAAAGGGGACGGTAAATCCCTTTGCCTTGTCCATGATCTACAACCCCTTAATGCCATCACAATCCATGATTCCTCTACCCCCCCATTCGTCGAACACTTTGCAGAGTCCTTTGCTGGGTACGCAGTATATGGGATGATGGACCTTTTTGCCGGATACGACCAGAGATCTCTCCACCAAGACTCCTGGGATTTGACGACCTTCAGCAGCCCCATGGGTCCCCACCGTCTCACCACCATTCCGATGGGATACACCAATGCCATACAAATATACCAGGCTGATATCTTGTTCATTCTCCAAGACGAGATTTCACAATTTATCTACCCGTTCATCAACAATCTCCCAGTCAAAGGGGTCGTGAGTCGCTACCAGGACCCAGATGGTACTTACGAGACCATCCTGGAAAATCCAGGGATCTGCCATTTCATATGGGAGCATCTACAGAACATCCATCGGATACTTCAGCAGTTGAAGCTCGTTAACGTAACCATGTCCACCAAGAAGTTCGTCCTCACTGCACCAGATGGTACTATCATGGGCCACAAGTGCAATTTTAATAGTCACATCTCCCACAACAAGAAGGTGGAGAAAATCCATGACTGGCTGGAATGACAGAACATCACTCAAGTACGCAGATTCCTAGGTGTGTGCAGAGTTCTTCAGATTTTCATCAAGGACTTTGCATCCATTGCTCAGCCATTGGTCAATTTGACCTGGAAAGGGGTTCTGTTCACATGGGAGGAGCCACACAGAGTCGCAATGTAGCATCTACAGGATGCAATCTGCCTCTCCCCTGTACTGCAACGTTTGGACTATGAATCCGGATGGGAAGTGATTCTGGCTGTCAATACCTCCCTGATCTCAGTCAGGTATATTTTCTCACAGGAGGGGGATGATGGGAAATGATACCCAAATCACTTCAGATCATTGACCCTGACCAATGTCAAGAGCCGGTATTCCCAAGCCAAGTTCGAGCTCTATGGGTTGTTCCAGGCTCTTTGGACCATTTGGATTTTTCTCTTCGGGGTTGCTAATTTGACAGTGAAAATGGATGCCAAGTATGTCAAGGGGATGATCAATAATCCTGACCTCCAGCCAAATGTGACCATTAATCGCTGGATTGCGGATATTTTGTTATTCAACTTCCGTCTCATTCACATCCCTGCTACCCATCACACCAGAGCAGATGGACTCTCTCGTTACCCGCCATCCGAGAATGACCTCCCCAAGACAGACAATTTCGAGGATTGGTTGGACAGTACCTACTCTTTTTCTGTTTCCCTGCTCAATGACCGCCTGTCTCTTCCCGGCAGGTTGGCTAACATCTCTAGGTACTCTAACCGCATCCCACCTACCTGATATGTTTCCGTTTTCCTCTCCTCACCCAAGCCTGATGATGGTGACCCGGAGCTACTGCGTTCACCAAAGGCAGTCGCTAAAGGTGCTCAGGTTGACTGGATTCACGAGTTTCTCAATTCCCGTGTTTGCCCCTCCTGACCTCACAGATATGGAGTTCACCTCCTTCATCAATGCTGCCACCCGCTTCTTCCTTCTTAACGGGTCTTTATACCATCGGGAATCACATGGACGTTATCAGCTCATCGTTCTGGTTGGATGTCGATATGGACTCATCTGAGTGGCCCACAATGACCTCAGTCACAAGGGTGTGTTCTCCATCTGCACTCACCTCCTGCTACGTTTTTGGTGGCCTATATTGGTTGACAATGTCAAGTGGTACACCAAGACTTGCCATGAGTGCCAGATCCAGCAGACAAAGAAGCTGCACATTCCACCTACTGTGCCAGTCGTAGGAGGTTTGTTCCACAAGGCACACATTGATACTATGGTAATGCCATGATCCGGTGGTTACCACTTCATTGTCCAGGCCTGGTGCGTCCTTATGGCTTATTCGGAGTGGTGGATGTTGCGATCTGAGAACACATCCATGCTCGCATCTTTTATTTTTGAGGACATTCTCTGCTGATGGGGAGCTGTTGCCAAGCTCGTTACTGACAATGGTCCTGCATATATACAGGCTCTCGATATACTCGCCAACCAGTATGGCATCTGTCACATCCGGATCTCTCCCTATAACTCCCAGGCGAACAGTGTCACTTTGATGTCCAGGAGGCCATCATCAAAAGTACCCAGGGGGAAGAGGCTCGCTGGTCATCTGCAGCACACTCTGTTTTCTGGGCAGAATGGGTAACTATTTTAAAATCTACTGGACTTTCGCCATACTTTATGGTGCATGGTGTCAAGCCTCTATTCCCATTTGATCTAGCAGAGGCAACCTTTCTTGTTCCTGCTCCAGATGCTGATCCCACATCCAGATCTGACCTCATCTCTTGGCATGCCTGCCAACTCCAAAAATGGGTAGAAAATATAGCCACTATCTGGGAAAGAGTACTCCTATTACGGTTTGTGTCCATCAAGCATTTCAAGGCACAATTCAAGAACTGGATCCGAGACCACAACTTCCAGCCAGGTAGTCTTGTCTTGGTTCAGAATACTTGGGTCAAGAAGGAGTTGAACCGGAAGATGAAGCCGAGGTACTTGGGCCCAATGGTTGTTCTTTGAAGAACTACTGGGGGTTCGTATCTACTGGCAGAGTTGGACGGGTCAATCTCAAGACTCAGGTATGCAGCCTTTCAGTTGCTGCCTTACTTCCTGAGAGTAAAAATCACCATCCCGGTCATGGAACTAACCAGATTGGATGACAAGGAGCTAGATGACCACAATTCTGAGGAAGATGTCGAGTACGAGGAAGATGAAGGTGACGCAGTCCAAGATGACTAGCATGTCAAAGCTCGGATGATTCCATTTCACCTTATTCATTCATATCCATTCCATCCTGGGTTTCGGCTGGGGTTTGTATAGGAAGTAAGGAGGTTTTAAACTTATTTTGGAGTATTCAGGGTTGCTGGCCCTATCTCTGGTAATCTGGTGATGAGGGATCTTCTTTCTTTTAACCAGCTTCTTAACCTCCAGTCTCACTTCTTCCTCATCACATTCTTTCTTTTTAAGAGAAGCCCTCTGTTTCACCCCGGTATTCGTCTGGTGACACCTCACTCTCCAGTTATTCCATGCCTTGACAAATAGAAGTACTTTATCTCCATTTTTCTCACTGAACTAAAAAGAAAAACAGACAAAAGATAAAAAGACAAAAACATATCTATCTCCGTTTCTCTGTCAGTGTCTTGATGAACTTACCACATAGATATTCATATTCAAACACGCAACAAGACACACATATTGTTACCAACTTCCTTCTAACATTCCGGTGTGATCCAGTAGAGACTTTGGGTATCCGTGCAAGAATAGATGCGATAGATGATCAAAGAAGACAAGCTGAGTGCCATCTCACAATCCGGTGTCGTTTCCAGCCTTATTTCTATTTTCTTCCCGCCACTATCACCTTCTTACATATATTATCTTTTCACTTTTACTTAGAGGTCACACTCGGACATGGACATGGACACAGACACGGATACGATTGGGATTCAAACAAAATACAAGTATGCTATGGGTTACACTATATACAAGAAGACGACAGCGACCATTACAATTTCTCCAAGAGCGCCTCCATCTCCTCTATCTCCAGCTGCTGTGAGCTGATGTAAGTCTTGGGTACCTTAACACAGGCTTGCAGCTTGGTTAGGAAACTGAGCATTCCATGCATCTTCATCCGCATAGTCAGCAGCACCAGCTTCATAGTTTCGACAGCCATGTCCTGAGCCAGATCCACAAGTTTCACCTTCTTGCAGGGCATTGTGTCATCATCCTCATGGTCAGAATCGGACTCGGGCGACAGGGAGAACCCCAGGAAATCGGGAAGGTTGGCCTCTACTCGGGAGGACGAGGCAACCGGTGCCTTACACACGGGAATCACCATGCAGGCATTATTGCGTACTAAAAAAAGGATTAGAGTGGACTTACAGGTTTGGAAGCTGAACTCTTACCCGGCCTTGGCTGGACCTTCTCCTTTCCCTTTGCCTTAGGACTCGCAATGAGAGCCGTGTCCTTTTTCACCTTTCCTGCCTTCCCCTTGGATTTTCCGCACTTTGTCTTGAGCTGGATGCATGAGTCACAGGTGTGACCTGGGATTCTGGTGCATGTCCTGCCACCTCACTGGCATGGGTCACACAGAGGGGTGTGCGTGACTGTCTTCGAGCTGGTTTGTGCTTTTGATGGCTTTGGGGCCACGACCTCGACGATGTCATCCCTGTCATCCTTCTCCTCCTCTACCACCACCCGGCTGGAGACACACTATATGGTGTCAGCTTCTAGTCTATTTATGCCAAAGGCCATACTTACCTTCCGCTTCTGACCTGCACTGGACACAGACTCATGCTCCTTACTGGGCCACTCGGTCGTGGGCGGCTCATCGGCTGACTCTTGAACCAGGCCGG
This sequence comes from Boletus coccyginus, assembly GCA_025782845.1. Lineage (NCBI taxonomy): Eukaryota > Fungi > Basidiomycota > Agaricomycetes > Boletales > Boletaceae > Boletus > Boletus coccyginus. The sequence goes on along the minus strand of JAHZSR010000045.1, from coordinate 149,594 downwards.
ATGCAGCTGACCCAACCACCTGCTCTGCCATGGGAGTTTACTCCTGCTCACCCAAGCCTGCCACCTTTGCCGCCCAAGCAAGCACCACCATTTCCACTCGTTCCTCTTCTTGCTGCTTCCAGATCACTGCTGCACCCAGCCACCGACATGAGAGGGAATTCACCCCTTGCATCCAGGTGAGGAGGTCTGCCTTGAGGGCAGTATCCACGCTGTGTTCCTTCATGTGTTGGAAGGAAGTATGAACTTGATTCTGTATCCGACATCAGTATCCGGATGCTGCCACTGAAACTGAAATGGGACTTACCAAAAGTTTCTGCCACCTTGCACACCACATCTCTTGATCTTCCACTAGGTCGTCTTGATTATCAGGGACCGACCATGACATGCCATCCAACTGAATCTTCAGTTCCGCGAGTTCCTTAATGGCATCCGACTTGGCAGGGTCAGCTGAGGGAGCCTTGCTGAGTGCGAGGATATCTTCGAAGGGAGTAAGAGACATGGAAGAGGATGAGGAACAGAAGTGGGGATGGAATATGAGGGGCGAACGGGTTGGTGAATGGCCACGTTTTATGTGAACTTGCGCTATTGTCCACAGTTTTTGAACTCAGCAGTCAACAAGGTCACCTGACTGACTGGGGACAGTCAGAATCAAAGTACCCTGGGGATGTAGGAGCTGGAGGCTCTCTACATCTGCATTCAGAGTTTTCCCCCTTTTCCAGCACCCTCTAGGTTGTCCAATGTGTCCAGCGATATTCCCATCCTACCCCGTGTCCATCCGAGTGGACCCGACCTTCATAAGTACGTTTCCGCCTTTCGTTCCGTCGTTCCTGATTGTCTGTCCCAACCCGGGCACGGCCGGTCGATGACTAACATGATGTAACTAGCTCTATTTGTTTTCATATGTCATTCTTACTTCATCCCATTTCCCTATTTGTATATCCGATCACCGGCGGCACTTACTTCCGTCCAGATCGTTCTAGATCATTTTTACTTTGTTCCATTGAAGGGTCGCCGTACGTGACTACAGAGCAATTTGTACCTTTGCGCATGGTTTCTTGTTTCTTTCTACGTGACATTGTTACCCATGACAGTGAATATTATTTTCTTCACAGCCTTTGATTGCGCCTTCCATAGTTATCTTATATGTACTAAGTCTTGCGTGTTACCCAGACTATAAAATCTATACCCTTTGTGGGAATGCAGCACCTTCTTTCCGGCTCAATCTTACAATTCTAAGTCTTTCCTCCACCTCATCCAAAACTTCATTACCTTTCCAGCTCGTATCCGGTCCTCATCCTTGACCAGAAAAACACTTTGTCTACCCAGATCTTTGTATTTTGACCAGGTTCATCCGGACCGACTGTCTCGCCCATGAGAAAGTCTTTGCTTACCCTTCTCACCACTAACCTACCTCAGGCCCCTAGGAACAAGTATCAGCTCGCATCCACTCTGTGTCCTTGCTAGTTTTTTCCTAGCTTCCTTTGGAGTTTGACACCCCCTACACTGACCATCTGTTTTACAACACTGCTGTCAGTTCCCCAGGGACTTCTTGAGTATACCTCAATCCCTGTTTAGATTACTAACAATTGTTTTTTTTCCTTTATAAGTTTATCATTCTCAATTTTTGAAAAAACCCAGCATCTTGTATGCTTTCATATCTTTTATCTTTCCTTGTGCTAGTGAACTGAGACCTGAGGACAGTTGCACCCCAAGCTCGATTATTTGACAGTTCCATGATGTCTGTTGACAGCCCTGTCCCTGAGGCCTGTATTATCATTTTCACTTTGTTTTCTCAACTGTTTGTCCCCTTCTGCGATCTACTATGACTGGCCGATTCAGTTCACTACTACCTATATTTGGCAGATGTTTGTATGTATGATTAGTTACAATATACTGCACCTCAGTTGCATGCAAGTGTTGGTACAACTAGTGTAGCTCGCAATCAAGTGTATTGTCAAGAACAACGACTTGTGACTGGTACTAAGGTACATTAAATACAATATCCAAAGGACTAGGTATACAGAGGAGAGGCAAACACAGCCCGAGATAAGTCACACAAGCTAGACACTACACACAAAGGTTTAGGACCCTGTCCCCAATTGGGAAAGACAAGACACCACTCCCAAATGAAGAAGGAACTTTGCAACCTTGTCAAAACTGTGGATCAGTGGTCCCAAAATAGGATACACACACAGCAGACATGCTGATACTAATTTTGCTTAGCAACTTATGCCCTCCTAGACTGTGCTCACTTAAGGAATATGCCAAATACTTTAAGATCCGACCAGATATAATATAAACCTGGCCTTGCCCTTAGCAACCTCAGGATGGACTTTCTTTTTTCCCCCCACCATCAATTGAGGGGCATAGGCCCAGGTACGTCCTATCCCCTTGATAACTCACCAGCCTACTAGAGAACCATCCCTCCTCCTAGACTCGTACTCTATGTATGAAGAGAGGCGGACTAGGACTTACACCATCAACACCCCATTAGGAATAGTTGGACATATACAAGGTATGTCCATTGAAACTGTGGCCAATATCAGTAATCCATCGAATGTACAGTGCGAGTATCACCTAATCCAATGGTATTAGAAGTGTCCACCTCCTCCCACCTACTATCATTGCTATGAAGGACACCTCTCCTATTGTATTACTACCTACCATATTCCTACATACCCTCCCCTTGTATTCCTTTTATGACAACATGAAAAGTGTGAGCACAACCCCTGCCCGAATAAGAAGAGAAGTCACATGGTTGACCAGCTGAAGAACATAACCAACTATAAATGTTTCTGTTCCCTGTGGAAACTAGCTCCCTGCATACAATGAGACATGAGAGAAGATACACTGAGTCTTTAGGTAGACTACGGTAGATGAATACATAATAACCTTGCCATCTAGTCATATGACACAATAAGCACAACCTTATTAAACTAAGGAGAAGTAACACACGGTTGTTGCTATACTGGCAATAGCACGAAGCTACCACCATGAGTACAGTGAATACAATTGTGAATAGAAGGAATCTTCTACTATAGTAAAACAAGAGAACTAGAAGCATAGAATATAGCTATTTGACCTAGGTAGATCCCATGTGATCCTAAGACCATATACAGGCATAGCTATGGACTATGATAGGATCTAGACTCTTATGTGTGATATCTGAGGGATAGATCTCACACCATATTAGGATGAGACACCTATGAAAGGCATACTGACTATTAGTAACTGCCTGTCTAATGAAGCAGCAGTATTACTGATAGTATCTGCCTGCCTAAGGAAGCAGTGGAACATTATCACACATACAGATCAAGGCGATGACTACTAAGGTAATATATGAAGAACATAGCAAGGATCAGAACTTGCACAGGGATTTAGATGCAGAGTCTATAGGACTACTTATCCGATCAACATCACACTCATGTGTATGAACCTACAGAGTATATAAGCAGGTTGATCAATGCATCAAGCCAATCTCTACCCCAATTTCCCAGGAGTTTAAAGTCACCAGAACCTTACCATATGATCCAATGATGACATTGGAACCCCTGAATGTACACTTTGGCCTACAAAGGCCTACTTGGAAATTCAGCCAGGAATGAATAGACAAGATTTTGAAGGACATAAAATCCTATCAATTCTTGTGGCCTGAAGAATGTGATTTGTTTATTTACACACTAATCAAGAATGAAGCAGCCATAGCTTTTGAAGATGAGAATAGGAGAACTTTTAAGGAAGAGTACTTTAACCCCTACAAGATACCTCATGTACCACATACACCATGGCAGGAGAAAGGCATATGATTAGCCTCTGCATTGCAACAACAAATCATAGACCTGCTACAACTCAAGATAAAAGTGGAAGTCTATGAATACTGCCAATCCCCCTACAGATCAAGATGGTTCTGTATGTGGAATGAAGAGAAGCAGAAACTAAGAATAGTGCATGACCTGCAGCCATTGAATGCAGTCAGCATTAAGGAATCATCAATTCCCCCACACCTGGATCAATTTGTGGACCAGTTCTTAGGAGGAAATTTTTTTACAGTCCTAGACCTATACTAGGGCTTTAATGCAAGAAAGATAGATCAAGCTAGTTGTGACATGACAGCCTTCCAAATCCCACTAGGACTACCATGAATAACCTCATTGCCTACTGAGTACACCAACTCACCTTCTGAATTCCAAAAGTGTATGGTGTTTATATTCCAAGACAAGATTGTCAAGCAAGTGATGAATGTATTCATTGATAATGCACCAATATGAGGACCAATTACTACCTATCCTGATAAGGATGGGAATCCTGCAGTTCTACCAGAAAGACCAGGTATATGAAGATATATTTGAGAACATGCAGAAAACCTAAATCGTGCCCTACACCGTTTGGCAGAAGCTGAAGGAATGTTCAATGGAAAGAAGCTTCAAATCTGCCAACCCCAAGTGGTAATACTTTGCCAGAATGTAGAAATCAATGGAAGAGAACCTGATGTACAATGTGTAAAGACCATAAAGGAATGGCCCATTCCTCAAAGTGCTACAGAAATCAGACAATTTATGGGCCTGTGTGGAATAGTTCACATATGGATTCCTAATTACTCCCAGATAGCAAGAAGCATCACAGCTACCTGGAAGAAGGATATATCCTTTGTCTGGACAGAAGAATATCAAAGAGCTTTTGAGACTTTAAAGAAGCTAATAACAACAGCACCTGCTCTTTTACACATAGATTATACATGTGGATGATCAATAGTGTTGTCAGTAGACTTTAGCTATATGGAGGTAGGAATGATCCTGTCACAGATAGATAAGCATGGTAAACACCACCCCTCTAGATATGGATCACTTCCCTTTTTCCTAGTGGAAGCTACCTACTTCCAACCTAAGTTGGAACTATTTGGCCTATTCTAAACCCTACAATACTTCCACCTATATGTAATTGAAGCCAAGAACCTCATAGTAGAGGTAGATGCCAAGTATATTAAAGGAATGCTGAATGAGCCTGAACTGCAATCAAATGCAGTAATCAACAGATGGATCCAAGGAATCCTTATGTTTGATTTTACCCTTGTATATATGCCTGCAATACAGTTCAAGGTACCAGATGTCTTATCTCGAAGGCCACTTGAAGATCAAGCCAAGATAGAATTATATGATGATAGCTGGCTTGATGAAATTGCCTTGTTCTACACACATTATGGACCCAACTTATGTAAGAACAATGGTATAGAAGAGGATACCTCTAGGAGCATGACAGCATATGTACTGTCTGTCCAAGAGAATCAAGATATAACTCTTAGGCAGATATATGAGTATCTTACCAACTCTGAGCCTATACCTGTCATCAACAAATTTCTACAAAAGGTTACCAAGTACTTTGTGAAGGCAGAATGCCTATTTAAGCGAACCAAATCTAAACATCCCCTTTTAGTAATATTTGACCATAGGAAGCGGGAAAAGATCTTGAGCCAAGCCCATGAGTCACTAGGTCACCATGGTGAGAAAGCCACCTGGGAAAACCTCAAACACTACTTCTATTGGCCCCAAATGTATCAAGATGTACAACATCATGTGAAGTCCTGCCATGAGTGTCAGATTAGGAATACTGCTAAAGTTCATATTCCTATTATCACCCCACCACCAGCTACTATATTCACAAAGGTTCATATAGATATCATGCACATGCCTGTAGCAAAAGGATACTGCTACATAGTGCTGGCTAGAGATGACTTATCTAAGTATGTTGAAGGCAAAGCCCTATGACAAGCATCTGCCCAAGCAGTGGCCCAGTTTGTACTAGATGATATTATATATAGATATGAAGGTGTGGAAAGGATAGTCACAGACAATGAATCTGAATTTAAAGGAGCCCTATCAGACATACTTGCATAACATGGAATCCCCCAAGTGTTTATTAACTCTTACAATTCACAAGCCAATGGAGTGGTTGAGCAAGGCCACTTTGCAAGCAGAGAAGCTTTAGTAAAGGCTTGTGAAGGGAAAATACACTTGTGGCCAGACAAGCTGCAAGCAGCCTTATTTGCAAACAATATTACTGTACAATGATCAACAGGATATTCTGCATATTATCTTCTATATGGAGTTGATCCAATATTGCCTTTTAATTTATGGGAGTCAACCTTCTTGGTTGAAGGTTTTGACCAAGAACTCTTCCATGAGGAGTTGTTAGCATTACATATAAGGCACATAGAACGATGAGAAGAAGATTTAGAAAGAGTCATAACAACTTTACGAGATTCTAGGTTAAGCTCTAAGTGCCAATTTGAGAAGCGATTTGAAACCAAATTGATGCAAGGAAGCTATGCCCCTGGAGACTTAGTCCTAATCAGGAATACAGCAATAGAGAAAGAGCTGAATAGGAAAACTAAGCCCAGGTATCTAGGACCTTACAAAGTAATCAGACGAACCCAAGGAGAAAGCTACAAACTAGTAGAAGTTGATGGAGCTCAACTGGCTAGACCAATTGCAGCATTTAGAGTAATACCTTACATACAGAGGCACTCCCTAACAAAGTTAAGTAAAAAGAAAGACAACCCTAAGGTAATCACAGACAAAGAAGAAGCATCATCAGAAGATGGAGAACCATACGAGCACAAACTCAATAAACTACCCACAAAGCCTAATACTGCCCATAGTGACAAATCTGACACAGAGTCAGACATTGACTGAGACTGCACACACTACCAATATCCTATTAGAGTGGCGAGTTCATTTCCGCCGACAGAACTTGCATATTCAAAATTGATTATGGCAAGTTACATATCATTGGGTAGCTCACTTGCTTATTGAGCACCCTACCTGAATTTATCACTCCACATTCAGTCTCATACCCATAGCTGAGCCAACCATCCACACAAATCACATAACCATTCCTAGGACTAGTCTAGAGGAGACTATAGTAATATCCTTGGCTATTGATTGTACCAACTGTAGATCTGCCTGTAGAAGCATACAACAGATTGAACATGATAGAGAAGAACTACAGGCATTAGAAAAATATATCCTAAGAGTCCTAGACCCTAATCAGGGAGATACAATAGTAGAATATCCAATCAGTCCAGCCACATCGCAAGACTCATCTGAAATTGATCAAGGTAATGCTGAACAGCAACAACCCATTCAGGAACCATTCCCACAATATATTAAGGGATTCAGACATGCCAAATGTGCCTGGACAGGCCCATTAAGGGCCACAGGAGCAAGATCTGCCCCCATATTTCCATGCTTCACTCCAAATGAGAAACAACCAGTTCGAGCAGCAAAGGATACTGAGAGATCTAGCTCTACTAAATGGAATTTTGGAGACACATTCCCAAAGAGCACACCGGGAAGGACACTGAACAATGATTTTATTACTGAGTCTGGCTGGAACTTACAAGGCCAAACGATATATTCGCAAGATGTGCTGTATGTGTTACCTAATTCATTAGATCAAGAGCAGGATTCACAAACAATTGACCCAGCATTACTATTGGTATTGCCGATAGAGCCTATCTAACTGCATATATTACTTAAGCAACCGTTGAAGCTGTAGAACTTACCACATTCTGCCATTGCCTGTCATATTACCATCAATCCTGCCACCAGTAAGCACAACTTGCCATCCAGCAACACGACTTATCCTTTTCAAGAAGACAATCATGGCTGCAAATCTGTGTTTCCATCACAACTGAGCCATTGGCATGTTTGTATACATGCACAAACTCAACACCCACACTGCTTATGCCATGGAACATGAGTTCATTTGCCCTCCCAGCAGTGACAATCAGATTGCACTTTATGCCTGGATGGAGGAAGATCCCATATTCATTGATTACCTATCATGCATCACTGGACATTGGCAAGACTGTATCGATGTTCAACTTACTCCCTCACTCCACTATTACCACTCAGCTGATAAAGTCCCAGGTCAATTTCTACTTCGTATTCCCCTTGATCTAATCTGTTTAACTGCTGTACAGTCATTGATACATCAGTTCTGGTTATGGATAGATCGACAGCTCCAAGTAGATAAGTGTCCTGAACACCTTCTTTCCATATATTATTTTCCTACACTGACACTAACACTAAACAAGGTGTACCTCAGACCCCTTACCTCCTATAACATCCCTAGTACATCTGTAGTTGTTACAGTCCCATTCTTGCTATAGGAAATTCCTGCCCTTAAATACTGTCTTAAACAATAAGGAGCACTGGCAAAATGGTAGAGCTGACTGACATTGATGTAACTATCTGGAACTTGAGCTTGCATTGCAATTTATGCGATCAAATAATCAACACACTACATGACTGGCTGTACAATCACACCTTACAAGATGATGATCATACTCCCTCCTATTATCATGCTATCATGCATATAGAGACCAAAGGGACAGAAAGAGGAACCCTTTGGGCTGATTGGTATTGTTAACATTGTTTGATAATCTATCGATATGCTACAGTATTTGTTGAGACCTACAACAACTTGTATATCCAAATGAGAAGTTTGAATCTTGTTGGAGATCTGCCAGAAGAAGAAAGACAAACAGAACTTGTAGATTTGCTATCACCATCATTTCAACCAATTGCAGGAAGGACCATAGCTGAGATCATTCACCAATTCACTGCACAAGAGCAATCCCCACAACCAGATCCTGATCCTTCAGAGCACGAAGCTCAAGTTAATGGAGGTACTTTAGCCAATATCATCAATATCATTTCTTGATCTTGAATTAGCTACTAGTCAAGAAGTTTTTCCCTAGCTCTGCAAAGGCACAGCTATTACCTTTATTCCTATCTTCATTACCTACGTATCATTGGAGATCAGTGCCTCTATATACCATCATAAATAATAGAGAGCATTGACTCAAACAAGAAGGTCATATTACCTTATTCAGCAACAGTCATAATACCATCAGACACAAATAGCTGATGCTAATGGAATAGTACAGGAAGTACTAGAGCTTCACAAACAACAACAGCTACTTGAACATATCTTACAGTTCCTTTATACTGAGCTCATGCACCATGTTCATGAGCAAGGAGAGAACAACCAAGTGCAATACCATGCTACTGTATGAGTGATAACTTATGGCTGAAACTGAGGAACACCTACAGTACATTGGCATTGTATCTACTGCCATGCAATCTACAGACATGCCTATCTTTGTAATCGGTACCATAATGACCTATATTCATGGATTAGGCAGACAGACCCGATTAGGCATGGACTGTTAGAAGATAGAATGGAGTTAATTCACTTCTTAGAACCCCTATTTCCTCCCATAGCTGACATGGAGAGAGTTCTTTGTGAATTGACTCAGAATGAACCATCTCCTGAACCAGAGAAGGAGGAAGCACCCCCTTCTGATCAGGAACAGCAAAGGGCTAATGGAAGGCCCCAACTTGATTACCCCTGATTGAAATGAACAATCAGGGATGATTGTTTTCCATTTCCTGCAGATGACCTGCACCAAAATGTTTGGATGCAGAATCATAGATATTGTATATGTGATGCTAGACATTTGACCCGAGATTTGAGTTTTCACTATATTCCCACGGTCCAAATGCTTAGCTAATTGAGGGACATATAGACCATAGTATCTAGTATTTACCTCTATTTTTTTTTTCTTATTTGTTCATTCACAGGTTGTGGAGAAACAAAATGATTTCTCCCAACATACTTTTATTACTACCAACAAGTATATAGCAAACTATTTTCTTAATATCTCTTTTACCCTTAAGTACTTAGCCAAGTGTCAGAGAAGCAAATGGAGCATGTGACCTCAGTTGTGAATCACCTGACTCAGATATCAGCAAAATTGGGCCATGGAACTTCAGAGTGACATCCTTAGACAATACAGGAAACACCTGGAAGGCATGAAAGCTTCTGTGTGAGTGCTTCCATCACATCCTGAACATGTAGGATGCCTGCCACCTGTTAAATCTCACTATCAAGGCAATCTGTTTGCTTCCACAGTTTGAAGAAACCATCAATCAACTTTGCCAAATCCTTTTATTTATATCCAGATTAGGATATGCCACTGAACACTACAACCATGAACAGTCCAAACTCAGCATCACTCGTGGTCTTGAAACAATTGGCAACACTTATTTTAGGACAATCTATTGAGCTGGAAAGTCTGTCCAGTGCAGCCTGCCAGCATTCCAAGCTATCATGGAAAATGAAGCTCTGGGAATTGACATCACAGTGAGTTCAGCCACATAGCACTGAGAGGCCATAACTTACACAGTTGCTTCACCTTACTAAACAGACTTTGAATGATCTTTTCATTCTGGACAGAGTTAGAATAAAGTTTAAGCTGGACTTGGCAAGACTCTTGGTCATAATCGAATCTTATGCAAAGGTCATTAAATACTTGGAAGGAGGACATGTAACTGCAGATCAAGTATATTACTACTGGTTGGGTATAACCTCACAGCTGGATAATTTCTGTCAGAAGAATGAGTATGACTTGACAGCCAGGATGATTGATGATATCCATACCATCACAAATAGCCGTTTTGATGAAATGATTACAGATGTACCTAACAACATTTATATCACAGCTTTTTTCCTCAATCCAGGTGGGTGGCAGCATAGCAACTAGCGTTAACAGTCTCTACTTACCACAAGATGTCATACAGAGTATCATGACATACCAATCGACAAGAAACCAAATCCTCTGGCAATCCTCCCTCTCCATATTATGCAGAAGAATGGTATCATGACAAGTTCATTTAAGCTCTCTGAAGAAATTATCAGACAGGTTGACCACAGCTTGCAATAAATGCTGCATAATGAATATGGTGATATGTACAAAAACTCTACAACCAAGAACAACACGCAAACAGTTATGGCATGTTGTAACCCCCTACTAGCAAAGATCTATCCAATTGATGTACTCAAGCTACTCAAGGAGCAATTGAAGGCATATGAGAAGACAGCCAAACTATTTAACTGGTACTTTCGATCCAATGAAAGCTTACACTCATGGTGGGAGCAGGTATAAAATGATGAATTTGGAAATATTCTTGGTGTGAGCTCAGCTTTTTCTATTCGACTCACAGTTTAACTTTCTATTGTTACAGGTGTTGGGGATGAAAATCTTCACTGCTGTCCCTGTTTCAATGGTGGATGAACAAACAATGTTGATGATAACATGGCTCAATAGTGTATAATGGAACAGACAGGACATCAAGGCACTACAAGATTACATCAAGATCAGACAATGGCATCATGCAGGACCCAGTGCAAAGGTAAGTAACATTCCACTTATCATTACAACACTACTAAGGCTACTATAATAGAATGAAAGTATCAAGTACAAGCCAATGTTGAAGTGGCAGGAAGTTAAGTTGACATTAGGAAAACAAGCCAGCTCTCAAGCCATTGACAAGTCCCTGCCTCCTGCTGGCTGTGCTGCTCTAAGACCTCATTTGGAGTGCACAGGAAAAGCTACAGTAGAAGGTGCTGAGATTGATGACAGGAACAACTGGTTGGATGAGTTGTGCCAGCTTGATCCTGCTACAGTTGGTGTGGAGTATCACAGATTCACATTGGATGGCCATGATGACATTGACCTGAGCTCATCTTACCTGCATGACATCCTCAGCAACACTGATATACTTCAGGCTCATGCAGAAACTGCCAGCACATCCAGAAACGACCTCACAAGTGGTTCTAGTAGTGCTACAAAGCCACCACCAGCCAGCACAGACTGGGATTCTTGGGAATAAGGCAAGATTCACTCAAATTGAGGGTGAAATTGGTTATATTTACTCAGTTAATTAATGTAGAATAGTGGATGATGGATTAGCACTGATTTACGAGGGTGAATATGACCTGTTGACCAGCTGCACATCAGTAAATTTACAATGTTCTTTATTTGGCTTTATTTGACTCACCTGACTTATAATATGTCTTGAAAAGTCACTGATCCATTAAGATGTACTGTTTTTTTTCTAGATAAAATCAGTAGAAATGTTAAGAAACACTCACCAGATAACCAATTTTATCTCCACGGATAGTAAACCTAAAGCAAGGTGAAGAAAGTACTCTTTCCTGGTTGAATTGGTACTAAAAACAAGTATCAACTTGTAGAAAAGGGTTGACTATCAGGCACATGGTTTGTTCGTCAATCTTCAATGAGGTTAAGGGGGATTGCTTTCAGTAATACGTTTAAGGGTCTGGCTTTCAGTAATGGTGGTATACTGAATGTACAGTAGGTTGTTGGGAAATGGTCTAGATAATTCTCGGGTTGCTAGAAGGGTAGTTTGTTGCAACTAGGGTTACTTTCCTACGATGCACTCTCAATAGGCTTTCAATAGGCTTCTAATCAGCTAGGTAGGCTCAATTGGACAGATGGACTCTTGATATACTTAATCTTTTGCTAGTGATTCACACATGTTGCTTAAATACACAAAACAGCTTATCCTAAAACTAATTCTATTATACACTAAGGAGTTGGCAATTAGCTAAATGCTCGACTAAACACTTTCCCAAGGTACTAATGAACTATTAGATCTCCCTACTAGCTGGGGATCTATTTCCTTTAGTTGTCCATTCTGGGAATTTCTTCCTAAAGGTGTCCTAACTATCTCTATCCTAAGGGATGTGGTATACTCCTAACTATGGGTCTAAGTAGCTCTATTTATAGCGTGGGAACTACTCTACACAGCCTCACTATCTGTTTGTAGAGGGGTGTACTTGTGAGCACTTGTTGATTGAGCTTACTCAAGTAGGAACATTTTTCCTAATAGAGGGAACTCTTTCAAATGGGGCTGAAACATGCTCCTTATATAGTAATTTACATGTGGCTATGCTACCTTCAGTTCCGAGGTGGCTTTGCTGAGATATGACTCATACTGACTTACTTTGACTCATCCTGTCAGAAAATAACTTGCAATGAGCTAAAAATAGCCTTTGGCTTGGCAATGACTCATGTTGACTCATCATGACTAAGGTCACATGATCATTTGCTAGTCTAGGGGCAGTGCTTTGGTTAGTTCTTATTTGACTCATTATGACTCATGCTGTGCAATGTCACATGATCTGAGTCAGGTGATTCACAACTGAGGTCACATGCTCCATTTGCTTCTCTGACACTTGGCTAAGTACTTAAGGGTAAAAGAGATATTAAGAAAATAGTTTGCTATATACTTGTTGGTAGTAATAAAAGTATGTTGGGAGAAATCATTTTGTTTCTCCACAACCTGTGAATGAACAAATAAGAAAAAAAAAATAGAGGTAAATACTAGATACTATGGTCTATATGTCCCTCAATTAGCTAAGCATTTGGACCGTGGGAATATAGTGAAAACTCAAATCTCGGGTCAAATGTCTAGCATCACATATACAATATCTATGATTCTGCATCCAAACATTTTGGTGCAGGTCATCTGCAGGAAATGGAAAACAATCATCCCTGATTGTTCATTTCAATCAGGGGTAATCAAGTTGGGGCCTTCCATTAGCCCTTTGCTGTTCCTGATCAGAAGGGGGTGCTTCCTCCTTCTCTGGTTCAGGAGATGGTTCATTCTGAGTCAATTCACAAAGAACTCTCTCCATGTCAGCTATGGGAGGAAATAGGGGTTCTAAGAAGTGAATTAACTCCATTCTATCTTCTAACAGTCCATGCCTAATCGGGTCTGTCTGCCTAATCCATGAATATAGGTCATTATGGTACCGATTACAAAGATAGGCATGTCTGTAGATTGCATGGCAGTAGATACAATGCCAATGTACTGTAGGTGTTCCTCAGTTTCAGCCATAAGTTATCACTCATACAGTAGCATGGTATTGCACTTGGTTGTTCTCTCCTTGCTCATGAACATGGTGCATGAGCTCAGTATAAAGGAACTGTAAGATATGTTCAAGTAGCTGTTGTTGTTTGTGAAGCTCTAGTACTTCCTGTACTATTCCATTAGCATCAGCTATTTGTGTCTGATGGTATTATGACTGTTGCTGAATAAGGTAATATGACCTTCTTGTTTGAGTCAATGCTCTCTATTATTTATGATGGTATATAGAGGCACTGATCTCCAATGATACGTAGGTAATGAAGATAGGAATAAAGGTAATAGCTGTGCCTTTGCAGAGCTAGGGAAAAACTTCTTGACTAGTAGCTAATTCAAGATCAAGAAATGATATTGATGATATTGGCTAAAGTACCTCCATTAACTTGAGCTTCGTGCTCTGAAGGATCAGGATCTGGTTGTGGGGATTGCTCTTGTGCAGTGAATTGGTGAATGATCTCAGCTATGGTCCTTCCTGCAATTGGTTGAAATGATGGTGATAGCAAATCTACAAGTTCTGTTTGTCTTTCTTCTTCTGGCAGATCTCCAACAAGATTCAAACTTCTCATTTGGATATACAAGTTGTTGTAGGTCTCAACAAATACTGTAGCATATCGATAGATTATCAAACAATGTTAACAATACCAATCAGCCCAAAGGGTTCCTCTTTCTGTCCCTTTGGTCTCTATATGCATGATAGCATGATAATAGGAGGGAGTATGATCATCATCTTGTAAGGTGTGATTGTACAGCCAGTCATGTAGTGTGTTGATTATTTGATCGCATAAATTGCAATGCAAGCTCAAGTTCCAGATAGTTACATCAATGTCAGTCAGCTCTACCATTTTGCCAGTGCTCCTTATTGTTTAAGACAGTATTTAAGGGCAGGAATTTCCTATAGCAAGAATGGGACTGTAACAACTACAGATGTACTAGGGATGTTATAGGAGGTAAGGGGTCTGAGGTACACCTTGTTTAGTGTTAGTGTCAGTGTAGGAAAATAATATATGGAAAGAAGGTGTTCAGGACACTTATCTACTTGGAGCTGTCGATCTATCCATAACCAGAACTGATGTATCAATGACTGTACAGCAGTTAAACAGATTAGATCAAGGGGAATACGAAGTAGAAATTGACCTGGGACTTTATCAGCTGAGTGGTAATAGTGGAGTGAGGGAGTAAGTTGAACATCGATACAGTCTTGCCAATGTCCAGTGATGCATGATAGGTAATCAATGAATATGGGATCTTCCTCCATCCAGGCATAAAGTGCAATCTGATTGTCACTGCTGGGAGGGCAAATGAACTCATGTTCCATGGCATAAGCAGTGTGGGTGTTGAGTTTGTGCATGTATACAAACATGCCAATGGCTCAGTTGTGATGGAAACACAGATTTGCAGCCATGATTGTCTTCTTGAAAAGGATAAGTCGTGTTGCTGGATGGCAAGTTGTGCTTACTGGTGGCAGGATTGATGGTAATATGACAGGCAATGGCAGAATGTGGTAAGTTCTACAGCTTCAACGGTTGCTTAAGTAATATATGCAGTTAGATAGGCTCTATCGGCAATACCAATAGTAATGCTGGGTCAATTGTTTGTGAATCCTGCTCTTGATCTAATGAATTAGGTAACACATACAGCACATCTTGCGAATATATCGTTTGGCCTTGTAAGTTCCAGCCAGACTCAGTAATAAAATCATTGTTCAGTGTCCTTCCCGGTGTGCTCTTTGGGAATGTGTCTCCAAAATTCCATTTAGTAGAGCTAGATCTCTCAGTATCCTTTGCTGCTCGAACTGGTTGTTTCTCATTTGGAGTGAAGCATGGAAATATGGGGGCAGATCTTGCTCCTGTGGCCCTTAATGGGCCTGTCCAGGCACATTTGGCATGTCTGAATCCCTTAATATATTGTGGGAATGGTTCCTGAATGGGTTGTTGCTGTTCAGCATTACCTTGATCAATTTCAGATGAGTCTTGCGATGTGGCTGGACTGATTGGATATTCTACTATTGTATCTCCCTGATTAGGGTCTAGGACTCTTAGGATATATTTTTCTAATGCCTGTAGTTCTTCTCTATCATGTTCAATCTGTTGTATGCTTCTACAGGCAGATCTACAGTTGGTACAATCAATAGCCAAGGATATTACTATAGTCTCCTCTAGACTAGTCCTAGGAATGGTTATGTGATTTGTGTGGATGGTTGGCTCAGCTATGGGTATGAGACTGAATGTGGAGTGATAAATTCAGGTAGGGTGCTCAATAAGCAAGTGAGCTACCCAATGATATGTAACTTGCCATAATCAATTTTGAATATGCAAGTTCTGTCGGCGGAAATGAACTCGCCACTCTAATAGGATATTGGTAGTGTGTGCAGTCTCAGTCAATGTCTGACTCTGTGTCAGATTTGTCACTATGGGCAGTATTAGGCTTTGTGGGTAGTTTATTGAGTTTGTGCTCGTATGGTTCTCCATCTTCTGATGATGCTTCTTCTTTGTCTGTGATTACCTTAGGGTTGTCTTTCTTTTTACTTAACTTTGTTAGGGAGTGCCTCTGTATGTAAGGTATTACTCTAAATGCTGCAATTGGTCTAGCCAGTTGAGCTCCATCAACTTCTACTAGTTTGTAGCTTTCTCCTTGGGTTCGTCTGATTACTTTGTAAGGTCCTAGATACCTGGGCTTAGTTTTCCTATTCAGCTCTTTCTCTATTGCTGTATTCCTGATTAGGACTAAGTCTCCAGGGGCATAGCTTCCTTGCATCAATTTGGTTTCAAATCGCTTCTCAAATTGGCACTTAGAGCTTAACCTAGAATCTCGTAAAGTTGTTATGACTCTTTCTAAATCTTCTTCTCATCGTTCTATGTGCCTTATATGTAATGCTAACAACTCCTCATGGAAGAGTTCTTGGTCAAAACCTTCAACCAAGAAGGTTGACTCCCATAAATTAAAAGGCAATATTGGATCAACTCCATATAGAAGATAATATGCAGAATATCCTGTTGATCATTGTACAGTAATATTGTTTGCAAATAAGGCTGCTTGCAGCTTGTCTGGCCACAAGTGTATTTTCCCTTCACAAGCCTTTACTAAAGCTTCTCTGCTTGCAAAGTGGCCTTGCTCAACCACTCCATTGGCTTGTGAATTGTAAGAGTTAATAAACACTTGGGGGATTCCATGTTATGCAAGTATGTCTGATAGGGCTCCTTTAAATTCAGATTCATTGTCTGTGACTATCCTTTCCACACCTTCATATCTATATATAATATCATCTAGTACAAACTGGGCCACTGCTTGGGCAGATGCTTGTCATAGGGCTTTGCCTTCAACATACTTAGATAAGTCATCTCTAGCCAGCACTATGTAGCAGTATCCTTTTGCTACAGGCATGTGCATGATATCTATATGAACCTTTGTGAATATAGTAGCTGGTGGTGGGGTGATAATAGGAATATGAACTTTAGCAGTATTCCTAATCTGACACTCATGGCAGGACTTCACATGATGTTGTACATCTTGATACATTTGGGGCCAATAGAAGTAGTGTTTGAGGTTTTCCCAGGTGGCTTTCTCACCATGGTGACCTAGTGACTCATGGGCTTGGCTCAAGATCTTTTCCCGCTTCCTATGGTCAAATATTACTAAAAGGGGATGTTTAGATTTGGTTCGCTTAAATAGGCATTCTGCCTTCACAAAGTACTTGGTAACCTTTTGTAGAAATTTGTTGATGACAGGTATAGGCTCAGAGTTGGTAAGATACTCATATATCTGCCTAAGAGTTATATCTTGATTCTCTTGGACAGACAGTACATATGCTGTCATGCTCCTAGAGGTATCCTCTTCTATACCATTGTTCTTACATAAGTTGGGTCCATAATGTGTGTAGAACAAGGCAATTTCATCAAGCCAGCTATCATCATATAATTCTATCTTGGCTTGATCTTCAAGTGGCCTTCGAGATAAGACATCTGGTACCTTGAACTGTATTGCAGGCATATATACAAGGGTAAAATCAAACATAAGGATTCCTTGGATCCATCTGTTGATTACTGCATTTGATTGCAGTTCAGGCTCATTCAGCATTCCTTTAATATACTTGGCATCTACCTCTACTATGAGGTTCTTGGCTTCAATTACATATAGGTGGAAGTATTGTAGGGTTTAGAATAGGCCAAATAGTTCCAACTTAGGTTGGAAGTAGGTAGCTTCCACTAGGAAAAAGGGAAGTGATCCATATCTAGAGGGGTGGTGTTTACCATGCTTATCTATCTGTGACAGGATCATTCCTACCTCCATATAGCTAAAGTCTACTGACAACACTATTGATCATCCACATGTATAATCTATGTGTAAAAGAGCAGGTGCTGTTGTTATTAGCTTCTTTAAAGTCTCAAAAGCTCTTTGATATTCTTCTGTCCAGACAAAGGATATATCCTTCTTCCAGGTAGCTGTGATGCTTCTTGCTATCTGGGAGTAATTAGGAATCCATATGTGAACTATTCCACACAGGCCCATAAATTGTCTGATTTCTGTAGCACTTTGAGGAATGGGCCATTCCTTTATGGTCTTTACACATTGTACATCAGGTTCTCTTCCATTGATTTCTACATTCTGGCAAAGTATTACCACTTGGGGTTGGCAGATTTGAAGCTTCTTTCCATTGAACATTCCTTCAGCTTCTGCCAAACGGTGTAGGGCACGATTTAGGTTTTCTGCATGTTCTCAAATATATCTTCATATACCTGGTCTTTCTGGTAGAACTGCAGGATTCCCATCCTTATCAGGATAGGTAGTAATTGGTCCTCATATTGGTGCATTATCAATGAATACATTCATCACTTGCTTGACAATCTTGTCTTGGAATATAAACACCATACACTTTTGGAATTCAGAAGGTGAGTTGGTGTACTCAGTAGGCAATGAGGTTATTCATGGTAGTCCTAGTGGGATTTGGAAGGCTGTCATGTCACAACTAGCTTGATCTATCTTTCTTGCATTAAAGCCCTAGTATAGGTCTAGGACTGTAAAAAAATTTCCTCCTAAGAACTGGTCCACAAATTGATCCAGGTGTGGGGGAATTGATGATTCCTTAATGCTGACTGCATTCAATGGCTGCAGGTCATGCACTATTCTTAG
This sequence comes from Boletus coccyginus, assembly GCA_025782845.1. NCBI lineage: Eukaryota > Fungi > Basidiomycota > Agaricomycetes > Boletales > Boletaceae > Boletus > Boletus coccyginus. Next base: position 130,668 of record JAHZSR010000045.1, on the reverse strand, counting down.
TTTCTGCTTCTCTTCATTCCACATACAGAACCATCTTGATCTGTAGGGGGATTGGCAGTATTCATAGACTTCCACTTTTATCTTGAGTTGTAGCAGGTCTATGATTTGTTGTTGCAATGCAGAGGCTAATCATATGCCTTTCTCCTGCCATGGTGTATGTGGTACATGAGGTATCTTGTAGGGGTTAAAGTACTCTTCCTTAAAAGTTCTCCTATTCTCATCTTCAAAAGCTATGGCTGCTTCATTCTTGATTAGTGTGTAAATAAACAAATCACATTCTTCAGGCCACAAGAATTGATAGGATTTTATGTCCTTCAAAATCTTGTCTATTCATTCCTGGCTGAATTTCCAAGTAGGCCTTTGTAGGCCAAAGTGTACATTCAGGGGTTCCAATGTCATCATTGGATCATATGGTAAGGTTCTGGTGACTTTAAACTCCTGGGAAATTGGGGTAGAGATTGGCTTGATGCATTGATCAACCTGCTTATATACTCTGTAGGTTCATACACATGAGTGTGATGTTGATCGGATAAGTAGTCCTATAGACTCTGCATCTAAATCCCTGTGCAAGTTCTGATCCTTGCTATGTTCTTCATATATTACCTTAGTAGTCATCGCCTTGATCTGTATGTGTGATAATGTTCCACTGCTTCCTTAGGCAGGCAGATACTATCAGTAATACTGCTGCTTCATTAGACAGGCAGTTACTAATAGTCAGTATGCCTTTCATAGGTGTCTCATCCTAATATGGTGTGAGATCTATCCCTCAGATATCACACATAAGAGTCTAGATCCTATCATAGTCCATAGCTATGCCTGTATATGGTCTTAGGATCACATGGGATCTACCTAGGTCAAATAGCTATATTCTATGCTTCTAGTTCTCTTGTTTTACTATAGTAGAAGATTCCTTCTATTCACAATTGTATTCACTGTACTCATGGTGGTAGCTTCGTGCTATTGCCAGTATAGCAACAACCGTGTGTTACTTCTCCTTAGTTTAATAAGGTTGTGCTTATTGTGTCATATGACTAGATGGCAAGGTTATTATGTATTCATCTACCGTAGTCTACCTAAAGACTCAGTGTATCTTCTCTCATGTCTCATTGTATGCAGGGAGCTAGTTTCCACAGGGAACAGAAACATTTATAGTTGGTTATGTTCTTCAGCTGGTCAACCATGTGACTTCTCTTCTTATTCGGGCAGGGGTTGTGCTCACACTTTTCATGTTGTCATAAAAGGAATACAAGGGGAGGGTATGTAGGAATATGGTAGGTAGTAATACAATAGGAGAGGTGTCCTTCATAGCAATGATAGTAGGTGGGAGGAGGTGGACACTTCTAATACCATTGGATTAGGTGATACTCGCACTGTACATTCGATGGATTACTGATATTGGCCACAGTTTCAATGGACATACCTTGTATATGTCCAACTATTCCTAATGGGGTGTTGATGGTGTAAGTCCTAGTCCGCCTCTCTTCATACATAGAGTACGAGTCTAGGAGGAGGGATGGTTCTCTAGTAGGCTGGTGAGTTATCAAGGGGATAGGACGTACCTGGGCCTATGCCCCTCAATTGATGGTGGGGGGAAAAAAGAAAGTCCATCCTGAGGTTGCTAAGGGCAAGGCCAGGTTTATATTATATCTGGTCGGATCTTAAAGTATTTGGCATATTCCTTAAGTGAGCACAGTCTAGGAGGGCATAAGTTGCTAAGCAAAATTAGTATCAGCATGTCTGCTGTGTGTGTATCCTATTTTGGGACCACTGATCCACAGTTTTGACAAGGTTGCAAAGTTCCTTCTTCATTTGGGAGTGGTGGAAAAGAAACAATTGTTAGTAATCTAGACAGGGATCAAAGTATACTTGAGAAGTCCCTGGGAAACTGATGGCAGTGCAACAATCTCCGAGGTGCCATGTTGCCAATAGTAATTGTTACAGAAATCCCCTGGGACTCTGAGGAGACGGAGTGAGAACTCTTCTCACTCCTTGGCAATTGGTACCAACTGGGCCCCATTAAGTCTTCTTTTCCTTCCATTCCATATAGCTCTTCTTTTGGCTCCTTTTAGATATTAGCGCTCCACTACTTATTGCACTTCATCGCTTCTTTCTGTTATCTCAGTTAGTTCCACTTCTTTCCACTTTGATCCTTTGATCCTTTCCTGACAGAGCTCTACTCCTGATTCTATATTCCTTTTATGGACATCCCCATTTAGAATGGCACTCCTTCATCATTCCATTCCCCTTTTGGCCCTCAGGTGCTCCCAGAGCATCACCTCACATTACAATATATAAACCATGCTGTCTGTACTTGTATTCCCTCAGTTAGTTCTATGCAATCCAGCATTGTATCTAGCCCATGCCCACCTTAGCGGAGACCCATTACAAAAGCCTAGCCTTCAGCATTCCCTACACTCACATGCAGTGGAACCTTGCCTTGGGAAGACTCTTTTTGCCTTCATGCACATACTCATCAATTTGTCCTTTGCACCATTTGTGCTGTTCTCAAGGCTAGTTCATGCTCAGTGTTAACAAAAGAACTAACTGTCTTCTACCCCTACCAACTGGTAGTAGGACAACTCCTCCACCACATCCTTCTGCCAAGGAATCCTCAACCTTGGCAACCTTCTTGCTGAAGCTAATCAAGCAGACAACAAAGAAAGCAAGCGCTTAGGAATGACAACTCCAGTGGCTGCTGAGGGATCACCTTCTCGCTCTCCAGGCTATTCAGTTCACCCTCAATCAGGAATGAGTGCTTCTTGTCTGCCTCTGAGCCAGCGCGTACCAGGTCCCATGTATATACTACCCTCCCAGCACTCACCTTTGAGTCAAACCTCTTCCCTTCCCTCTGCTCTCCCAATCCCTCGTACCTACATAGTCTCTCCTCTGGAATCTCCCTATGAGCCTTCTTTGTCACCTGCCCAAATAGTTTTCCCCTCAACTTTTCTCCCCTTCCATTATAATCCAGCATCTCCTCCTCCCCCTCCTGATCTCAAATTCTTTGACCATGACCCTGATAACAATAATGATGGCATGGCAGACAACTGAGTCAATGCCAAAGCTGGTCTTTCCAAAGACTTCAGTGGTGATAGCCTAGATGTCAAGAGATGACTCTATGCTATGGGGGGATACTTCCAAATCCACCCCCAGATATCTGAAGAAGTACAGCTACTCATTCTTCTGAATAAGATGAGCAAAGAATGAGAAGCCACCTTTTCTGAAGGATGATCCCAGAAGTTGGACAATGACATCATCCTTGCTGCTGACAAAACATGCCAAGTCATGTTAGATAATTTCCTCTGAGTTTTCATCCCAACTGACCCAACCGGCAGAGCTCGTTTAGCCCTTGTCGACATGAAGATGAAAGGAAAGCCCTTTTTAAGTGACTTCCACAGATTCTGGTCCGAGTTTGAGCTCAAGGCCAGGTGCAGCAGCATCAAGGATGAAAATGTCCTCAAGGATTTACTGAAGTGAGCTATTAGTGCCAACCTCACTTTCAGGATGACTGCCCTAGCTGATGAACACACTATGGCAAAAGGATGGCTTGACCAAGCATCCAAGTTTTACGATCTCATGGCCAGTCTCAAATGACTTCGGGCTGAAACTTCCCACTATGTTCCTTCTAGAGGGTCTTTCTCTTCTCATCGCAACTCCTATACTATGAATGTGGACACCATCTGCCTTTTCCCCATCCAGAATGTGGAGCACTTGCATAACAATAAATACTTCATATGTCACAAAGTCAGGTGCCATACTTCCAAGCATCCCTGTCCTGGCTCCAACAATCATCCTCTCCCACAACCCTTCCCTTCTCATGTTCGCACTACCACCACCACTCCTAGCTCTACACTTTTGGAGTATATCAACTCTATGGGCATTACTGAGAAGGAAGCCATCTGTTCCCTCAATATCATATATGGGAAATTGGATGAGGAAGGAAACGATGATGAGTCCACTTCTGATTAGGAAAAGGTGGCTCACATCGAAGTTCAGGATTTTTGAAAGAGAGAGTAGCTACTGTATAGCATCTATGTCTTCCATAACCATTGCACCTGTATTTGTATTAGGAAAAGATGCTCGATCTGTTAAAGTTCCTGTCTCTTTGATCAGTGCAAACCACAAAATTATTAAAACCTTTGCTCTCGTTGATAGCAAAGCAACAGGATGCTTTGTCAATGCTTGCCTTGTCCATAGGGCAGGGTGGAAATGCACTAGGCTGGCCAAACCTTTTCAGGCCAACAATGTGGATGGGACCAATAATGAAAATGATCTCATACAACAAGCTGTCTCCTTGATGCTACAAATTGGAGACAACTGAGAATGACGAACGTTTTATGTCATATCCTGCAGGAATAATGACATAATTTTGGGGCTGCCCTGGTTGAAAGATACCAACCCCACCATCAACTGGACTTTGGGCATCATCAACATTCCCAATTGACCAGTGCCAGCCTTCAAGGGAGATAAAGTGATGCATCGATATCTCAGGCATTACAACAATCATTGCTCAGATGATTTGCTCATCTGATCACTCCGAGTCACCAGGTATACACCAACACCCGATGCTGTTGTCATCAGATGAATGACAGTATCCACTACTATTGTGGCAGATCAGGAAAGAAAGGTCATAATCCTTCCTCCTATGTATGAACTTTTTTGTGACGTCTTCATGAAACTCAAGAATGTCCCTCTTTCTCCCCATCACCCCTTTGACCACACCATCAAGCTCGACAAATCCTTCATGCCCAAATGGGCGAATAATTACTCCCTTAATCCCAAGGAGATGGAGGCATTGAAAGGCTTCATTGATGAAAACCTAAAGAAAGGAAAGATCATTCCCTCCAAGTCCCTGCAGGCATTGCCACTCTTCTTCATTCCTAAGAAGGATGGTACCTATTGCCCCTGTCAGGAATATCAGTATCTCAATTCCCACACCATCAAGAACACCTACCCCCTTTCTCTTATTTCCAATCTTGTCGACTTGCTTCTTCATGAAGCTCGATATCTGATGGGCTACAACAATATCTGGATTAAGGAAAAGGACCAGTGGAAGGCTGCATCCACCACCCCCATGGGGCTCTTCAAGCCTACCATCATGTTCTTTGGCCAATGCAACTTCCTGCCAATATTCCAGGTGTTCATAAATCACATCTTTGCTGACTACCTCACTGAGGGTTGGCTTATCATCTACATGGATGACCTCATGGTGCATTCTGCTGATGAAGAAGAACACTGAGCTCATGTCAAACTTGTGCTCCAACATCTCAGGGAGCATAAGCTTGGAGTTAAACTCAAGAAGTATACATTCAATGCTTCTCAGGCTGAGTACCTCAGCCTTATCATAGGAGAAGGTCAAGTTTTGATGGACCCTGTCAAGCTCACCACTATTCACGAGTGGACCTTCCCAACCTCTGTCCATGCAGTACACTCATTTATAGGCTTCTGTAACTTCTATCGAAAGTTCATTCCCAACTTCTCTAATATTGTCCAATCCCTCCTCTCTCTAACAAAGAAGAATGCCCAATGGCAATGGCTTCCCAACCACAAGGCTTCATTTTAGTACCTCAAGGATGCCTTCATCACTTATCCGGTTCTTCGGTATTCTGACACTGATCACCCTTTCTTTATCATAATGGATGCCTCACTGGTCACTTTTGGGGCTGTGTTAATGCAAAAAGATGGCAACAGAGATCTCCACCTATGTGCCTATTACTTGAAAACCTTCACTCCTGCTGAGCAAAATTACAATATCTATGATCACAAACTCCTCACAGTTATTCATGCTCTTGAGGAATGGTGCCAGTACCTTACTGGTACCAAGCATCTGGTGACAATCATCACTGATCATCGGAACTTGCAGTATTTCAAGTCTTCTCAGAACCTTTCTCACAGGCAGGTCCATTGGTCTATGTTCCTCCAGGATTATGATCTGGTCTGGGACAATTGGCCAGATTCCAAGATGGGCCCTGCTGATGTGCTCTCTTGCCATGATATGGTTAATACCTCTATGGACAACCAATTACTCACCCTTCTTCCAATGATTTTTCAAGGAACTCTCTGTTGACAACTCACTTCTTGTGGACATCACCATCACCCAAGCAAAGAGTTTGGTTCTCCTTCCTCCCTCCAATAAGGAGGATTACCTTTTTGATGATGGCGCCCTATACTTTAAGGGTCGTCTCTACATTCCTGAAGCTACCCACCAGGATTTGATTCATTCTCTCCATGACTCCCCCGCCAGTGGCCATGGCAGTTACTTTCACATCACACAATTGGTGTAACATAATTATTGGTGGCCTGGTCTGTCCACCTTTGTTCACCAATTTGTCCTTGGTTGTGCTGTTTGCCAGGCCAACAAGGTTAATATGTACTCCATCATCCCAGGGTTGTGTCCCATCTCTTCCACCACCACCCACCCCTTCTAGCAGATTAGCTGTGATTTAATCACTGATCTGCCACTCCCCTCTGATTTTGATTTTGTCTTGGTCATGGTTGACCATGGTCTTATGAAGGGGGTGATTTTCATCCCTTGTAATAAAACTATGGATGCCAAGGGTGTTGCTGCCCTCTTTTTCAAATATGTTTTCCCCCACTTTGGCCTCCATGACAAGGTTATCTCTAACCATGGTCCTCAGTTTGCTTCTGCTTTTGCCAAAGAACTTGCTCACCTCCTTTCCTATGATGTTGCCCTCTCCACCACCTACTGTCCCCAGACTAATGGCATATCAGAATGAGTCAACCAAGAGCTAGAAATATACCTCCACATCTTCTGCCAAGGTACCCTGAACAAGTGGGCAGAACTCCTATCCATGGCCGAATTTTTGCACAACTCCTCCGTCCACTCTGTTACCCAGCAAACTTCTTTCTCCCTCATGGTTGGCTTTGAACCACAAGCTTACCCCCTGCTCACTGGCAAATCCCTCATTCACTCATTAGAAAAGTATATGGAGATTCTCGAAAATCCTCACAAAAAGGCCTCAGCTGCTCACGCTAAAGCCACCCAATCCGTCAAAGAGTGTATTTTCACCAAGTTCAAGCCATGTAAAGTTGCAGCCAAGATTTGGCTCGATTCTCACAATCTGAAGATGAATTTTCCCACACACAAGCTTGTCCTGTGCAGGGAAGATCCCTTCGAGATCGAGGCAGTAATTTTGCCCTACATCTACAAGCTTCAACTTCCCCCCACCTGAAAGGTCCATAACATCTTCCATGCCTCCCTCCTCTCCACTTTTCATGAGACTGATAAACATGGAGCCAATTTCCTTCCCCATCCTTCTAACATAGTTGAAGGAGAGGAAGAGTATGAAGTTGACCTCATCCATTCCCATTGAGGTACTGCTGGTCACTACCAATTCCTTGTCTCTTGGAAAGATTACTCCTGAGGTGAAAACACCTAGGAGCCTGAATCACACTTTTCACATGTCTAACTTCTCCTTCGAGCCTACAAGCTCTCTTATCCAAAGGCTTTTGCTATGACAAAATCCTTGTGATGATCTACTACTCATCATTCACCTCAACCACTTTCACCTCCGGATCTGGCCACACTCCCATTCCTGGTGTATCCCATGCTCCTCCCCTCATCACTCTATCTCTCCAGTCTATTATCTGCTGCATCTTCTGGAAAAATGATATCTGTGCTATCAAATGCCCTAGCTCCTCAAACCCCCTCTCTTCATATGAATTCACTGGGGCATATATGTCCACATCTCAAAAGTTTGGCTCCTTGACAAACTGTCAGCTTCCAACTCCTTGATGGTGAGGCACTCACCAATCCTTATCTTCACAATGACAGGTGTCCTTCTGTCTGTTACCCGATTCTGAAGTTCCAACACCAATTGGATGGCCAAACAACAAAGCAGCACACACAAAGGTATAAAGGTGACAAGGGCCAGGGCAATTGCTGAAAGAATAAGTTTGGACATGGTAAATGATGGCCATCGTTGTTCTACCTTGGCCGTTCTTATCTCAGTCTTTCCAACCCCACTCAGATCTTTCTATCACAGTAGCTTCAACTTCACTGCAGTTCAAATCTTTCCACCATAGCAGCTTCAACTTCGCTGCAGTTCGAATCCTTCTGCCACAGTCCAGATCTTTCTGAATTGGAATTCTTTCCTTCCACCTGGCTCCAATGGAGCTCCACCTGTTCACTGCCTGCTCAGATTTCCCTGAGCTCCCCCTTATCAACCATCCAAGTCATGGTCAGTGTCCTTCAGTTATCTTTAATGTTCTTTCATGTCGATTCACACCTCACCAGTCTCTGCCATCACCATCGACATTGTCAACACTCCTCCCATTGTCCTGTATGTCAAGTCCACACTTCCACTCCATGTATGGCACCTCCTCTATGCTGTGGTCCTTGAGACTCCATTTACGCTCTTTGCCCTCCACTGACTCCCTGACTGGGGAACAACTCCATTCCTTGATAGCCTCATCCCCCTCTACCATGTCCATGCCCATTCATGCCTCTACCTGGCTGAACTCTCAATCCTCATGGATGAGGATCAACAAAGATGGGGCTGATCTCTTCAGAACCAGCACTTCCACATCCTCTGCCTCCTCCTTCACATCAACTTCAGGTACCTCCTTATCCAGCTTCCCCCATGCCTCTTTCAGCCACTTCTGGCCTCGGCACTCTCACATCTTACCCCAGCAGAGCTCGCCCATTATCATGAGGAGTGCTGATTCCAACAGGAAGAAAGGGGAACTACCCATGTTAATGGGAATGTTGATCTCAGAGCTCCTCTTAGCACAACCTCCGAAGAAGTCCCCACTCTGCCATTGACCCCAGTCATAGTTTTACCTCCAACCACCACCCCAATACCTCTCTGCTGAAGGAACACCCCTCTGGACTTTTCCAGACTTGGACGAGTCATCACCACTGTCCTCTCTGCAGTGCCAGCATTCTCTTCCATCACCTCTCTGCCAGGAAGTCCTACCTTGCCTTCCCAGCCCAACCAATGCCAGCTTTATCTCCGCTGCTTCCAATGTTCCTCCCACTAACACATTCATGTCCACTACCCCCAGTATTGCTGCCCGTTCTGTCACCAGTATGCCCCCAAACATATTCAGGTCCACTGCGCATTCCAACCAGTGGTCCATGATTCCTCTGACGAGAACGCTGATGACAACACCACCTCCAGTGAGAAGACATTCTTCTCCTCTTCCACCACTCTTCCTGGAGGATATTCCCACTGATCAGCAACTAGTGGATTCTAAGACGGTGTCTCAGAAGTACAACAGGGGTAATGTTACAGAAATCCCCTGAGTCTCTGAGGAGATGAAGCGAGAACTCTTCTCGCTCCTCAGAAATTGATACCAACCAGGCCCCATTGGGTCTTCTTTTCCTTCCATTCCATATGGCTCTTCTTTTGGCTCCTTTTAGATATCAGCACTCTGCTGCTTATCACACTTCATCACTTTTTTCCATTATCTCAGTTAGTTCCACTTTTTTCCACTTTGATTCTTTGATTCTTTGATCCTTTTCTAACAGAGCTCCACTCCTGATTTTATATTTCTTTTACAAACATCCCCACTTAGAATGGCACTCCTTTGTTGTTCTGTTCCCCTTTTGGCCCTTGGGTGCTCCCAGAGCCTCCCCTTACATTACAGTATATAAACCATGCCATCTGTACTTGTATTCCCTTAGTTAGTTCTACACAATCCCTGATGAAGCTAACTAATTTACCCAATAAAACAACTGGCATCAACAAAAATGCTTGCTTGTTGCTTGGGCAGGTGAACGTGAATGACTCAGATACACTGGCAGTTTGCAATTGATTCCAAATACTGCGCTATCACAGACTCGTCTTAGATCTCGAGCTTGGATAGTAGTATTTAGTACTATGATATGATCATTAACACATGGTGCACTATGAAATGATTCATCTGTCCATGTGACATCAAGCCTCATATACATGGACAAGCTGGCCACCAGACCAGGAAAGCAGCCAATCCAACCACAGCGCAAGTGTCTGAGTTACAGTACACTCAACCACTCCAATCTATTTGCCTGTACGATCCAATGACTAGACCATGTTCAACAGCCCTCCTATAGTTAAAAAGGTAGTCAGCTCACACATTGCAACAAATGAAATTCATGAGTCACTGGGCACGTACATCACTATGAAGTGGGCGAAAACATCTATGTCATCTTGCTCAACCAACTGTACCTGCCCACCACCGGAAGGGCATATAATGACCACCATAAACTTCCTTCCATTCATACCTCTTCACAGACTGTCATCCTCATGGAACATGACAATATCCACTTCTTCTCCATTCCATACAGCATGAACAATGTTAGATTGCATACCATGACTATTCCCCATTATGGTGAAGTATGATCCAGGTCCGTAAACTCTTCTGTTATCTGTATTGTACATAACATTCAGTATTTGGACAATGATTTCCCATTGTGCAGTGTCACTAGCATGGAACAATTGCACCCTGAAGAATGTTCTAGGAGATATAAAAAAGATGCAATCTGGCCGTTGGGAGGCCATGGTGATTTGTGAACTCTAACAGTCACCACACTATCACCCTCTTAAACATCCCATCTCCTCCTAACAGATGAAGCACGTTGTCCATCAGAGCCTTCCAGTTTTAATCCACCTAAAGTGAACAGTCGAAGAATAGTCCCCTAACTCGAGAAGCCCGGAGTGTTCTTACCACACACATGTACCTAACTGGAAATGAGGTCATCGAGAATGGTGCATTTATTCCAGGTCATCAGTCATACTGCAGTTGTACAAGATCCATGTAATATATACCTCATTATCCCAGCATATAATCCTCATGTCAGTGTTATCACTGCACTTTATTTCAAGTTATCTCAATTATTGGGACTGATCTCATTGATTAATCAAGCTTGTTCCTGATATATATACAACCTAACATGATCCGCCACCTCATCTTTCCTTTCATCGCACTGGTAGTCAAACCACTTCTAGGCCCACACAAGGCCTTGCAATGTGCGGATGCATCAGAACAAGTGGATACTCCTGCTGCATCATCTGAAAAGTGATGGGGACCCCATTTCAAGGTGTTCAAATCTAGTCTATGTTGATAGATATCACTTCTGTATATAGATAGTACTGAAAGGATGGCATATCGTCCTTGCACATCCCAGTTATTTGAAAGCCCTGTAGCATTGCAGCAATGACAGCAAGAATCCACACACCACAGTCAAAGCCATTCTTTTACAGGAGTGTTATCTAGTATAATTCAGTGATGCCATTGAGAGGAATAGATGAATACATACCACGAGGGGTCGAGCAACCCAATCAAATGTTGGAGTCACAAACTGTGTGTCAGGTCAATAACAGCTGGCCAAGTCAAAAAGCTAAGCAACCAGTTTTATGATGTCCTATTGAATTTATATTAGATAGCAAAATGTTATACAAGTGGAGGATCTTACTTCAACATCTGGTGCCATGGATGTTGTTCCCCAAGGCTGTCAAACAGCAAAAGCTCACTGCGGAAGAGCTGAGCAATACATAGCATCTAGTGATCAGAACGGTGGATTGGCAGGATCCATATGTTCTTTGTCCAAAAGGAGATATGGTGCATGCATCACCATAAGACCTCATCCGTGGCATTGTACTGGAATTGGGAAAGGTCATGAGTGAAAAATACTACAAAAGCATTCCAGTTGTTAGAGCGAATGGAAGCAAAGAGAAGTGGGATATATCCATTGATGCAAACACCATTGAGCCATGCGGTAGGAGATCTGAGAAGCTTGATGGCATCAATATCAAATATTACCAAAGGGAAGCCATTTTGGGGTGGCAGGATTCGCCTAGCAAGAACATTGTTGACAAAAGATGGTTGACCATAGATAGTGGTGGGATCAATGGTGAGGTCCTGGTCTACATTAGCAATGAGGAGGAGAGTTCATGCCAGGGGAAGTGCACCAGTAGTACTCACCAGACAAGGGTCATGCAAGGGTTGCACCATTGCTGTGCTACCTGTGCATCATTTGAAACTTCTTTGTTAGAGTCCAGATTTTCCTCTTCAAGATAGTCTAAGAGAGGTGCATTGACTTCATTGACTTCATCACCTGGTGGATCCACATCAGAATCTAAAAGGCCAGTGTCTTCTTCTGGAGTGATGTCTGAGGCTGCTACAACCATGAGTTCAGCCCAAATGATGAATATCAGACACATTCCACACACAAGGAAAGTTGTGATGGAAACAGCTTCTTTGATGTGACTCTTGAACCATACTGCTGAAACCAGGGAATTTGTCCAACAACCATGAAGGCCAAGGATGTGGTTGTTACAGTTTTTCTCCTTTCTCATCGTCTTTACCTCTTTTGCTTCCCACGACGAATACATCTTTTCTTAGATCTATTTCAAACAATATGGGACTTTGGTCTTCTCGTGATTAGTCCAGTATATTCTATGTTTGTTCTTCTTTGATTCTTTCTGTTGTTTTCTTTCTTGTTCTTCGGACAGCTACCTCCTCAGCCGATTCTCTCATATCGGCCTCATAGTTCTTATCTTCCATTTGTTACTGTGGATGACGCATCCCCTTACATCATCGTTCCACCACCTTCCTCTGTATTCTCTAATGACGCGTCTCCTAGTACTTATATCCACCTGCCATGTACTAGTAGTCTTTACACTCGTTCTATGCAATACTAGCGTACTCTTGTGTCTTGACGTCCAATCGACTCAGACCTTCATCCCTCATCTCTCTCTCTGAGAACCCTTGACCCTTGGCCTTAGTACTCTCTCAGACATAGTGTCTCTTTGTGAGTACCTCCTGAGAAGTATCCCTTCGAGTTTTCCCTTTGTGTACGCTATGCGTAACAAAAGAACAAGTGTAACCTTTTGTTCCTCCTATTCAGGAGTAGGACGCTCCCCCTAGCAACATTTCCTTCCATTCTGATCAAGCTCTTCACCGACGCTATGGGCTACCACCTGAGGACGAACCTTCTGATATTGAAGTTGAAGTTGACCCACAAACCACAGTAACTCCTGGGCCTAGCATTCCCCAGCAACATAGACCCCCTCATATCCCAGCAAACCCTTTGACCAGTGAAACTACCCCCGTCCCCATGTCCCACGCTCCCACTGAACTGAAGGCAGCCCTCCCCGCCAGCTTTTCTGGTGAACTAGCCGACACTACATGATGGATTAAAGCCATGCGTGTATACTTCATAATCAACAAAGATCTTTACACCCTTGATTCCTAGCAAATCATGACCACACTGAATAAGATGAGTCAAGAATGTGGAATCTTCTTCTTCGAAATGTGGTATGATAAGATGGCCGACACCAATGCCAATGCTGTGGATTTGACCTTTGATAAATTCACTGAAAATTTTGAATCCACCTTCTTCCCTTTCGACACCATGGCCACTGCTTGTCATGAACTCTTGAAACTAACCCAAAGGTCTTTCCATCATCCTGATGGAGTTAATGGCAATGGTTTCCAAAAGTACATCACCAACTTCCAGAACCTCTCCTTCTGTGCTGGAATAACTGACGACATCATCCTCATTGACCAGTTCTCTCTGGGACTGGACCAACAACTCGCTACCATAATTCTTTCCATGGCTACTATTCCCACTACCATTAAAGAATGGATTGAGAAAGCCAAGACGTTCCATGCATAGAAAATGCGTATCCTCGCCCTGAAAGGTGGTAGACCCCTCACTTTCTCCTGTCCATCTTCTTCCAGAGATCCCAACACCATGGATGTCGATGCTATCTTGCTCTCCAAGCTCTCTCCTCAAGAGCGTGTGAAATGCATCCAGGAAGGACAATGTTTTCATTGCTGCAACACAGGACATAATGCCAACCAATGCCCTAAACCTAGAAATAATTTCTCTTGCCCCTCTCCTTGCCCTCAAACTACTCGTCCTCAGAACATTCGCACTACTAAAGTAGCACCTTCTTCTTCCTCCCCCTCTGTCGAAACCCCTTCCACTCTCTCTTCTTTCATCGATTTCTTTAAGACTCAGGGAAAAGATGAAGGCGAAATCCTCCAAGTCCTCCAAATGTGTTATGAGGAATCAGAACCCACAAAGGAGGAAGTTTCTGTGATAAACATTAATCAGGATTTTTAAACTGGGAAGTCATACCGACATCTTCTTCCCATGATCTTCACCATGTACTTGTAGCATCCCACAATGAACGTACTCTCTGTTTCCCAGTAAAGCTACAAGTCAAAAACCAAATTGTCATAACCACTGCCTTCATTGATTCCGGAGCCACTGGAAACTTCATTGACCTAGGACTTCTCTCCCATATGAACTTTCCCATGCAACGTCTTCCTAAACCCGTCGAGACATACAATGTCGATGAAACTCTGAACAAGAAAGGCACCATTCTTTGGAAAGCCAAACCCATAGTCCACATCACCAAACGACCAGAATATATTGAGCTTATGGTCATTTCTCTCAAGCGTAAACAAATTATCTTGGGCATGCCTTGGCTCAAGACCTGAAATCCCCAGATCAATTGGAAATATCACACCATCTCATTCCCTCAGTCTCACCTTATTACTCCTCCTATCGAAGAATCTCCCCAACGTTATCTCCTTTGCTTACTTGATCTTGACGTTGACCAAGAAATTTCCTCCCTGTTTGCTGAGCGGTATCCCGATGGGGTTGATGTGTCTCCTAGTGAGTACCTCCCCCAAGAACCCAAAGATGAGATGATCAATAAGATCACATTATCCACCCAACTTGCCCAAGAAAATAAACCACTCGAAACCTCTCTTCCTTCTTGATGCAAGGACTTCGAAGATGTCTTTTCTGAAAAGACTTATGATCAACTCCCTCCACATCACTCCTTCGATCATACCATCGAACTTAAACCTTCCTTCATCCCAAAAATCGCCAAAGTTTATCTGCTCAACCCTAAAGAACAAGAAGCATGCTGAGCTTTCATTGATGAACATCTAAAGACTGGACATATCATTCTGTCAAAGTCTCCTCAAGCCACACCATTCTTCTTCATTCTGAAGAAAGATGGATCCCTTCGCCCTTGTCAAGATTACCGATACCTGAATTCCCACACTGTTTGCAATGCATACCCGTTGCCCCTTATCCCTCCTCTCATCGACCAAATGAAGGACTCCACCTGGTTCACTAAATTTGACATTTGTTGGGGATATAACAATGTTCGGATCAAGGAAGCTGACCAGTGGAAGGCAGCTTTTATCACTCCATACGGACTCTTTGAACCCACTGTCATATTTTTCAGCTTTTGCAACGCCTCTCCCACCTTCCAGGCTTTTATGAATTATATCTTTGCCGACATGATTGCTGAAGGTTGGCTCAAAGTCTACATGGATGATCTTGGTGTTCACACAAACGGCAACCTTGCTCTCCATCACGAACAAACTCAGTGTATCCTCCTTCATCTTCGAGAACACAATCTTTCTCTCAAGTTATCCAAATATACCTTCAACACCCCTCACATTGAATTTCTTGGAATAATCATTGGCCAAGGACAAGTCATGATGGATCCCATCAAGACCTCCACTATTCGAGACTGGCAACCCCCCACTTCCATCAAAGGCATTCGCTCTTTTCTTGGTTTTGCCAACTTCTATCAAAAGTTCATTCCCAACTTCTCGAATACCGTCGCTCCTCTAATCCTACTTACTCAGAAAGACCAACCCTGGCTTTGGACCCCTCTTCAACAACGCGCCTTTGATTCTCTCAAAACCACCTTTTCCACCTCTCCTGTCTTGGCCATTCCTGATGTCACTTGCCCATTTTCCATTATGACAGACGCCTCTCTTCTTGCCGCTGGCGCTGTTCTTCTCCAAGCCGATGCCAATGGAGATCTTCATCCCTGTGCTTACTTCTCCCGCACGTTCGCTCTTGCTGAACATAACTATGATATTTATGATCGTAAACTCCTTGCAGTCATTCTTGCTCTCACAGAATGGCGTCACTATGTCCTCGGTACCACTCATCCCATCACTATTATCACTGATCACAAGAACCTTTCTTATCTCAAAGACCCTCGTAAACTTTCCCGTCAGCAAGCTTGATGGTCTCTTTTCCTTCAGGACTTCGACATTCTTTGGAAAGTTCTCCCTGACACTCATATGGCTCCTGCCGATGCTCTCTCTTGTCGTGATCCTGTTGATACTTCCCAAGACAATATCGACTCTTCTATTGTTTCTGATCCTGTAGTTATTAATGCTTTAGACCTCTCCCTGGCTTCTCACATCCAAAATTCTTCATCTTCTGATCCTCTTGTCCTTCGTGCCCTTGCTAACCTTGATGACAGTTCACCCTTATTTCCTTGTTCCTCCCTTTCTGATTGGTCCTTTGATAATGGACATCTTTATTTCCATGGTTGTATATATGTTCCTCCGTCATCTCGTTCTGCTTTACTCCATTCTATTCACTCCTCTCCACTTTCTGGCCACTTGGGTCGTTTTCGTACTAAGGCTATTCTTGAACGTGATTTTTGGTGGCCTGGTCTTTCTTCCTTTGTCTCTCATTTTGTTGCTGGTTGTTCCATTTGCCAACAGAACAAAGTCCTCACCCACCCAACCACCCCACCCCTTCTCCTTATCTCTTCCTCATCTTCTCTGCCATTCTGCCAACTCTCTGTCAATCTTATCACTGATCTTCCCCTTTTCCGTGGCTTTGACTCTTTATTGGTTGTGGTCGACCATGGCCTTATGAAGGGGGTAATCCTTGCTCCTTGTTCAAAAACTATTGATGCAAAAGGGATCGCCCAACTCTTTTTCGACCATGTATTCAAACATTTCGGCCTCCATGATTCCATTATCTTTGACTGGAGTCCACAATTCACCTCTGCCTTTGCTAGAGAACTTGTCCGCCTTCTCAAATACGATGTCTGCCTTTCCACTGCCTATCATCCCCAAACTGATGGACAAACTGAACGAACCAATCAAGAGATCGAAATGTATCTTCGCATCTTTTGCTCCCATAATCCACATGACTGGGTTAACTTCCTAACCTCCATCAAATTCATTCACAATTCCGTTCCTCACAGCTCCACTAAAACATCCCCTTTCTTCCTTCTCTACGGCTATGAACCCCGTGTGTACCCCGCTCTCAGAAAAACATTTATCCCTGCTTTAGAAAACTGTTTATCTTCCCTGAAACATGCCCAAAAAGAAGCTCTCACCACACATGAGTCTGCTCATCGAATCATATTATCCCACTCTTCTTGAAAGTTCTCCCCCTGGAAAGTGGGCGATAAAGTGTGGTTGAAAGCCACTAATCTCTGCCTCGGATATCCTTCCTGGAAACTAGCCCCCAAATGCCATGGACCATTCGAGATCTCTCAGGTCCTATCTCCCCTCACTTACTGACTCCGTCTTCCTCCCTCATGGAAAATTCATGACATATTCCATGCCACTCTTTTATCTTCCTATCGCCAGACCGAAGCACATGATCCATCCTTCTCCCAACCTCCGCCAGATCTCATTGATGCTGAAGAAGAATATGAAGTTGACCATATTGTATCACATAAAGGATCACGAGGTCGCTGATTGTACCTGACCGCATGGAAGAGATATTCTTTGGCTGAAAATACATGGGAATCCAAAAGTAATCTCTGTCATGCTCCCACCATTCTTTCGTCTTATAAACAGACTCATCACTTATCCTGATCTCCCATCTTTTTCTTCTTCCTCTCCACTTGGGAAGCGGCGTCTCTTCGTGAAGTACCCCCCCAGTACATGTTTTTCTACGATTTTCTCTTTCTAAATAACCAATATGTCCTTTCTTTCTTCTTCTATTGCACCTTCGTCGTTACCTTCTTCTTTCTCGTCTACTTCCCCACTGCGTTCCAAATAAGTCTCGCCTACCTTATTACCCATCTCCGCCGCCCATACGCTCTACGCCACCATCCTTGCAACCCCCATTCTCCTCTGTGCCATCGAGGCCCTTCCTTTATATGAAGAAGATGTCGTCACTCAGGAATTAGTTTGTCTTTTTCATGAAATATCCAGTACTCAATGGTATCACTTCCAAGTAGCCCCCAGCAATCTCCCGGCTGAATTTGGTCTTCCTCTTCACCTTCATTTGGACGCACTCCCCCGGCGAGTTCTTTCTATTCTTCATCTTTATGGTTTTCATCAATACATTGAACGTCTTTCCCCTTCCGTCATCTACCCCACTTTCCACTGCATCTACCTCTCTTTGCTGATGGTTGATCGAGACTGTTACCTCAAACGGGCCCAACTACCTGCCATCACTGATTCCCCTCCTCCTACCCCCATACTACCTGTTCCCTCTCGTGCCCCTGCTCTTGTCACTCGGATTTCCTCTCCTACTCCCTCCTCTGTCTCTTCTTCCCCTACCGCTGTTGAGGAAGTTCCCGAGGATCTGGTGGCGCAACATCAAGCTGCAGTAGAAGCAGTCCATCAGTATCTCCCTGATGGTAGTCATATTTTATCCTCTCCAACTCGTGTCATGCCCACTCGCCCTCGCCAACCTGCCTCTACCCTCTCCAAATGCTTTCGGTGTCATCGTCTCGGTCATTATTGAGAAGATTGTCTGGATTACACCTGTCCATACTGTCACCAGTCTGCTCCAGGTCATCCTCAGTCCGCTTGCCTTTGCACCCAATGCGACTTTTGCCATCATTGGGGACATGGACGTCGCTTTTGCCCTGAGCGAATATGCGGCCATTGTAATCAACATGGACATGTGGCAGATGACTGTCCATTTGAGGCGTTATCCTATGAACAATCCACTGTTCTCTTCAGCCCTTCCTCCATCCCTCACAGCGAATCGACCTAATGGTATTTTTATCGAACCAGGAGTTCGATTATACAAAGGGGGTAATGTTACGGTTTTTCTCCTTTCTCATTGTCTTTACCTCTTTTGCTTCCCACGATGAATACATCTTTTCTTAGGTCTATTTCAAACAATATGGGACTTTGGTCTTCTCGTGATTAGTCCAGTACATTCTACATTTGTTCTTCTTTGATTCTTTCTGTTGTTTTCTTTCTTGTTCTTCAGACAGCTACCTCCTCGGCTGATTCTCTCATATCGGCCTCGTAGTTCTTATCTCTTATTTGTTACTGTGGATGACGCATCCCCTTACATCATCGTTCCACCACCTTCCTCTGTATTCTCTGATGATGCGTCCCCTAGTACTTATATCCACCTGCCGTGTACTAGTAGTCTTTACACTCGTTCTATGCAATACTAGTGTACTCTTGTGTCTTGACGTCCAATCGACTCAGACCTTCATCCCTCATCTCTCTCTCTGAGAACCCTTGACCCTTGGCCTTAGTACTCTCTCAGACGTAGTGTCTCTTTGTGAGTACCTCCTGAGAAGTATCCCTTCGAGTTTTCCCTTCATGTATGCTATGCATAACAGTGGTCATGATATTGCTGGAGGAAAAGATTTTTCATCTGTAAAACATAAGATCAGGCAGGCTGACCTGGGCCAGCAGACTTACTTTCAGGACAAAGTAAAGTGAGTTCAATGGCAGCCAGCTCATTACTGTATCAACAGCAGAGGTTGTCTGCTTCGAGACCCAGGCGATGGCGCTTTTCCAAGTAGCAGTCACTCTTCAACATGCTGCAGATCCTACTGCGAACATCTCAGTCAGAGATCCAAAGTGGTACAGCTCCTGAAGACAGGGTAATCCAAACATCTTCCATGAGGAATTGGTCCACATGCAGCTCCATGAGTTTGGTTGGAAAAGGGTTGGGAATGGGGATAGAGCATGAAGGATCATGGAGTTCTACAAGGTGTTCACAGTATGTATTGAATTTACGGATGGTGACCATTAGAGCTGGTTGACATTTTGTGATTGCTTTTCAAGTCTGTTGGTGAAGTTTCATACCTAAAAACAAGTTAACAGGAATGTTTGATATGACATGACATGTTCTTGTTAATTACCCAGAGGTTTTTGTCCCCCACCGACTGTCTGATCCAGTTTGTCCCATTCAAAAAAGGAACCAATAGCTCATTTGCAAATGTTGATCTTGAGATCACGTGCTAAAAGAAGCACTCAAACAATGTCGAATCTGATGTCATCCAGTTCAGGATATTGATCCTGGATATTAAGCAAAGCATATAGCATATCCACCTTGGTCATTAGCTGACTGTATGTATGCTCTAGGCCATCGAGCACCTCAAGTGACTCGGATACTATAGGGTCATTTGCGATGGAATTCCTAGTGGCTTGAAGTGCTTTCTCAGTAGTGTCTAGGTCAGATTGTAAGGTTATTATCATATCAAGCTGTTTCTTGAGGTGGACAGGCGCATCTGTGTGGTGAGTGATTGGTGAGATTTGGGAAAGAATCCAACAAAACTCATGGACACGTATAGACAGCTGTGCCTTCTTTTGGAGTGACCACTGCTTCCTGAGCCGATCTATACTATGTGTACTGTCCTTCACTAGCCATCTAGCAGTACTTCCCTGGTCCTCAATACCATGGAAGAGCCAGCGCTTGATCCACTCTCCAAGATCTGCATGTATTTCATGACCAATAGCAGCAGCATGTCGGTCAAGCAACCATATATGACATTTCCTCTGCCAAAAAGTGTCAGGAGGACCATGATAACATGACAGACATTACATATGGATGAGGATCATTCTATTCCAATCAATCTAATGAGTCTGGACCACAAACACTCGGTTCCTTCACCATCGGAAAGGCCAAGGCCTTTGATCAAGTGGTGATTGTAGACAAGTTGACATGCCCACTCATGGCCATAGGCATGCATGACTGTAGTTGAAAACTGCAAATGCTGCACAACATCCATGCCAAGGACATCATACTGTAACATAGCATGAGAACAAAGCGATCTACTTGGCTAAACTTACCTTGGACACAATCTGGGCTGTAACACAACCAATGTCATAGAATGCGACCACAGTCGCGTCTAAGGGAAGTAGCATAAAAAGATGTCATATGAGAGCCAACATGTACTTCTGTTGTTCACCAGGACTGTCAATATTAGCAAAGAAAAGTGGGATGTCATGGCGGCAGATAAGCACCATGACACCTGTATCATCGAAATTATCCATTGCAGCTTTCTTTTTTGAGCCATTGCTGCTTTGTATGATGTTTCGCAGGAATCAATTGCTTCATCTGGAACGAGTTTCTAATAAGTCCACAGGGGCTTCTTGCACTGCTTCTTGATATGTTTACCCAGTTCATCCACATCCTCTTTTGAAAGAAAGTATGTGAGATCGTAGAATGAAGGACAATTACCAGAGGATCATCAGTGCTGATGGTGAAAATTGCCATCTGTGGTAATGTGGATATCACTGCCTCTGGCAAGTGGCCATCCAAATGCAGTACCTCCGAAGCAAGTGGGACAGCGCTGGACAAGAATGGAAGCACAGGTGTGGGGTGGAGAACTGCTGTCAGATTTGGATGTTGAGATATCACTCAACTTGAACGCAGAAATGCAATCATGGCAGAATTGGACTGCATTATCTATCTGCTTCTCCACTTCAACTTGCAGGATATCATACCATTGCACTGCAGTAGCCAAGCTATGATGAAATGGATTCTGCAAGGCATCTCCCTGTAAAGCTTAAGTAGACTATGTCGTAAAGCAAAGAATCATGCACCTTCTTGTTCACCAAAAGAAATCCACGATATGTATAGTATGTACAAAGGACAACAGTAAGAGCATTGATGGCATCACATGAGTGCTTGAACAGCACCCAATACTAAAAAGCTGAGTAAATTGAGAGATACATACAGTCAATCGAGGCTGAGACAGCAAGGCAGGGAACAATCCAAAGTCAATGAGAACCTGTGGAAGGGTTGTGCATGTGCAACTAACGACATCAACAGACGTGAAATCTATGATTTGCTTGAGTACAGTGACAACATATATTAAAAATACCTACGATCGAATAGAAGGCATATAATGCTGGTCATTTTTTTGATGCATGTAGGCTGTGTACAGAGTGATAGGGTAGGCAGAATTCGCCCAAGCAGTTTGGCTAGGGTGTGGGCATGATAATTCGCATACAGGCCAACCAACATTGGGAGGAGACACATCCAATGTTGATAGAGATGCTCCATGGTCAAGTCAGGCTTGCTGCATTGCATACGTTTTGGGGCTTTGACATTAGGAAGGGGCTTAGGCTTGACATTGTCCATCTCAAGGTGGGGAGATGGAACAGAAAAGTTCAAGTTGTCATCGAATGATACAGGCTTGACTCCTGAACTGTCAAGGTCTGGGGTGACTTGTGTCAGGCTAGCAATCATGGTGTTCCATCCTTCACACAGAGCCTGAAGTCATTCCATGTATTTCTGGTGCTTGGCAGCCTGACTGGGTATGGTAACAACTTTCTGTGCTTGGCATCTGTCTTGGGGTTGTTTGCTGCACATGCCAGGGTGCAGACCCATAACACATAGAACTTGAAGAATCAAACTGAATCAGTGAGGGAAATAGACGCAACAAAAAGAACACACAGATGGAAGGACCATTAGGAAGTGACCAATAGTAGGCCACCATCCAGAGGGTTATAACGAGCTCGTGAGGAGCCTGGGAGGCATGCTGGATGATATTCAGAGGAATACAAAGGACGCACCAGGTCAGAATGAGGTGCACATGAGGTCCTGGAGGCTCCCAGAACAGTCAATGGGGAAGTCTATTTTTAGAACCTTGTGAGGTTTGGCCTCAGAGGACGAACAATTTACAAATGACTAACCCCTCTCGAAGGGCACTATAGGTACCAAGAATGTCCCAGTGTTGTGTCGCTTGTTATCACTCGGGACTTTTATTGGCTCAAGAAACACAAGTACCTGCAATACCATAAGCAAAGACCTCCGAGACTGGAAAACAAGAATAAATAAAATATTCTTTTTTGCAAGTGGACACGTCATGTGAAGCCCGACGGTCTCCTCTCCCTCATCCCTCTCACTTGTCCTTTTGCATGCCTGTGTGCATCCTTGCCCTCGACCGCCCTCGCTGTCCTCGCTCACCTTCTCACTCGCATGCATCCCACCCACAGTGAGTACACATGCCCAGTGCCTCCAAGTCCATCACCCCACAGTACCATTTTTGTGTTGGGACTCAAGAAAAAAAAAGCTAAGTCCCCACCACCACCACATCCAAGTCCCCCCTCCCTTGATCTTGGTCATCCTTCCCCCATCTCCCCCAAAAATTCAATTGCAAGGAAACCACCCACAGGCACAATGTCGAATGCACGCACCCCTTCCACCCCACAGGTGCGACGTCCAACACCAATTATGCCCCTCCTCCTATCCCATGGGCATGATGCTCCAATGGATACCACATCCATACTTGCCCTTGGCCACCCTTGTCCACTGTCTCCCTCACCTGCACACATCATCCTCCCTTTCCCTCCCACTCACCCGCACACATCCTCACCCTCACCCATCCTTGCCTGACCTCTCGTCTGCATACATCCTTGCCCTTGCCCTCATCCGCCCTCACCGCCCCCGCACGCATCCTTGTCTGCTGCTCCCTCCCTCTTGCCCATCTGGAACTTCTCGCATGTCTCGCCCTCCCCCTCGTCTGCCATCTCCCTCTCGCCCGTGCACATCTTCATCCTCTCCCTCGTCTTCACTCACTTGCCCTTGTCTGCCCTCTGATGCAACAATGCCACATGCCGATGAGACAAGGTGCCTAGGTCACAATGGCTCACCCTCGCTCATCCTGACTCATTGATAGTAACTTTTAGATCCTTTGTCTAGATACATATAAAATTAATTGTTTTCGTTCAACTACATTATTCGAGTGAACATGCAAGTAAGATTGTAGAATGCAATTTTATATCCAATAAAAATTTTATGTACTGTACATGATTGTACCATAGTCATTGACAATGGCAACAATGAGAGAGAGGTGTACAATCCAACCCAACACCCCCATCATGAGCAGCAGGGAACACCACCCATAGAGAAGGGATGACAGTGGTTGAAGGGAGAGAGAGGTTTGGTATGTATATAAACAAAGGAAATTACGTTAGTCAACAAACAAAGAAAAATAAAGTGACATGCTTACCAACTGTGTCTGGGGTCTCTTGATTATGGTAATGCAGGTACCTTGAAGTTGCTAGCCGGTCAAAGCACCGAGTGGTAACAAGCGACACAGAACTCAGAATGTCCTTCCTGAGGTGCT
This sequence comes from Boletus coccyginus, assembly GCA_025782845.1. Lineage (NCBI taxonomy): Eukaryota > Fungi > Basidiomycota > Agaricomycetes > Boletales > Boletaceae > Boletus > Boletus coccyginus. Next base: position 106,585 of record JAHZSR010000045.1, on the reverse strand, counting down.
CAATTGACTTACAGTGCTAACATTATGTCATCAGACAAATTAGACACCGCAAGCACTGAATAAGCTAAATAAAGAACATTATAAATTTACTGATGCGGTGGATTACTGTAGTTTTCAGCTAGCTTGGCAGCGTGAGAATTTTAGTAAAAATTCGACACCCATCTTCCTACCGTCATAGCACCCCAACGCTTCACCGAAATTCGACGAAAAGGATACCAATCGACTCGGAACACCCCAGAGAACACATCCTTCTTGGACCGGTGAAGAGATAACGACTTTTCGGCGTTTCGATTTTTGGGATCGCCGGGATCTTGTGGTATGTGTGTATTGAGCTCGCATGTAGGATCTGGTCATCGAAAAACATGTAGGAGACATGCCTCAAGGTCGACAAACGTGTGCTGAAATTCAATGGGCTATCATACGGCTCTCCCGAATGTTGGATCAAGAACACATCGCTACAGGACTCAATGTATCAACTCGAACTGTCCAGCGAGTTCTTGCTCACTTTCACGCTTACAGGACAGTACCGAATGAAGACAACCAACCAGGCAAACGAGACCGATCCAATAACCGACATCTTTGAGACATCGACATTGAGGTATGTCACATCTAAGACGCCAATTGATTGTTTGATTGCTAAAGACATTCAAACTACTACAGTTTCTTCTAGGTACCATCGAGAAAGCCCCAGATTTATACTTGGACGAACTCCAAGAGATGTTGGCTGTATCAACCGGTGTTCAGATCTCGCGCTCCACTGTTTGGAGAACCCTTCGCAGGAAGGGATTTACCATGAAAAAGGTGAGCGACTGACCTATTATCTTCTGTACATAATTTTTATCCTTCTAGATTACACGGGTTGCGGCAGAAAGGTCTGCGGAAAAACGACTTGACTATCATGCGCGAATTGGTTTGTACCGGCCTGAACAGTTGGTATTTGTTGACGAAAGCTCTGTGGACCGTCGTACGACTTATCGTGGCCGCGCTTGGTCAATTCGGGGCACAAAAGCACAGCGGAAGGCTTTCTTTGTGCGCGGTCGGCGGTAGGTCCATATTTCAAGTTTGTAATCATCACTAACAATTCGTAGCTTCTCCATTCTACCTGCTATTTCGCTCCATGATGGTATCTTGCATTGTGACATAGTTGAAGGCTCATTCCGTGCTGACACGTTCAAACAATTCATTGAGCGATTACTCGACAACATCCAGCCATTTCCTGGCGCAAGTTCCGTTATTGTAATGGATAATTGCCAGATTCACAAGCATCCAGACATCCAGAATCTGATTCAAGCTAGGTACGAGATTTTATAACACGGATATGTGAACGCAAACTAATGTTACACTGATTTTTGCAGAGGCATGCGCTGCGAGTTTCTACCACCTTATTCCCCTGACTTCAACCCGATCGAACTGACATTCTCTGCAATGAAGTATCATCTGCGGAGGAATGGTGAATATGCTCGAATGGCGATGACGGAAATGTCGGATGAGGATATTTACATTACTCTTATGAAAGCGCTCTACACCATCACACCTGCAGACATTCGAGGATGGTATGTACATTGTGGTTACATATGATCTGTTGTCAACGTAGTCTTTGTTTTTGAATTGTCATGGTTGTTGTATGAACATCTTGATTCATCGGATACTTCATTTGGTACTCATGTCTCGCCTTGACGACGGTTGGTTCAAAGTTCCAATGCGCTGCCACTGTGCACTACGTGGCTCACGATATACCTCATCGATTAGCGTCTTCATGCTATCCGAGTCTTGGTATGTAAAAACAAGGTCTGGATCTCGTAGCGATGACTGATTACTCCACTAATGAAGGACTGCATCGAACACAAGGCAAGGCAAGCGGCCAGGCAAGCGGCCACAGCCGCCACTCAGGCAGCACGTAAATACGATGGTCCGTACCCTCCCGTTCGTTTTACCCAGACCACGACCTGTCCAATACCATGCCCCCAAGACAGAGAGCCACCAGTCTCACTATTGGGGGCGACTCACTCGCTGGCCAAGCGCAAGCCTCTCAGGCTGACACAGGTAAGTTCTATTCTATCTGAAGTGCACTACTCAGTCCATTGCTTTTTAGGCAAGAGAAAGTGGGTCGGGGCTTGTGCGCGGTGTCGAGCGCACAAAGTACATAAAGTGCGAAGTACTTCCTGGGACCAAAGTCTGCTGCAGATGCGAACAGAGCGGGCTCTCTGACATATGTGGGCTCAATGAGACCACTGCTTGCTCTATGAAGACCAGCACACTCCCGAGTGAGCCTCGGGTCACACAGGGCAAGCGCCGTTCCTGTGCGTCTAGTACTTCTCGGTCCAGCGTTCCCCCTACCTCCCAGCGCAACGCTCATACCTCAGCCGAGTCCCAGCCCAAAGTTTCAACCAAGGACCAGCGTATACCGGAGAATACAGGTGCCTCGCCTGTAGTACTAGTAGCCCCATCTGGACAGAAACGATCCACGATCCTATCAACCTTAGACGATACTCAAAATGCCTATTTGGATTCTATCGCTGAACTTGATGAAGCTTACGGTCCCACAACTTTCAATGAAGACAATGAAGCTTACGGTCCCACGACTTTCAATGAAGACGATGAAGACATGGACATTCCCATGTTCCCTGCGGAGGCGATCAAGAGTGCAGACCAACTCTTGAGTGTCATGACCACAGGGACGAGTGAACCTGAGTGTATGGATCTCAACGATGATGGCCAGAGCGAGATGTCAAGCAAGAACTTCAATCTCGATGACGTACAGGGCTCATCTAACGATGAGGACTCTGACATTGCACTCGACAACCTTCTTCATCAACGCCGCCCTTCTAAACCTGTGGCAGCTGCAGCACCCCAGGCATGCCGAAAACACAAGCAGCAAACTGCTAAGACAGCCGCCACCTCCAATGATGATGATGGTAAGTGGCACTTGTTCTGTCGAAAGGTTTCCCCTCATCATTTTATTCACTTTTAGCCTTTTTAGCCTTTACCATTCAGTGCTCAGCCCCTCGTCCAGACGGTACACACGCTCCATTCAAGATACTGTCCACCATCACACTTACTGCGCTCCGTGACATCGTCGCTGAGAAGATGGAACGACACCCCAAGGTGGTCCGCCTCCAGTATCGTCTGGACTCTGACAAAGCAAAGCAGGCATCAACCTCGATCCATTCAAGCGATGAACTGGATATATTCATAGGACGCTTACAGGATCTCATCGTACCCGGACGTCTACCTAGTGGGCGTAAGTCGACTCGCGCACCCAAGAATCCAGTCGTCCAATTTGAAGATGCAGCCTCCCTTGGAAACAGTGGCTTCTCCCGCCCTGGCAAAGGTGTAAGTAGGCTTCATTTTCTGTTCTCATGACTCCAATGACATTTTTATTTTCAGGGTGCAAAAGGTTCTAACACGACATCTGGCATTGCTAGCAAGCAGAAGACAGCGTCTGAGTCTGTTGACCCAGAGCTGGATGGAGCTGGTCGCCGTCTCAAGCTGATAAAGAAGCTCCAAGAACGATGGAAGTGCGATATTCACTCGAAGGGCACTGACAGGTGGTGCTACAGTCCGAGTGGCGGTAATGTATGTCAAACGCTGACAATCAGCAACTTATCTTTCTGGGCTATACAAATCGTACGTATTCTCCTTCTACTACGATTCAAGCTTACTTTACTGATATGGCCTGGGTGTATTGATCAGATGGAAGGTCTAGCGACAATCGACGAAAAACCAGTTCACCTTGCTCTTGAGAACGCGCCACATGCCAGGTCCTCATCCAACCAGCAGAACGATGCACCAATGGGACAGCCTAGCTTCCCAGTTGGATACGGATACCCTGGCTGTCCCCCCCCATCTTTGTTTTACCACAATGGGGAGCAGGTCCACAGGGCACTGGATTGCCAGGTCAGCCGTCCGCTCAATCAGGGCTTAGTGTGCCAACATCCCAGAACGTGCGCTCGGTTTCACCTGCTCCGGGTCTACTCAAGCCTGTTCCCGATCTCATCGAATGGTTCTCATATCTTGACACTCACGGTGGAAGGAATAAAGATAGAGTTGTTTACTCACGATTTGGACCTGTTCTGAGGGCGAAAGGCTTTTATCGCCTGAATCACCTCAGCCGCAAGTATATACAATTATCAGAACTCCAGGATTGGCTTGACATCGAAATTGGCACAGCGATCAATATCTTTGAGTATGCTGAGGATGATCTTGAGGCGGCAAGGGCAGGTACTTTGGTACTCCCTAGTTTTGGGACTTTTGATGATGAGTAGATTGTTTGTTTTTGATCATTGCATCTCGTTCAATACATCATATGATTTGTCGCGAAGCAGCCTCTGAGTACTCAACCTCATGAACTTGAACGCACAAAAGCATTCGTGTTCACGCATGTTCCTACAACAAATTGGTGGATCCGAGAACATGACCGTGACAAATATTGGTGGTGTATCTGAATCGGGCCATGACATTGCGTGCTATCCATGACTTTCCTCTGTGCCTCTGGGTGCGGCTTCGTCATACTGCGCTTGCACTTGCTTCAGCTCATCCTGAGCGATACTGTAGACACAGCCTGTTCCTCGTCCACCCACTCCCTCGTCTCTATGCTGATACACAGTTGCTGCTCGAGAACAGAGATTTGCCTGGCAAGCTCGTCCGTCTCTCTGATTCGACACTGCCCTGCAGCATAAAGTTACTCCTCGAGCTCCTGCAACACGAGAGCCTTTCCTTTTGCAATATGCTCTGCCTGAGCGATTTGCGAGCGGAGCACGGCAACGGTACCGGAATCTGCAGGCGGTGGTAGGTCAACCGAAGTTTCAAATATTGCGGCCAGATGATGGACTGCGAGAGAAGGGGTTATGTCGGGAAGAAGAACCCAGTGTTCTGATCCTGCAGGAGGTGTTATCTATAGCTGGATCCTTCGTACGAGCTCGATAACACATACCGCAAGATCCCAGTGATCCCCCAAAATCGAAATACCGAAATATCGTTATCTCTTCACCGGTCCAAGAGGGATGCATTCTCTGGAGTGTTCCGAGTCGATTGGTATCCTTTTCGTCGAATTTCGGTGAAGCGTTGGGGCACTATGACGGTAGGAAGATGGGTGTCGAATTTTTACTAAAATTCTCACGCCGCCAAGCTAGCCGAAAACTACAGTAACACGGGTGAATTTGGCTCAATTCCAAATTCCCGGAACACTACACCCAATGTCCCGCCCCCGCCGCCCATCATGGACGGCACCAAGCCTCGTCCGACCCATCTCCATCCACGTCCACGCCCTGCAGCCGGGAGCCAGCGCCAGGCCCTACCCCTCCTCCCGCCCTTGTTCGGACGGAACCAACTACTGCCCGTCCCGAACTTGACCCGAGCGCTCCTGGAAGACATCGTGAACTCGTTCGAGGCCCCCATCCGCTATGCATTTGCGTACGGCTCAGACGTGTTCGAGCAAGCCAGCTACGACAAGCCCACAGTGGCCACATCAACGGGAACCGACGGTCCCATGCTGGATTTCGTGTTTGCGGTAACCCATCCCGATCATTGACATTCGATCAATATGCATCAATACCTTGGTCATTATTCGTTGCACGCGCGTGCGTTTGGGTCGAGTTTCGTGTCCCGGGTGCAGGGGTTCGGTCCTGGGGTGTGGTTCAATACGTATCTGCCCATGCATGGAGTGGTGAGTGAGGGCACGTGCCTACTTGGTTTCGCTGGTGAACGTGTCTTGTTGATCGGTCGTGCGTGTTAGGTGATCAAGTACGGCGTGACGACGGTCGACACGCTGTGCGCTGACTTGTTGAACTGGCGTACGCTTTATCTTGCTGGGCGGGTGCACAAGCCGATCCGGATTATCAGAGACGACGCACGGGTTCGGTTGACGCAACAAGTCAACCTGACGTCTGCCCTTCGCACTGCCCTCTTGACGCTCCCCGCTCAGTTCACACAATGTGACCTGTTTACGGCCATCGCCAGCATTAGTTACTCGGGGGACCCCCGAATGGTGCTCCCGGCCGAGAACCGGGGAAAGGTGGCGAACATGGTCGAGAGACAGGAGGCGCAGTTTCACGAGCTGTATTGGCGACTTGCACAGGGGCTACCTGGGGTGCGGTGGCGCGTAGACTCGCAGATGATCGAGCAGGATGCGAGTGCGCACGCGCGCGCGGCGCATTTGAAGAAGTTGCCCGAGGGATTGTTGACGCGGGTACATTCACGCGCCGTTGGACGCGGGCCTCCGAGAGAGGCTGACGAGTCTTCTTATTGGTTGCGTGTCGCTGGCGATGCGGCGTTGCCGTCGATATTGCGTTCAGGTGCGTCTCCATCGCGTACGTCTTGTCTAGCATACATTGACAAGATGGCGATGCGACGATGTAGAGATGAGCAATATCGTGCGATACCCGGCTACCGTGCAGTCGTTCAAGGGCGTCGTGAGTGCAGGACTGACGAAGAGTGCGCGCTATACCGCGGCCAAAGTTCGGAAGTACTGGAAGGGATCGAGGACGAATGCCTCGGGCGAGTCTTGATGATCTCTGCATACCGTGCTCGTCCCGTGCCTTGGTCGATTTACCCTCTGCCATACGTGACGTGTTGGCATTCCCCCCACTCCTTGCTTTATCGAGACAAACCCTTTCTTTTGGTCCCCGACCCACATAACCACTACTACATCCCAGCAGTTGTAGCACTACGGTATCGACCAAGTGTATTGGATTTAATCTATTCGAGTCAATTGCGTTTGATGAATCTCCACCAAAGGACGATGCAGATCCACGCATCGCACTTGTAACCGTTGAAGCTTGAAGGCTTGGAGCCCATAATCGTGGGAACCAAACCGCCGGGGAACGCCGAACCCGCCCCGTAATAGTAGGATCTGCCCAGCGCCCTCGACGGGTGGCGGGCCCATCTGGCGAGTAGAGACTTGAAAAACACGGGCTCGATCGACTCCCACTGCATGCATTCCAATATTTTACCAGACCGTGTGTCGACGGCTTGCTTCACAGGTTGGAAGACTAGCGATCTGGTAATCTCATTCAAACCGTCGTCGTCATTGTAATAATTCATTGCACTAGTAGCTACCATCGGTTCACCGATTTTACAACTGGCAAGGACAGCATGTAGGAAGCAAGCTATCGATCATAGGTGTACGGTGTACCGCGTAACGATGTTCAAGTTGGTGATGTGCACACCCTCGTTTAGTATTCACATTTGAATCAAGCACCTGACAATCAAGGTTAACGTGAGACATGTCTGAGCATAAGGCTCCCAAGGCAGGATTTCTCCAATCGGGTATGACACAGGTGATGATGACGAGCAAAATTACATTTATAAATGGAAAGTGAGTTGCTGGCACTCCAGTTAGACGCTTGGGGGACTTGAAATTCGAGGCAGAGCCGGATCATAGCGCAACTGGGAGTCCTGAAATAGAAAGGATCGTCGATTGGACTCAATAGGCAATAGAATATTCTGTGTGAGGGTAAGAAGCGGCTAGACACTGGGGGTTTTTGAAAGTCGAGGCAGAGCCAGATCATGGGGCAATCAGTGGGAGTCCTGCAATAAGATCATCGATCGGACTCGATAGGCAATAGAAATTTCCGCGTGGATGCAAGAAGCGGCTAGCTAGACGCCTGGGGGACTTGAAATTCCAAAGGCTCCGAAGCTTCTTTTCAATAGGTCCTGGAGGGACATTTCATTTTGACCGTCGGGTTTGTGCGGACTAAAGTTTTTTGGGATTTGTCTCGATACCCAGTCCCTCCAATCCAGTGTCCCTCTGATCACCTCATCGAGGTCTCCAATGTCCATACCCGGCACTCTCCCTTACACCCCAGGCAAACCGCGTGTCTGGAGCGGCGCCAGTTGACGATCGCACACGAGGACAGTGGACAGCCCGAGCACAGCCGCGCGCATGGCTTTGCGCGAGACGCGTCAGTGTGCCGCCGCGCTGCCAGCGAGCAGGTCGTCTGAACGTACCGCCCTCTAAGTCGCGATGTCATGCTCGATGCTCAGAGAGGGGAGAATAGCTTTCGTGTCGTCGGCATCGTCGGCAGCGGCAAGGAGCTTGGCAGTCTGGCATTCCCATTTATGCACTGCCAGTGCTTTCTCAGTGGCGATGTGTTATCCGTCTTGCCAGTGGTCTCCAGTATCTCGCTGGCATCGACGTGACACAATTGTAAAGGTGGCGAGTGGAAGGTGGGGCGAACGGCATGCTGACTCGGCGACAGGGGCCCCGATAGAATTCCGGGAAGCAGCGGTATCGAAGGCTGTCCGTGGGTCTGGGATGTGGCAGTAGAACCACAACAACTCAGGCTGTCAGCGCCGCATTCACAACGAATCGGATGCTATAACAATACATTCATATCGGAGCCATTGGGAGCAGCGCCAAAGTAGCTTCTTTGGAGCGTCACAATCTTTGCCTCGGCCTCGGCGCTTGGTAAAGTTCGTCCAGATTAATTCGAGGATGGCGTGATTGGCCCCATGTGTGACAGACATGCATTGTCTCATCACTCGGCGGATTGCGGAGTGCGTGACTGGGCAATATTGCTCCGGCCAACGATGCGAGGCAACTTGACTCGGATCCACGAGAGTACAACACCAGGCTACCGAGCCGGCAACGACGTTGTGACGAAGATCCACGGACCACTGGTGGGGGCATTGGCGCCCTCAGCGCACGGTCGACAGCTTGAATGGTACAGCTAGTGTTGTGCATGGCCCGGCTTGAAGCCCCGGGCCGGGCCAAGCCAGGCCCCAATGAGCCGGGCCAAGCCGGGCCAATAGGGGGGGCTCATGGGGCCTTGTGGCCCAGCTTCGATCTATGGACACCGGCTTGGGCCGGGGCCCCACGGCTCTGGCCAATGATTTAACTCAAAGGCCGTGCATGCAGTTGTTGTTTTTTTTTCTCATCATTCCTCACTCCAACACTGTACCTGTTCCATGTGCTACTCACCCATGTATTTTCACTTGGTGCTTACTCACAATATATTGTTTTTTTTGTATATATACCAGGTCTTTTACCCATGACCGTACCGCAGAATGGGCAATAACGGCGAAGCGCTGAACTCACGTCCAAAACGGGCAGCTGCCCCATCGGCAAGGCTCAGAGATGCTGACAATGCGGCAACACACGAGCTGACCACACACCAGCACGCAGCTGCTCACCAACACCTCAGTTCACCCCAAGATGATGGTGACAGATCATCTACCCCCCGGAATGTCAGTCATCCAATGGTGGGGGATCAATGCTGCACGGTATCCAGTTTGGGCGTCACTTGCCAGAGACTATCTTGCAATTGCAGCAACCTCAGTCTCGAGTGAGCGGGCGTTCTCTTCGGCCAGCATCACTATCAGCAAGCGACGCAACCATTTGAAGGCCGATATTGTAGAAGCACTTCAGTGCATGAAGTCTCTTGTCCAACAAGATGGTATATTTCAGGAGGATCCATCAGTTGCATCGGGGACTCGGGAAGAGGATGGATGGGGTACTGCACCCCTTGAGGGTCTGGATAATAGTATGGAATGTTCGAGTTTGCATGAAGTAGATGACGATGATGATGTTTCTATGGTACAATTAGACTACTAGAAGTTTCTTTCTAATACACTTGTAGGCACTGGAAAGCCCCGGCTCAGGCCAAGCCGAGCCAAAGCCAAGCCGAAGCCTGAATATAGTGCCCGGCTTAGAATTTATGAGGCCAAAGCCCCTCGAAGCCGGGCCAAAGCCCTTGGCTTTGGGCCAAGCCGGGCCGTGCACAACACTAGGTACAGCACGACACTGTGGGCTCACTCCCAAGACCCCAAACTTGAAGAAGCCATGTAATTTCAAGTCCCCCAAGCGTCTAGTTGGAGCACCAGGGCGCCGCTTCTTGTACTTTTATAGGGAATTCTACTGCACAATAAAGCCTACTGGGTCCGAATCCGCCGATCGAAATGATCCCTCCTCTTGCAAAACTCCCGGTTGAGCGTCTAAGTATGTAGAGATATTATTGCTAATCCCGGTCTAGCCGAATCGATTGGAGAGATCCTGTGTTCAGGTACGTGTCATGCTGACCTGGATTGTCGGGCACTGAAATAATTCGAGTGTGAATACTACATAATCGAGGGTGTGCACGTTATCAAAATTGTTACACCTACTATAATCGATAGCGTGCTTGCTACAGTAGACTCCCTTATAACACCTCGGGATAGGCTTAAATATATATGTTATCAAAGTGGCCATACTGTGGCCCCAGGCAGTTTGGGATATCGGAAATGCTATGGGTATTGAGGGAGTATGGGTTATGTTAGGTATGTGTTATAAGGGACATGGTATCCTTCCCAATATGACTCGGAGGCGTCTTTGGCACCTTAAAATTGCAAGGGATTCGAAACTTGGCCTGAGAGCCAGATCAGGCTGGTGCAACTGGGAGTTTTGCAATAGGCAGGATCATCGATCGGACGGAATCGGACCCAGTAGGCTTTATTGCGCAGTAGAATTCCCTATGTAAGTACAAGAAGCGGCGCCCTGGCGCTCCAATTAGACGCTTGGGGGACTTGAAATTACATGGGCTCCGGAACTCTTTCGAGTTTGGCGTCTTGAGAGTGACTGACAGTCGTGCTGTATCATTCATCATTCAAAAGTTGCCGACCATGCGACTCGGAGGGCGTATCGCCAATGCCCCCGCCAGTAGTCCGGACTCCGTATCTTCGTCACAACACCGTTGCCGGAGCCTGATCTCTTACTCTCGCTGGATCTTGCCTCGCATCGTTGGGCCCTGGCAGGTAGGTCTTTGGAGCAACATTGGGTCAGTCGCCACTTCGCAAATGCAATCCGTCGAGTGATGAGACGTGTCTGTCACACACGAGGCCAATCGCGCCATCCTCGAATTAATCTGGAACTCTACCAAGCGCCGGGCAGAGAATACGCTCCAAAGAAGCTACTTTGGTGCTGTTCCCAATGGCTCCGATATGAATGTATTGTTATTGCACCCGATTCGTTGTGAATGCGGCGCTGACAGTGTGATTGTGATCCTACTGCCACATCCCAGACCCACGGACGGCCGAAACTGCCAGCAAAGCACGGGTCCTGTGTTGATGAAAAAGCTGAAATTCATATTTACATAACTCGGGTACCGGATTGCAGTCAGCTGAGTCCAGCAGGCTGAGGAGAAGATTGGTGCGTTCTGTTATAGGAGCCGCTAGCGCCGATGTTGCAGTGACAGCTACAACTTGAAGAAGGGAGACACGGCGTCTCATATCCAGCTTGTCCATATACGTATTCCGGCGGGGATGGTAGGCATATAGGCCATTGAGTTCAAACCTGATCATGCAGTAGACACCAGATTTGCTACTAGTATGAGCTTTCCTGTCTGGAACCAAGTCGTAGTGTCAGCTTTACTCGATCCCGCTGCTTCCTAAGAGTTCTGTCGGGGCTAGTTGTAGCCCCTGTCAACATGCCGTTCATCGCTCCGTGAGGTGATGGGAATGGGCCAGGCCTGAACGAATGTTGGTCAGAAGGCTCGCAGAATCTGGAGATGCGCAGCATCCCAGTGGCAACGGTGCGTGCGATCAGCGCATGTGACATGGCCGCAAGTACCCTGGTCCTGGTCCCTGCCAGTGGGCTCCAGAATCGCAATGGGGCACGCCGAAGCGCCCTGTATTTTAGGCTGATATCAAAATACCGTGTGGATGAGTACAAGTCGGGAGACATTTCAAAGCAAACCCATCAACACCCCAGATCTTGACGAACTAGAGATCTTATCCGAGGGTCGCTTCTGACGCTCACGAAGTCTTCTTCCGTCCGTACACCTTGTCATCGAGTCCAATCTGGGCGGAAATTTCCCGAAGGCCGAGGGGTTCAGGTGGACAACTTCCTCGCAAGTTCCCCGTGAATACCTCGTGGTCGGCATAAGTTGGAGTTGGGTGAGCCTATATAGAAATCGGTTCGAGTCCTCAGGCTATAAAAGCTGGGCGCACAAGACGGGCTGGCCAGCAGCAATCCAACGCTTCTAACACCAACCTCTTCTGCTACTAGTATGCCTGGCCGCAATCTCCTCGGGTCCCTGCCATTCGAATTCACCAAGTTTCTCGGCAAACTAAAGGACGACAAAGACACGAAATTCAATGACGCGATTGACGGTGAGCGATCCCACCCCCCATTCCCATGACGTCGTTGCTTGAACCACCGAGACACTTGCTTTCTAGTCGGAGGATTTCCTTATGAGGCAAAGATCGAAAGGATCAAGAGGATCGAGCTCTTCTCCAAAGGCACCACTGCAATGGACGTTCTCGATGGCCTGAGAGTCTCATACAAAATGCAGGGCACAGACAAGCTGGAAGTAAAGAGTCACGGGATTGTGATGGGTACCGGTGTGACCAAAATCGGCGATGTCACCCTAAACGGTAGGGTCTCCATGGATGCCAGTGAATGCTGTTTATCTGATGTTTCCCTAGAAAATCAAATCCTTGTCGGCGCTAGTGGACGGCTCAAGAAGCTAGCGACTAGTCCAGATAAGGACGGGCGTATCTCGACCATTTCCTTGACTGTGTATAGCAAGCTTACCGGTGTGGATAATACTGATGGTGAGAAAACATCCCCACCAAGCGGACTCCGCGAGCATCGAGAAGTTGAGATGCTTCTTTCGTAGGCCCATACGGTAACACCGAGAACCTTGGTGACGCTTGGGGCAGTTTCGGACCAATCGTTGCCTTCCAAGGTACCTTCCAAGGTACCACAGTGACCGACCGTAAGCAGCAGACCAGGCTTTGTTGGTTATCATTCTGAAGGCCCCCACACAGGTGGTCTCACCTTACTTGGTTTTACCAAGGTTATTCAGGGTGTGCCGGGTTTCGGAATTGCTACAGCCTGAAGCATTGCGCAATCTGGTGCTTGTATTCTAGTGATGCCGAAGTCGTTTGCCTCGATTCGAAGTTCTCTGAGATTCAACTCTCATGTTTGTTGTACGAAGGAATTGTACGAATAAATCTGTTCGCGAACAGTCGGGTATTATAAGTCTCTTTCATTGGACCAGAATCTGAGTCACAAACCACTGGCACAGATAGGGAAAACTTGCGCGCTCGGACCTCCATCGTACTTGGCAGCAAATGGAATTCTGTCAGAGGCCAACGTGCAGGGACGCCGGTGCTTTTTCATGTGAGATGTTGAAACGGCTTTGGTGGCTGTGGGTGTTGCATCAAGATGTGCATCTCCCTCTACGGCTGAGTATCGACGCGATTTCGAGGTGAGTGACCCCCTGGCAGTATACCCATTGTTTCCGGTTGAATACAACACCACTATGGAAGCTTCGATGCCTGACAAGTGTTTTCCGACGTCCTCGATGAACGTCTCAATGGTTCCCCTTCATATATCCGTGTACTGGTGCCATCGTGCCAGCGTGTCTATTCCAGCTGCTGACATGTACACGTGATGAATAACGGGACGAGAGCCTAGGTAGAATAGCAATGGTCCTCATTAGTATATCCTGGACTGCATCCCATCTCTAGTCAGGCCACACTGATTAATTTCCTTGTTTAAGCGGGGCCCACCAGCAACTTCAGACAGGACGCATCCTAGCCTGGCGATGCTTGCCTCATAGTATGGTCTGGTCACCAGGGCGAATGCCTGACGTTGATCTTGGTAATGCATTTGTTTAGTACACCCCATCCCCCGGGGCTCGGGCACAATACCTCCTGTAGAGCCAGTGACTACGGCACTCGATCTCCTGTCGTTTTCTACCCGTTTTTGACGTCTCAGATCAAAATTCGCAACTAGTTGGGTTCCATCGGACGAGCCGTAGAGCTTCCCCAAATGTGGACGGCATGTCATCACGGTGATCACTGCGCCAACGTTGGCCGCTGGACAAGGCCACGGTGATCACTGACAACATCTTTGCTTTGTCAATCTTCGACGACCTTGCCATCCGCGCAAACTCGGAATGGCACGACTGCGACGTACAAAACAGGTTCATGTTCAGCCCACGGAACAGCGAAGATTGGATGAGGACAGAACGAAGGGTGTCCTGATCTTCGGTATCTCCGACAAGCGTGTTCTAAAGAGGACAAATCTCGGTTGAAATGTAAGATGTTCGATCGCCGAGGGTGTCGAGATGCTGGGGAAGAAGTTAGGACAACGCCTCATTCTCCGTTTCGTTGGCGGAATTCAAACCAACGAAAAAACGGCAAATGGTACACAATTAGGGTTGCCATGCATATTCCGCAGGTAGCGCGTGCAGGAGGGTATCCAACAGGCTGAATAACAATTCCTGAATCGTGCCATGGACCATACCTACATAAACAGGTGCGGGAATATTAATTTTGACTCCAAGTGTTTCGAACGTGCGTTGAGCGAGATTGTCCAAGTCAGATAATAGCGCATGACCGCAGGCTTCGTAACCTGTCCCATCGAGTTAGTATTCATCTATCGTCGAAAAGGGTATATTTACGCACAGCAGAAGAAGGAGGTCAAGGAAGTGACGCTTGGATATAATTTTTTGGGGTTTAACACCACTACGAACCAATGGGGTCCCGGACCAGGCACGCGCGCGTTGTAGTTTCCGGAGTTGGACATCCACCTTCTGCGGTCACAACCTTGATGTTATTCCCATTGATTGCCTGGGTCTTTGGGTTTTGATTGAAGTGCGCAACACATTTCAGGAGGACGGCAGTGATTTCCACACTGTACAGCTCATGAGATTTACAGGCCTCGTCATTTGAAACTCCGACGCACATACGCGTCCTGCACATCGTGATTCGTGAACCTCGTCCACGATGTCCGTCGCACTCACAGACAGCCAAACCCTCCTCGCCTTCAAAGCCGGACGGTCCTTTAGACGCAGCGATACCAACTTTGTTGATGCCAACCCTACCAAAGGCGCGATCGTGCTCTCCAACAGCGACGACGGTCTCCTGCACTTTATGTGGAAAGACCGCGCGACGGGGAGTTTCGGCGAGGACCTGATCCTCTTTCCCGGCGATGCGACCTTTGAAAAGGTGGCGCAAGCCCCGGGTGGGAGAACGTACGTCCTCCGGTTCGAGAGTTCGGACCAGAAGCACTTTGTGAGTCGTCCGTTCGTCCCTGACCTGACTCGACGTGTACTTGACGAAGGACTTTTAGTTCTGGATGCAGGTGATGCAGGCTTTCGTGGATGGGCGCGTGATGGCGACGGGTGATCTGACAGGTCATTTTAGGATGCATCGTCTCGTCGGGACGACGAGTTTCGCACATAATCTCAATAGATTGCTCTCTAATCCGAGTGTCATTCCTGTCTGGGACTTGAGGACGGTCGAGTCCCAGGCATCCACGTCGACACCTGGTGCATCTACCTCGCAGACACCCACTGCGCTGTATGTCGCGCCGTTCTTACCCAGCTCACGTGGTCTCACTTCCTTGCTTTGTAGATCTGGCAACTACGTCCGCGTCCCTCCCTCCAGGGACAACACCCGAACAACTTGCGCGTCTCCGAGCGCTCGTCACCTCCATGGGTGCCAACGCCGGCCCAAATCAGGTTTGTAGCTTCATCTCTCTCCCTACTCTCTTACGACTCACCACGTCGCCTAATATCAGACGACGATGTCTCCCTCACAGATATCCTTACACCCTCCAATATCCTCCCGCTTTTCACCTCCCACCCTGCACTCCTGTCCTCCCTTTTCCCTCACCTCCCTCCAGACCTGTTACCTTCTGGCAACACGCCGTTGACACCTCACCAAACAGCCCAACTCACCGAGAATCTCCAGCGCACGATAAGCTCTCCTCCGTTCCGCGCGGCAGTCAGCGCAGCTCGATAGGGCACTCAGGACAGGCGCATTGGGAGGGTTCGTCAGGAGCCTTGGCTTACCGGAGAGCGCAGGCGCAGGGGTTGGCGCGTTTTTGAGGGCGATCGGGGAACAAGCCAGGAGGGAAGGGCAAGGGGGGAGCGGACAAGAAGATAGGATGGAAGAGGACTAGATGTCTTTTGCAAATCTCGCACCATTGTACCTGCATGCACTACTTGAAGGAATAATTTGCTACAGCGGGAACAAATATACAGATATTAGCAGCAAAAGTGACAAGTGTACGGATGCATGTGGTGAGACAGAATAGGACATGACGCGACCACCGCAGGAAATATATCAAAGATCGCGTTCCACAGGGTGTCAGGTTCCCCGACGTACGTCGTAGTATGCTAGTGACCGCGCTCTGTCAACCAGCGCAGTACAATGTCCCTGAATACGTAGAGTCAGTCACTGGCCACCACCCGCATTAATGCCCTGGAACTCACAGATTGTGTTGACTTCGCATCGAACACTAGCGAATGATAGTGAGTGACATTTAATTCGCGCGTTGAACGGGATTCGCGTACAGAATAACACTGGAGGAATAGAATTGAGTAAACACCGAGGGAGAGGTGAATTACAAGCACGCACCGAAACCGGACGATTATGGATTTTGTCCAGTTGGCTACACGCACGTGAGCCGTCGCAACAAGTTCTCTACGACAGGAGCACTTACAGTTCGCGGATGAGGTCTTTTACAGTTGCATGGTTCGGAAGGTCATTTTTATTCCCGAGCTGGAATGACGCGCGACAGCAAACGAGAGTCAGCACGGCGGGTAAATGATGTGACACCAAAACACGATTTTGGGCGATGGATACGCACGACGAGTAATGGGACGCCGACAAGACTGGGTTGCGAGAGCAAATGGTGGAGCTCAAAACGAACCGTGTGGAATTTATCTTGCTACATGTGCATAGCGTCAGCCAATCATAGCTAGGACACTCCGTTGTACCCGGATACACACGTCTGCTGAATCTACAACGAACCTTCACCGACGGTGAGTTTTCATTCCATCACACAGAGAAAGAGGGGTTTTGGGTCCAAAAACAGAACAAGTGAGACACGAGGGAGGGGGAACGAGAACGCACACGACTGCATCAACACCGTTACAGTACCTCTCCCACATAGAACGGAATCTTGGTTGACCGGCGACGTCCCAAATTTTGAGTGTCACCGCGCCCTTGCGTACTTTCCGATAATTGAAGGCGACGGTCGGTACGACGTCCTCTGTCCACTGTCGTTTATCACCACGAAATGAGCTCGGTTCGAGATGGCGGATGTCGGCGAGAAACGCAACTTGCCCAGACCCAATGACGTTCACAAACGACGTCTTTCCCGAAGCCTGCACAAGTTCAAATACCGTTCGAGTGCTTCTACATCTCCATATGTGTAGGGAAGCGCACCTGTAATCCCACCACCGAAATCTCGGCCGATTTGGCAAAGAAGATGCTATGAGACACGTTTCCAATCAGTATATGCTCGTTTGACGAGCGTGTGGACACTCGCCTGCTGAACCAGAGGAAAACAGAGGAGAAGAACGACATCGTGTGCGTCCGCAGTGGTTGGCCCCGCAGCTGGTTGACGTACTCTTGGGGGAAGCGCCGCGGAGTTCGAAAGTGTACTTTGTTTGGCTGTCGTCTTCGCGTCGTATTCATGCAAGCTTTTCTGGGTCCGCCGCATTCTTCATCCTGATAGATCCTCATAATGATCGTATTCAAGTCTCTAATAGGTACTTTGAATCGCCTTTCCGGGATTTTTGGACTCATGGCATCCATATGTTAGGTCCTCACCAACTCTGATAAGTACTTCTGCCCGTAGAGGTGTAGTCGGAGGACCGGCGGTATGGCCTAGTGGCAATGTCAC
Source organism: Boletus coccyginus (assembly GCA_025782845.1). Lineage (NCBI taxonomy): Eukaryota > Fungi > Basidiomycota > Agaricomycetes > Boletales > Boletaceae > Boletus > Boletus coccyginus. The sequence continues at coordinate 88,962 of JAHZSR010000045.1, read as the reverse complement.
ATGGTTTGGCCACATCACAGTGACCATACCGCCGGTCTTTTTTTGTCTCGGGTTCGATTCCACCCTCGGCCATCTTGCAAACAGAGGATGTTGGTAAGTATCTGATACCTTTGATCACATCAGCGGCCCGGGGCCTGTCTGCTGAATACATTCACATGGGAATCCAGGACATATCCACTCCGAACAAGCAGAGCAATGTTTATGCGAGATCATCAATAGCATTCTCGGTCGTTGTGTCATACAACTAGGAACAAAGGACTGGCTGCGGCGACCTGGCATAGGGATAACATATTTGATTGAGTTGCTCGATCCGGTAGTTGATCCGAGTGTCACCAACTTGATCTCCAAAAGTGCCCTACTACGTCGCTTCGTGGGCAGTGCACATGTTACCAAAGGTCCCTACCTCAATTTGGGACATGGATGTCGCAAATCTGGTTTGCCCCTCATCATGTCATCGCGATAGTCCGCCATATAGCTTATAATGGTCTGATTTCCACTACCTCGCCATGTTACGCCGCTGACACATATTTAGCTGTAACCCATACTATCACACTTCCGAACACTATGTAGCCCAGGGTCCCATTGAAGTATCATAATTTAAACAACTTAAGACGTTCACTCAACCGATCGAGACGCAGTCGTCGGCGGGTTTGCTATTGGGCTTCCCAACGGACTGGTCGACAATGCCCGACAAACAATCCACGACGCAACGGAGACGATAGCTAATACAAGCCCATTCCATGACAATCCTCTTATTTCGCAACTGCGCGATAGTGAGGAAAATGAGGTAGTCGGGCTTGACAACGACTGATGAGATCCAAATAGACGAACAAGAGATCACTCTCGCCGATACTGCAAGTGTACTCAGTCAAGATGTCTCAGGCGCTGATGAGGACAACCGAACGTCCGTCGCCTCTGGCGATCTACATCCGTCCCGTCCGACAAGTCCCAAAACTATCAATGTTATCCAAATACATAACTCCATACTGAACGCAAATTCTAGCCTCACTGGACTCACATATAATAATCGTGGCTCACGGAATAGTGGGGGGGTGAATATTGGCCTCTTTCAAGTAGCGCGATACTGACCCGTCCATAGCATTAGTTACTCAGGAGTTCGTACCATAATGTCAGTTGTATCGCCCCACTATCCCTTGTAATGCCCCCATGTAGCCATGGCGACTGTATTATTCTTGCTATAGGTACATTCTGAGTTATTAGTACCCACTATCCAATAAGAAGACTTGTAAATTGCTAACGCTGCCGCAAGTACGGGAGGGCTATGCTCAACCACCCAGCCTGGCTCAGCGTTTTCGGCCTGGGACTCAAAGATGGGTATATTAAGTGACTGCGTTTCTCTATCAACAAAAAGTTGGTACTTCTACCTGAATACCTTGTTCCATTCATCCATCGCCGCAGAAACAAGAAAATGATTGGTACTTATCAAAATCAGAGCCAGAATTGATGTTCACACGAGCACAGCATCATTACTGTCACGAGATTCAAGAAGTAGAGTACTTACGGCGTTTGTGGCGCAAACCATTCAGATATCGACTGCGTCCTTGATTGGTGGATCGTTTCCTCGGGTCTCTTTCGCCACTTCCGGTCGCTGAGGTTGTTATACTTACGCCTACATATGCACCGCCTCGCAATCTTCCGTCAATCCCCTTGGATGTTGGCTAGTTCGTGTTTATCTTGTCCGGAGTGCATAGCTATCATATCGCATGAGAATATTCCTCCCCGAATTGGAATTTCCATGGAGTTGGTCTCCGACGGATTGTACTTCCGGGAGAGATGAAACAGTACTTTGAGTGGGAGTAAAGTGTTTTGCAAAACCACCGTGGTATCTTTTGAACATCGTCCTCGTGAGGTGAAAGGATTCCGGGTAGAGTTCGTTTGGATCGATCGCGATGTTTCCGTTCCTACAATTTCCGTTACAGAATGAGATCTTGATTTGAACTTGCGGGTGGTAGATCCACACCGATGCGCAATGTGATGTCGGTGCATGAATAAAAGCCCCCAAGAGGCGCACTATGGAGAACACCTCCAAATGTGTCGAAGTACGTGTCAACGTAGGCACCAAGCAGAGGCACAACCGAAATAACAGTGTCGGCGTCGTCTTGCAGAGTGATAAATTGGGACACAACAGTGGTTCGCGACATCTGGGGTGAGTGTATGAGTGTCACTGCACCCTTGCGTACTTTTCGATAATTGAAGGCGACGGTCGGTACGACGTCCTCTGTCCACTGTCGTTTATCACCATGAAATGAGCTCGAGATGGGGGGTGTCAGTGAGAATCGCAACTTGCCCAGACCCAATGACGTTCACAAAAGAGGTCTTTCCCGAGGCCTGCACAAGTTCAAATACCGTTCGAATGCTTCTACATCTCCATATGCGTAGGGAAGCGCACCTGTAATCCCACCACCGAAATCTCGGCCGATTTGGCAAAGAAGATGCTATGAGACACGTTTCCAATCAGTATATGCTCGTTTGACGAGCGTGTGGACACTCAGCTGAGGAGAAGAACGACATCGTGTGCGTCCGCGGTGGTTGGCCTCGCAGCTGGATGGCTAGGGTCAGCGCCGCGGAGTTCGAAAGTGTACTTTGTTTGGCTATCGTCTTTCCGTCGTATCCATGCAAGCTCTTCTGAGCCCACCGCATTTGAATTCCTAATCTTGATAGGAATCGTGTGCATCTCTGGAAGGTATAATTTGAATCATCGTGAACACCTATCTAGGTATGTACTCAAAATTCGTTCGAAATCGTTCCTTTTGGGTAGCATCATGACCTAGTGGCAATGTCACGCGTGTTAGGTCATCATGCTGCCCCGCTTTTTTCTTGTCCTGGGTTCGATTCTCCCCTCAGCCTTCTTGCAAACAGGGGATATTGCTAGGCATCTGGTACCTTTGATCTCGGGAGCCCATCTGCCGCACCATCAATAGCCCTGCCCTTGAAATTGGATTACTGACTTGATGTACTCCGAGAGCAAGAGTCAGCGCCACGGAGTCCAAAAGTGTACTTTGACATCGATGCTTGTTGGTTGTCGTTTTCGCATCGTATCCATGTGAGCTCTTCTGGGTCTGCCATATTCTTAATTTTGATAGGAATTGTATTCATCGCTAATAGGCACGCTTTGAATCACCTTTCCTGGATTCTTGAACGATGTGACATCCATTCAGGTATGTATGTACTCACCAACAATGCCGCCTTCTGGTGGTATGATGGCCTAGTGGCGACGTCACATGGTTAGGCCCCGTGTTATAGTGGTTGCATGCCACATGCCACCGTTCTTTTTTTGTTCCCGGGTTCGATTCCACCCCCGGCCATCTTGCGAACAGAGGATGTTGGTAAGTATCCAATACCTTTGATCACATCGGGAGTCTGTCTGCAATCATTGGTACATTCATATAAGAATTCAGGACAAATTACAAGCCAGCAGAGCCACTTTTGTGTGAGAACCCATTCTCAGTCATGTCATACGACTAGCAATCAAGGACAGACACGATAAGAAATATTGCTCGCCATGGGTACATGCCGTGCACCAATTCAGCGAATTCAAGTGACCGATCGAGCAGTGTCAAGTCATGTACAAGGCGGGTTACTGTAGCCAATTGTGCTATACATTATTAATTTGCCTCTGGTTCCTCGTCTGAACGGAGACAAAGTGAGAAACTCGGTTACGACGCTGTTCTTCCAGCCTGAGATTTGGAAGTAAACGAGCACAGGACCTCGATCTTTCAGAATCAACACCGTACCTTGATACAGGGGTTAATTTGACCAAATGTGTCCACTGGGCTGACCACGTGCCCCAGAAAATCCAAAATGAGAATGGCACGACCAGGTTACAGTTGCACCTGCAAGAATGTCCACAAAACACAAAGACATCTACCTGGTCATAGGCGGGAGCGGTTTCGTCGGTAGACATATTGTCGAACAGCTCGTCGCTCGTGGCGACGTTGTGTCTGTCTTTGACATCGTCCAGAGACACCACGATGTCCCCTTCTTTTCGGGAGACATCACCAGGGAGCAGGACGTCCTCGACGCTATTCGCAAGGTGAGTTTGTATTCGTGCTGCTCTACTACAACGAGGGTGTCAACGACCGACCACCTACATAGTCTGGCACGACCTGCATTATACACACCGCCTCGCCCCAGCCTGGTGCCAAAGACCCCTCGATTTATTACAAGGTCAACGTCGACGGCACCCAGGCTGTGATAAACGCTGCAGTCGCGGCCGGCGTCCGAAAGCTGGTTTATACAAGTTCCGCAGGTGTCGTATTCGATGGAAAAGACGTTGTCAACCTCGACGAACGTGCGCCCTACCCGGAAAAACCGTTCGATTCTTACAACGACTCGAAAGCCAAAGGCGAGGCGGTCGTCCTCGAGGCCAATGGCAAAGGCGGCCTCCTCACTGTCGCACTGCGGCCCGCTGGCATCTTTGGGCAAGTCTATTGTTTCACCTTCCTGTCCCATCCAAGCATTCATACGTGTAAATACCACTCGTTTCTAGCCCGGGCGACCGCCAATTGATGGTGGGTCTCTACCAAGCATACCAGCGCGGCCAGACGCATTTCCAAGTCGGAGACAACAACAACCTCTTTGATTACACCTACGTCGGGAATCTCGCCCAAGCACACCTCCTCGCAGCCGACAAACTTGTCGACCCGACCTCCTCGGACACTGCATCGACCAACTCTACTTCCACAGATGCCACCCTCGTTGACTCGTCTCTTCGTTCGTCTCTCCACAGAGCACTCCCACCCGTCTCTGCCACGACCGGCTTCCGACGCGTTCCCACCCACAAGGCCCGTCCGCTCGGTCCATACGTCACCCCTCTTCCCAACGCCACCGCGATTGAGGCCGCGTTCAACGCACCCTTTGACCCCTCCAAACCAACCCACGTCATCGTCCGAAACCGCTTCGACCAATTCTCGGAGAATGCCCTCCACGTCGCCCCAACCAACCCGCTTCAAGTAGCCGGTCAAGCCTTTTTCATCACCAACGGTGAACCTGTGTACTTTTGGGACTTTGTGCGCGTCATCTGGTTGGCGCTCGATCCGCCGACGGAGGAAGGGAGGAAGAGGGCGCAGAGGACGCCGTGGGTGATTCCGAGGGCGTTTGGGATGGTGTTGGGGTATTTGGCGGAGACGTGGGCTGGGTTGATCGGGAAGGAGGCTGGGTTCACGCGGTATCGGGTGGGGTACAGCTGTGCGACGCGTTATCACAACATTGAAAAGGCGCGGCGGGTGCTTGGGTATGAGCCCGAGGTGGGGCTCGAGGAGGGTGTGCGGCGGATGGTCGAGGTACGCTTTCGTGTACGCGCTTGCGTTTGGGTGTCATGCTGACGATGGCTTGGGTTTTAGGCGTTCAAGGCGGAGAATGGTCTTGCGTAGATGGCACGCGCGGGGGTCATATGCAACCGGAACCTACAGACACTTGCATATATATATATACCTGCTGCACTCGTCTCTTGTCGTTGTATATCTTATTTGATTCCATAGTATATTCTTGATTGGTGACGAGACGATTCGTGCTGACCAGATCATCCGAGTTGGCGTAATGTCATGTTAGGATCTTCCTCCTATTACGCCGCTATACGTCCTCATACTGGCGTACCCGACGAGACATACTACTTACTACCGGACACATTTATGACTCACCACGGTAAAGCACCTCCCCTTGACACATGTTCTGCATCGCTTCGACCACGATCACTTTATAATAATAGTTCCTCCCTTCAGGGGAAGGTTCCAAGGAAACAGACAATCTTCATCGCTGAGAGCCAAGCTTGACAGACTAGCTGAGACACCAACGAAGCAGCAAAGAACGAAAGTAATGGATAGCATGCGACAAACTATTACGGAAACGAAACGAAACGAAACGAAACGATCGACAATCCAAGTCACGGGGAGAAAAAAAAGCCGCCCCGACCTGTTCGATACGACACTAGAGAGACCTAGCGAAGGAAAACGCGAGGAGTCTTCCTCCCTCCTCTCCCCTCGGGCATCGGATACAATTACAACTTGAAACTAAGCAAAGGCATCCCCCAACTTCATGATATGAACATTGTACGTGTTCCCCGAGCGGGATCCCTCAGACGTATTTCATCGTTGCTACAAGCGTACGCACGCGGTATATGGGCTTGTCGTCATCGGACGGTTTGTCACAGGAGCGCTGATCTGGGACGCGACCACCACGCGCCCAAAGTAGACAGACCTGAACGCGAACACGTCACCGCGGCGTTGGGTCAGCTATCAACTCGCGCGCGCTGGCGTGCTCAGTTGATCCGCTCCGACAAGCCTTCCTTGTCGGCATTGTTATCCATCTGCCCGTGATAATAATCGGTCAGACTGGCACACTGAATTACCGAACAAGAGATGACCTGCGACTGAGTTGACCCTGTGCCAGTGGACACCTGGGCATACATGTTCTGCATCGTTAAAACCTTGTCAATGCGAACCAGGGAGAACGACAGATGAAAACGCACTCCCTCCTCGTCGTGAAACGTTTTCCTCGACTCTAACTCTGCGCCTTCACTCTCGGTGTCCGTTTGCCGGGTAACTAAGTGGATGGGTCGCGTCGTCTAAGTCACACGCATCGTTCAATAAGTATGAAACGTCTGCGGGAAGGAGGGACGCACGACTTTGCCATTAGTGTTCAATCCGATTGAAGCGGGAAATCCCCCGTTGGTGGGCGATTTGTGATCAGTAAGAGAATCTTCTTCATTAAAACCTTGTCCGTGCTTGACATCACGCGAGTTGAGCCTGCATGCGTCCATGTCAGCATTCGGACGGCAAAGAGCCAACAAGAACGTACTGTCCAAGCAAGGTATTGACATAAACTAGATCATATGTCAGTCCAAGGATCCCAGTGCAAGAAAGTTCACCTACGCTTGCTTGCAACCATTTGCATTGGTATCCAAAACTGCCTCGACGGAGCTACTATGAACTAGAGGGTTATCAGGACTCGATTCATTGAGAATGAAGCTGGCACCCACGACACAGAAATATGACATTTGAAAGACACTGGTTGAGAAGCGGTTGCTTCGTGAGAATCTCCGTATCAAAATCACTAGGACACACACGTGAAGGCCAATCCGCGGCCGAGAAGCATTGTAATGACAGTTGGTAGAAACCCGCTGGGTCTACAAAACGAATAAGCTGTCCGACCAAAAAGTAAGTTAACAAGATGTGAAAGACTCACACTGCGATCTCCGGGTAGCGCACTGGACGTAGCGAGTAACACATTGTCACAAATATGATCATGTCCGCCATTACACTCGTAACTTGACTTATGGCAGCGGGGATCTGGGACATCGGTGTAAATGGAGTTGTCCCGGCTATAAAAAGAAACCTGGGAAAAGCACACACGAACCTGCATCTGAGGAGAACCAAATGCCGAAAGTCTTCGTTGTGCAAACCTAATAGCATCCCATACATCAGCAATGTGTAACGGTAAGGCGGTGACCTATCACCAACATTTGTCCTGAAGCAGCTATGCTGGATTAGCATACAGTGGGGGTTGTGGGTATTATTTCGGGGACTTACTCAATCCAAAGACTTCCAGGTTCCTCTCGCGTCAAGCAAAGTTAGGGGCAAAGGATAATGATGGCGTACCCAGCGCGATGAATGACAAAAAAACCTGTAACATCCAGTCGGAAGACCGAATAGGTACGGAATGGAACAAGACATACCAGTACCACTGTTACCAGCTTAGACCCTCCGGTGACTAAGACAAAAACAGTCAGCATTCGGACCGAGTTTGTAGCCGAGAAGGCCTTGACTGCGCAGACACACCTCGAAAAGCACGATGTGCGAAGAAGCTACAACTCAACAAGTCAACTTGGGACCGGCTAGGTAAGCGAACAGGTTGTAACTTACAGATGTGAAATAAACGTGAGAAGGACCTGTGCTAGATCCGTTGATAAGTGGCACAGTCTGGAAACCAGAATTACGGACCGATAACATGTATTGAAACTTGAAATAGATTGAACAGCATTAGGCCACGATGCATTACGAAAATACTTCATACTCACGCAAAACGTACTGGAGGAATGTATAAGCATCTTGCACAGGACAAGGGAGAACTGAATACTTACGTAGTTGCGTATAAGACGTCCATATTAACATCAAACATGATGATCAAATAATAGTATAGCCTGAAAAGCGAGTGAGAAGGGGGTCAGTGGAGTATGAGGAACGTACACTTCACAGACTGCATGGTTGGAATGAGACAAAGTATTTGGAAGACGCGACGGAGGACCTACCTAGAGCTGATACTGCTGTATCCAGAGTACTAGAGGGATTGAGAGAACAGACATTAATGGATCGGAAGATCATGCTCACCACAGCGTTGCCACCTGAAGAAACGAATTTGAGCAAGACGGAAAGCAAAAGAGAAGAGACCATATACGAAGTATCTTATCCATTTGTGGTCTCTTGGGTATCGTGAGTAGTAGATGTATGTTTCTGCAGCGATGAATCATTTTCGGCTACTGAGAAAAACGCGGCGCACGAGGACATACGAAAGAAGGTGAGGCCGTAGAGCACACTCGCAGCCACGAATCCGATGAAGAGAACACACAAATTCTCGAGTTCTGCGGCGGAGAGGGGGGTGGAGGACGCAGAACTCATCGCCGTCGTCTGGAGGAGCAGCTGGAAGTGAACGACATAGAGTGCTTGTGAGTGTCCAGGCCACGGTTATATCAGACCACCAATTCAATTCAACCGTCTCATGCTAGCCATTCTGGGTGATAGTGTCCTTGGTTAGGCTATATCTAGTCCACGACCGTCCCTGCAGCTATTTCAGACTCCGCGAAGCTTGGAGTCCTCCACCGTAGGAGGCTCAGACAGTATGTGCATGGCTAGGCTCAGTCCATCTCACCATTATGAACAATCATCTTAATCACCTTGACCAGTGCGCCGTGCCATTCAACCACACCGCCTCTCAATCCAGAGCCCTCACCATTCATCCAGTACCTAGCCGATATCCACCTATATGCCTGCACTTACCGATCAGCGACCACGAATTCACAGTGGCATTTAAGCTTCATGCACTTCTACTACACTGTATGGCAACGCGGCGAACAGCCTCAATGGTGCAAACATGTCCCTGCAAGATTTATCCCGCTAACAGGTGGCAATTGACCAGGGTAGGGGCCCTTGTGAGTGTCCGTTCCTCTCTACACAGACTGTTTCGGATCCCTTGGAGACGAATGAAACAGACCCCGAGGGCCAAGTCCGACAGGTTGTGCCGTGATGCTATCCGACCCTTGCAACACTGTCCTCTGTTTTCCCGACCGTCGAGCTACCCTGCTCAAATCTCAGGTACAGATCCTTGAAATCAAAACAAAGTCCAGAAACCTCTTCAGGTCAGTTGCGCTCAATGCGGGGGTGCTTGGAACATCCCGTTGAAGTGGCCTGCCAGGATCGGCTCAAATAATCATAGGTGCGGGTCGTCAAGGAATCTTCGGCTTTATATACCTGTTGGTATTTCGATAAAACATATAGGTAAATCATTCGCCAGTCCCCAACCCCTTTCGCAGCAGAAGTGTGTGAAGGAAAGTTGTCGGGGGGACGCCAGCCCTGCGATACGCTGAACCGTTCGGTACCACCGAGATGAGTTGCATGAGTTGATGACACTGCTAAGAGGTTTCAACTTCGGCCGACACAGACAATGAATATTGTGTAGATAAGTATCACCTATCTGTGGTAATTCCGCAGAAAAGCCTAAGAAATGGAATTATTGCCTACATATTTGATCTAGTGACTCAGGCTTGCGCTGGCAGCCTGCCAGTGGCACTTCCGATTTGACACTTCTCCGGGTCCGTCCCTCACTTGGCAACATCCTTCCAAATTGTCGGCGGAACACTCGCTAGCACTCGCCACCATCGCTAAGACGCAAGTGACACTTCCCTCAGGCTCTCACATAGATCGAACAAAAAGCAATCTGTGTAGTTTCACGGTGCAGGGTACTGTACCCGACTGCACCTGTGCAATGGAAGCAAGGGGTCGAGTGCATGAGAGGATTCCCATGATTCAAAATTTACCTCCCGTGATGAGATAAGCTCATCAAAGTGCTACGGTCGTCGTATCGCCTTCGGAGCCACGGGCGCCGATAACAGAACACGAACCTTGTTGCTACGGTGAAAATAATTGACGATGGGTGCAACGTGTTGGGAGTACTTACTGGAGGTGTGTAACGTCCGGGAGACTGCAAGTCACCTGGTGGGTATGCCAACACATGATAGCCAACGTGCGTTCAGCTGATCCTAAAAGTCCCGTTGATATGTACATTATCGAGAGCCCTACGTAACATGATACGCTTTTTTTGCGTTGCACCTCTGATTGGGTGCCTCCTTGGGAACGCCGACGGCATTTCAAGACATACCAGTCGAGACGAGCGAAAAGTGGCTGCATACCGAGTCCCCAAGGACTCTGAGCACGAAATGTGTGCACCAGGTGTCAAAGCCTGCGGCCTTGGCATCACTTCTCTGAATAGTAATGCGGCCTTGGCGGGTGCACGTGATTCATAACGCCGCCGCTGGACGGCCCAAACCCTGGACCTTGGCTTGCAAGTTGCAAAAATGTCCAACGGCACGATTCTAGCTATGACTAGACTCCAATTGTGGCTAGAGCGCGCAAAACAAGCAAGCAGATGTGGATCGTTGAAATCGAGTCCGACGACCGCGTCGGTGATTCGGTGGCGCTGTTACCGGGAGCGACTCGACGGGATTTCCTAATGTGGACGCCTCTGTGACTTTTCGTCCCTTCGTGGCCGCAGCTTCCAAGACACCACCACAGACGACGGCAAGAGTCCCTGTCGGCAATATTGTGTACGTGACCTTCTTGGCAAAGATGGCGATCAGTAACGGTTTCATTATATTTTGCTTATCCAGGCACGATACGATGGGCGGCGTGAAGGGTGTAAACGTGAGTGATGCGCCAGTCCGCCAAGGGCGACCCCCGGTTGGAGTCCTTTGTCCTTGCTCCAATTGTCTGTGATTAGATGTTTCTCCATGGATTTCTTCTCTCCTTTTCCAGAAATGCTTGACTGACGCAGCCACCCCCTCCCCACAAATATCTCAACTCCTCAGGTAAGCACCACCCCTTGTTTTAGAACCATCCTCTTCTTGCCACTTGGGCCACTTCTCGTTCTCTCTCGTCATGGTCGAGCCCCCTAATGCCGCACCATCCCTCGCACGTCCCCGCCGAGCTAGTTGGCTATGGCCTGTGCATCAGAAGTTGCCAAGCAAAGATCCAACTCAGGCTCCGCGAGATCCCGTGCTACCTTCCCAAGGGGAGGGTTCCAAACAGCCCTTATATGATCCGCAGTCGAGTGCACCCCGTGCAGAGACTGGTTCTCGCATTTCTTCGAGGCCAAGCACTCCCAGACGGCTCTCTACGTCATCTCTTTCCCAGCTCCTTTCATTCCAGTCCCCTTCACGCACTTTGATATCTCATGGTGTCCAGCAGGTTTCTCATCCATCTTCCGCGTCCAATGGTGGCTCTGCACAACCAGGCGTGCCAACACGATCGGAGACGAGTGCTCGCATGAGTGGTTCCTTTGGGAAAAACGCTCTTAATTCCATGCTCACTTCACTTTCCCTCTCCCGCACGAACACCAACAGTGACGAGAAAGAAAAGGAGAGAGAATCCCGCGGGCGTTCTTCTTCGTTTGGTCTCCCCGCCACATCGAAGGACAAAGACAAGGATAGGGACACTGCTTCTCTGTCCCTGCGTGCACGTTCGCAGTCACCGTTTTCTCTGCGCCGCTTTCGTTCACGTGACCATTCGCCGGCGCCACTCCCGCTTGAGGAGTCGGACAGCGAGTCGATTACTTCTCGGCGTTCGCTTGCCGTCCGTCCCCAAAATGCCTTTTCCGACGATGGCGATTCGGGTTCGGAGAATGCAGGTGAAGACTCAGAGGACGAAGAGGACGATTGGAGCGAGGACGATGACACGTTCGACTCCGTCACGGAGCGCAACACAGAGAGGAATGCGCAGATCACTGTCATGGGCGGTATCGGCGAGATCGATGGCGATGGCGATGTGGATGCCGCGATGGATCCCGATCCCTTGGGTGAAGGGGTGAACGTTGTCGTGCCACCTGAACCATACTTCCCCTCTACCCTGAACCGATCGAGTTTTGGTTCCAGCCGAGGGAAACGTGGTACTCCGAAGAGAAGGAAGTCAAAGAATCAGGAATTCCTCCCACTTTCTACCTCGAGACCTCTGTTCCAACGTGACCGGTGCACAATCACGCTCACACAAGGCCACCCCGAATCCTATGGAAGGAAAAGGAGATACGTCGTTGCCAGTGACCTCAGTGACGAAAGCAGATATGCATTTGAGTGGGGTATTGGAACGGTGCTTCGTGATGGTGATGAATTGTGCGCATCTCGAACTCATCCGCATTCGATTACGTAACCCAACACTCTTGTAGGCTTATCGTCTCCGTAGTGGAGAACGAGAACAAAGGTGGGTCTTATTACATGGAGCAAGGTGATACCTATTCATCCGGTCTGATTATTGCCGCTAGTCGATCCACCCATTCCGAACCCTGCCGACCGAGCTACGAAGTTGCGAAGTCAACAGGAGGTGCGATGATGTTCCCTCTTGACTTCCATTTGTATTTCTTATCCGCCTCACAGCGTCAAGGGCTCGCCTACATTCTTGTCCGTCAGGCCACATCACTCCTCCAGCGGACGAGATTACACGTCTCTATCTCGTGCCAAGCTTGGCACGCAAAGAATGCCCGTCATATGCTCCTCGACATCGTCGATCACAACATGCCCACCATGTTGATCGTCGGCTCGCGCGGCTTGGGCAACCTCAAGGGGTATGTCTCAACCTGATTCTTACTGATGTTACCTACTCACGGTCACAATGCCATACCTCCTAGTATCCTCCTTGGGTCGACATCGCACTATCTCATCCAGGTGGCGTCTCACCTTTGCTTTCCAAACACTCATCACTGACGCCGTTTTGATTTCCGCATTCTGCTTTACGTCCATGCCTTTGGTCTTCACGCGGTGTTGCCCTATCGATGACGATCTCGTTTTGGTTGTTCACGCGACGCCTCGGTAATGCGCCTCGATGCAGAGGTGTTCTGTCCCTGTCATGGTCGCTCGTCGTCGTCTCAAGCGACCCCCCAAACGGTCGGCGCATCTCGCTACACATCGTGCACACGTGCCGCTCGCGGAAGCGGGTATCGACCGAGTTGCTGCCAAGGTGGACCACGCCGTGGCGGTCTTGCGTGACGAGATGCAGCGGGAGGACCTGCGCAGGGGCGAAGGGAGCACGCGTGCCATCGAAGAAGCTACGGAAGTCGTGGAAAGTGAGGGCGAGGGCGAGGGCGACGGTAAAGGGGAAGGCGGTGGCGAAGGGGATGGTGATGGTGCGGAAGGCGAAGGGTTTTTGGGCACCAAGATTACGATCACTGGATAACGTGGCTTGCAGGTTGAGCGTGGGAGGTGCAAGGGAGGTGTAGTTCAGTGTCATGGGGAACGTTGATGTGTTGTCGTCCCTGGGACGTCGGGTTCGCCGAGGCCTTGTTCTCTTTCCAAGCCTCCGTGCTCAACCTTACATTTTTTAAATTTTATTTGCGTCTTTCTTGTACGTTGTCAGCCAACATGGCCTCGTTGGAGCAATCCCTCGGGATCGCTCGTACACTGTCTTTCTTCTACCATACTTATATCCATCCACGAGCATTACTTGCAATATTGAGCACATATGGGCTGTCGTGCGAGGTGGTAAGTCTCGGAGTGGCGAACGAGGCACGACACATGCACGCGTCCATTGGTTCCTTTGTAAGCAACATATTGGCGAGAACTTCGCCACTGATACCATGTACGTTGTCAACTTCCCCAAACTACGACTTTTCGACTTCCATACCAGGACTGCAGAAAGGGAAACGATGTGATATATACGGTATATAAGCGCCCGGAACCACGTGAAGAACCTCGGGCCCACTCACCTCACCCCTTCGTTCTCCGTGTGATCTTCGACGCGGAAGTAGACCATCGGGAGGGCAAACACCATGCCAGTTGTGGTCAACGCCCACGTCGAGAGGAAGATGCTCATGTACCTGTTTCAGTCGGCAGCATCAAATCATATTGGGGCCCGAAAGCAATGCAATGTGGGAGAGAGACTCACGGCAACCCGAGGGCATCTGCACGCCATACCCCCGCCGCACCACAGGATTGGACGGACTTGTCTTGGGTGAGAGGAGGCAAGGTATGCCACCGATTGAGCTCATGGGGATGAGGGATGGGGTGAGAAAGTGTCACTTACAGAACCCGGTGAACACGGCGAGCTTGGCCAGATCGTTGGACATGGCGCCCATGAGCCAGTATGCATACGTTTGCCACATGGAGTCGAGCAAGCCGTAAAAGATCATGAGCCATACGTGTGCCGGGTAGTCCTTGCTGTGAATATCGATATCGGTTGCTGGCGATACGCTCTGGCGTGTGTACGTTCTGGCGGAGAGGTTGTGAATTAGACGCACTGACTTTCTGAGGCCACATTGGCATCCGTATCCACTCACCTTTGGTAAAAGTAAGCCCAAGTGTGTACGACGAATACCATCACGAAGACGAGGACCCAGCCAGCAAGGGCACGAACTCTTCTCCGGTAACGTTTCTGGTCGAGAATGACGTAGCCAATGAAGAGAGAACCAAAGATCTGAGCCAGCCAGTACGTGAAATTGTTCAATCCCCGAGCACTAATTGTGAAGATGGCTCCGTTGTAATCGTTAAATTCTGTAGCGTCCCAAAACATTACGAATTAGCTTCCGATGATCACAAAGCCCTGGCAAATGGAAGCAGAAACACTGACGCCAGGTGAAGAAATAGTTGGAAGCGAAGAACATGGGAAAGAGCAGTAAGATCCACGGGTCCTCTTTGAGAGCGACTAAGAGGTTGATGAATTCAGTTTTCCAAGAAGCATGGCTGGTTCGGACCACTCTCGTGCCATCGGTACGGGTCATCTTGTATGGATCGGCTACGAAAATCGAAATGACAACCCCGGTAAAGGCAAGGATCAAGAAAGCAGTCTACAACATAGCTCGTTGTATCTTCTTTCGTAGAAATTGTGATACTTACATAAGTTCCGTTTCCGACTATGTCGACAGAATCGCACCAGTCAAAAACTCCAGATTTGAAGGGTTGAATCATACCTGATCCAGACTGCAAGAAGTATGAGCTCTGAAATTAAATTTCTGGACAACTCAGCTTACTGTCGAGTTGAAATTCTGCCCGAGTGCGACCGCAGAACCAGTCACACATCCCAGGTTGAAGATCGCCCAGAATATGGCGATGAAAGCTCCTTTCTGAGCCTCTGTTGGATAGGCCATCATCAAGCAACCTTGTGCGGTCCATAGCAAGGCAGCACAAACTCCAAGAATAGCGCCTGCAGTAATGACGAAAACACCTGCCCCGGAGTGAATATTAACAACTCTGATTGGCGAATGGGAGAGAAACGGTTGAGCGGAACTGGGTCAAAACAGGTATGAAAAGAGAGTCGTACAGAAAGGAAGCGATGTATAAAGGGTATCCTAATGTCCCCAACGCAAGGGTCAATCGTGGCCCAAGGAAATTGATGATCGTGCTGTGACGAACCATGAATGAATTCCATTCACCAGTCCACGTAGGCAACCTCCAGCTTACCCTGAGAAGAATCCGAAGAAGGCAAAGGCTGCATATAGTGCAGCGTTTGCGTTTGCTTGGTCTTTTGTGTTCACTTGTCCGCCTCCGCCAAGACCAGTGAGAGCATTGAACATGCCGGGACACATGAAACAGACGAACCCTAGCAGTGCGACCTGGCAAACCGGATGATAGTAGATCCGTCGCCAACTTCCAGCGTCTCTCTGAGTGTCGGACATGATGACCCTGGCGAGAGCAGAAAAAAAAATAGATGGGTATTTATGTGAGCATCCAAGTGAGGAGAAGGGCGGAGAAGGTGGTTCTAATACGTGTACACTGTGGCGTGCTGGCGAATCATCCATAGAATCTTAAATAGCAAAGTGTAAGCAAGCTTCGGCCCAGCTACAACAGCAATTCCGTGAGGATTTTGGACGACCAGTGCTGGCGTCAGTGTCAGCTGAGAAGACGTAAGATGAGGGTGTACCACTGATACTATCGGGTCTTCCAAATTGAACCACCATCTAGGAGCTTCGTGACACCTGACGATGACGTCCGGGGGTTTTGGACGGAGTGTGACGGTCCGTGACGACGCTGTGACGGACGTGTGACGGGGTACCGTGGCGAGGGCTTGAGACTTCGACTCACTTCGACTCACTTCTTGCCACATCGCAATCATGGCCAGGCTCGACGACGAGGTTAACAAAGAGCTGCAGAATTTTCTCCCTCGCAAGCTTGTTTCCGATGGGGATATTTATATTCTTCTGCAGGGAATCGCCGACCATTCATCTGGAGAACTTAACAGCGACGGGCGCTTTCTGAGGGAGACATTGCTCGACCCAGAAAAAGGGCCCTCGTTAAGAGAGAAACTCGCCACAGCTTGGGATGCAAAGGAGTACCAGTCGATTAGGGCTATCGGTAAGATAATGGTTTACAGCGGTCTTGATGTGTGTTTGACGGCTATCTGACAGACTATCTTCGGATATCGAAGCGCCCCCCACCACCACCACCGAGGCGAGGTGCGCATATCCTCTTCCAGTGTATCATTATCCAATCATTTTGCCTATCGTCCAGAAACATCAGAGGAAGTATCTGGTTAGTGGGCTGATCCAGACCAGAAATTGACACTCACTTTCGTTGTCTCCTTTTCTCAGCCACGGAACGGGCCTGGAATGTGGATTACGTCGGGGACGTTGCCACTGTCCTGCTCAATCGTATCAAGGGTTCCCTGCCCGACCCCAAGCGCAAGGATACCCCCTCTTCTACCAGCGGCCTGTATGCTCGATACATGGCGATAATTCAGTCGTCTGGCATGGGGAAATCACGTGCCGTCGATGAAATTGCGAAGGGCGAGCTCGTCATTCCTATGATCCTTCGGCCAGATGATTCAACTGGTACGGTTCTGTATTCTCGTGATCGAAATCTGAGTTAAACTGTGACCAAACTTTTCCGCAGGATATCCCCCTGCTGATCCCGGCATACGAAATTATCTCACAGACTCTAGTCCTGGGGTGTTCCAACGTGTGCTTGCACTCTTCCATGCATTGTTTGTCATAGTAACCGAAGTGGCGAAGAGCACAAAAGCTCCCTCCGAAGGGCTCGCACCACTGAACAAGTCAATGCCTTTCGCAGGACAGTTCAGGGAATACATGAACCATGGTATGAGCATGACCCGCCATGGCGAGTTTCGTGTACGGTTTTATGATAGGGTCATTACGAAGGCGCGTGGGGTGCGTATCGCAAGTATCGGTTATCTCACCGTTCTTACTTGGGGAAGATAGGTCTTAGAGGCGTATCAGCGTGAGATACCGGCCGAATTAGATTCAACGAACCCCGGTGTGGACAGCAAGATCAAGGATTCTTCCTTCATGTTGAATACAGAGTGTGAGGCGCTTCTGACGACCCTCAAAGAGTTTCCGGATCCGTCGTCGCTCGTAATCCTCTCCTTCGACGAGATGCATGTTTTGCGAGACAATTACCTCGTATTTCGTCGTGCGTTGCGCGCGCTGATGGAACAGCCCGTATTTTCACTTTTTCTCTCCACCGCTGGACATCTGTACGAGTTCATCCCCAATCCGACCATGGACTCTTCAGCCAGGATGGCCGGGGGCGGATCCGTGATTCCACCGTTCTCAGAGCTTGGCTTTGACCACTTTGCCAAGCGTACCAATCTAGCGGGCGGTCAGGGTGCCACGGAGACTGAAGACGCGCTTACTCACATTTCGAGTACTGCTCAGTTAGTAAAATTTGGCAGGCCACTGTACGTCTACACGCCGCATTGACCATTCATCCCAACTAACTTGGGTGCTAGGTGGGCGACTCGTTATGACAAAGGAGTCCGACCCGTACGAGCCCATATCATCAACTTCGCATTGTCGAAGTTACTGGGTGGGATCAATCCTTGGGCTGGAATGTCATTGGAGTCGCCCCATCAGCTCGGCTGCCTCGCCCAGCGGCTGCCGATCGAGTTTCTGTCATTATCGTACAGCTCGAGCCTTATAAATCCTCAGACTGTGCAAGTGCAGTCTCACTTGCGCGTCGTTCTCCGCGTCGTTGACAACCTGGAGACGATGATTACTGCAACTCCGTCGGAACCTATCTTGTCCGAAGCTGCCTACTGGCTGATGTCCACTGAACAATTCAAACCAGCCACAGCACTCAAGACCATATTGGGTGGATTCTCGGTGGACCGAGGGGACCGTGGAGAACTTCTTGTCATGCTTCTACTCATAATCGCCCGTGACATTGCGGTTGGCTTCCCCAACGACTTTGGTTTTCCTCGAAGTGGATTCCGCTGGTGCAGCGTCAAAGCTTTTCTCTCCGGGCTTTTTGTCGAGTCTGCCTGGACAGCTGCCATTGGTGATAGGCAATCAGCGATGGAGAAGGTCTTGGACAGCAAGCTGTATTTCACTCATTTCATCAAAGTTCACCAGCATGAGATGTTGAACCCCAAATCCATCGTGCGCCTGATGACCCGAGGTGCCGCAATCCTCTGTGCAAATTCCCAAAAGGGTGTGGATCTCATTATTCCATTCACTCGTGGTGGATTAACGACGCAAGATCTGGGAGTAATCCTGGTTCAAGTGAAAAATTCCATGGCCTACACCGCCAATCCCATTCCGAAGGAATTCGAAGGGATGTCCCTCGACCCACTATCCAACATCCCGACCATCCAACTTTTCTTTTCCCTCGCTGCAAAGCACGATTGTTTGGTCGTCGTCGATACCCCAAAGCTGCCTCCAGATACGTTCAATTTCTGGATCGCTGGTCTTTCTTCCAAAATTCTTCATCCTGTAGGAGTTGAAGGAGACGCTGTTTGGAAGGGACTTTTGGATGCGTCATATGGTTGGCAAGAGGTCTATTTAGAACATGGGCGCAGCGCGAAAGAGAGAGAGAATCGTGAGAAACTCATGAACATTCGCAGGTCAATGTACCCCGGGGGTGCCATGGCCGGCGCACACTGGAGATCCTGGTGTGATATGGAGGAGGAGGAAGGCGAGGATATTGGGGATGTGGATGTGAACATGGAGGAATAGGCCTAGGAGGGCTTGTCAGACACTGGCTAGCGCTGACGCCGGTTGACTGCTTTCGTGATGACTGGACCTATCTACATTCTCTTTCGTTCTGCGTAGACCCGAGTTCCTGATCGGTTCATGTATTCCCTGCACCATCCTGCGAAAAGCATCGACTTGTTTAACAGTGCAAGCCCTTCGGAGGGAGCTTCTCAAAGACAACTAATGTGTTTGCAAGGAATAACTGTCACCCCCGAGTATCTCATCGATTGCGGTCCCTCTCCAGGTATCGTCTACAGAATCTTCACCGATCTCCGGTTCCATCTTCTCAGCAACTTGGACGTGTTGTCTCCACCCTCGCCCCATCATGCTAGTCCAGTGGTGACCAGCCATCATGCTACCAGATGACATTTTCCTCCCAACCTCTCGGCTGCTATAAAGTGGATTTGTGCCTCCTTTGCAAGTACACGTTTAAAATTATTCGATTTGTTCGCAGCTGCGTTTGTATTCATTTATCTCCCTGTACTCGGCCCGCGGTGGCCACCGCGGTCACCTCTGGTGACTCCTTCCCACGGCCGCACAACACCCGCAAATACACGCCCGCGGTGACCCGAGGCGCGCGGGAGTACACGGCAGTACATCGTCGACGATGTATTCCCCATCGGACAGAACGGGCGGAACGGACGCCGCCCGGGGAACCCCAGGTTCGGGCCCCTCCGCAGTCGACAGGGGGCGATCGGTATTACAAGTGCTTATAATCAATTATCATTTTTCAAAAATTCAATTATAATACATTATAATGCATTATAGCGCAAGGATCATGATGTATCGTCATTCGATACAGATACATCGTCGACGGACCACCCACCAAAATGGTTCTCGTTCGCCGCGTTGATACCCTCGTTTACAGCGGGTGTACCCGCGTTTGCGGCACCGTTGACGCAGGTCCAGTCCCCGGTGGTCAAACGTGCGCAGTGGGAAGTGGTCGTTAGAGCTGCGGTCGTTGCGGTACTGATCGCGGGCACTCTGACGGGCATCGTGGTTGGTCTGGTGCCCTGACGCCCGTGTTTTCGACGTGCATGCACGTTGGGTGAGTAGCTTGTCCACGTTGTTTACGCATTGTCGTGCTGATTGGGCTGAATTGTCTCAGGACCATGTGGTGGCGTTGTGCTCTTTTTTTTTTTCGGTGCTTCTGACACGCGTTGCCTGTATTATCCCGCATTTCTCGCATCAGTCGGCGCAACTTATGCGTGCGCATTTGGGGACGTCTTCCCTCATTTAGACGTCCATCCCTACAGTATCTGCATACCACCTCACGCTGTCATTTTCCCCCTCCTATTCATAGACCTGCACCCCGCACTATCAACGCGCCACCTTTTGGTCTGTCATTAATATCATTTCCCGTCCGCCGCCCTACGCACTGATCTGATCTGATCCCTGGCATACCATGCCATGCCATGTCGTCTGTTTTCATCTCCATTTCCATCGCTATCACTGCATCTCCCGTCATTCCCATCGACTCATCCGATCGTTGCTGTATTTTTAATTCCAATTCCATACAGTCGTTGCCCTCCTGGTGGTACTTTACGTCTCTGTTCCCCTTGCGACTCGTGCTTGGGGTAGTCGGTCGGTCGGCCGGCTGGCTGGCTGGCTGGCTAGTTAATTTGCGTTGGTCGTCGTCGTCGTCGTCGTCGCTTGGTTTGGCTTGGGGCTTGATGCGGCGAACGTGTATAATTTCATCTGGACTCTGGAGAGGTTGTGTGCAAGCACGTTTTCGAAATACACAAGACAAACATCACATGTGTATGTGAACGGGGCGGTCCTTGTTCTATGAACTCCTAGTTGGTGCGTGGACCGTCCTACACGCTAATCACTGCTCTTTGTCCCTTGTTGATTCTGATTCCGCGGGGGGAACGCCGTCACGAGTGTCGTCCATGCATCATGGGTCCATGATGCGATACCGAACAATCTGGCTCAGCATCGTCTCGGCTATGTTTAAACTCCGCTTCGGAGCGAGGGCCGACACTAGGGATATGTGACGACGCTGTGACGGACGTGTGACGGGGTACTGTGGCGAGGGCGTGAGACTTCGACTCACTTCTTGCCACATCGCAATCATGGCCAGGCTCGACGACGAGGTTAACGAAGAGCTGCAGAATTTTCTCCCTCGCAAGCTTGTTTCCGATGGGGATATTTATATTCTTCTGCGGGGAATCGCCGACCATTCATCTGGAGAACTTAACAGCGACGGGCGCTTTCTGATGGAGACATTGCTCGACCCAGAAAAAGGGCCCTCGTTAAGAGAGAAACTCGCCACAGCTTGGGATGCAAAGGAGTACCAGTCGATTAGGGCTATCGGTAAGATAATGGTTTACAGCGGTCTTGATGTGTGTTTGACGGCTATCTGACAGACTATCTTCGGATATCGAAGCGCCCCCCACCACCACCACCGAGGCGAGGTGCGCATATCCTCTTCCAGTGTATCATTATCCAATCATTTTGCCTATCGTCCAGAAACATCAGAGGAAGTATCTGGTTAGTGGGCTGATCCAGACCAGAAATTGACACTCACTTTCGTTGTCTCCTTTTTCTCAGCCACGGAACGGGCCTGGAATGTGGATTACGTCGGGGACGTTGCCACTGTCCTGCTCAATCGTATCAAGGGTTCCCTGCCCGACCCCAAGCGCAAGGATACCCCCTCTTCTACCAGCGGCCTGTATGCTCGATACATGGCGATAATTCAGTCGTCTGGCATGGGGAAATCACGTGCCGTCGATGAAATTGCGAAGGGCGAGCTCGTCATTCCTATGATCCTTCGGCCAGATGATTCAACTGGTACGGTTCTGTATTCTCGTGATCGAAATCTGAGTTAAACTGTGACCAAACTTTTCCGCAGGATATCCCCCTGCTGATCCCGGCATACGAAATTATCTCACAGACTCTAGTCCTGGGGTGTTCCAACGTGTGCTTGCACTCTTCCATGCATTGTTTGTCATAGTAACCGAAGTGGCGAAGAGCACAAAAGCTCCCTCCGAAGGGCTCGCACCACTGAACAAGTCAATGCCTTTCGCAGGACAGTTCAGGGAATACATGAACCATGGTATGAGCATGACCCGCCATGGCGAGTTTCGTGTACGGTTTTATGATAGGGTCATTACGAAGGCGCGTGGGGTGCGTATCGCAAGTATCGGTTATCTCACCGTTCTTACTTGGGGAAGATAGGTCTTAGAGGCGTATCAGCGTGAGATACCGGCCGAATTAGATTCAACGAACCCCGGTGTGGACAGCAAGATCAAGGATTCTTCCTTCATGTTGAATACAGAGTGTGAGGCGCTTCTGACGACCCTCAAAGAGTTTCCGGATCCGTCGTCGCTCGTAATCCTCTCCTTCGACGAGATGCATGTTTTGCGAGACAATTACCTCGTATTTCGTCGTGCGTTGCGCGCGCTGATGGAACAGCCCGTATTTTCACTTTTTCTCTCCACCGCTGGACATCTGTACGAGTTCATCCCCAATCCGACCATGGACTCTTCAGCCAGGATGGCCGGGGGCGGATCCGTGATTCCACCGTTCTCAGAGCTTGGCTTTGACCACTTTGCCAAGCGTACCAATCTAGCGGGCGGTCAGGGTGCCACGGAGACTGAAGACGCGCTTACTCACATTTCGAGTACTGCTCAGTTAGTAAAATTTGGCAGGCCACTGTACGTCTACACGCCGCATTGACCATTCATCCCAACTAACTTGGGTGCTAGGTGGGCGACTCGTTATGACAAAGGAGTCCGACCCGTACGAGCCCATATCATCAACTTCGCATTGTCGAAGTTACTGGGTGGGATCAATCCTTGGGCTGGAATGTCATTGGAGTCGCCCCATCAGCTCGGCTGCCTCGCCCAGCGGCTGCCGATCGAGTTTCTGTCATTATCGTACAGCTCGAGCCTTATAAATCCTCAGACTGTGCAAGTGCAGTCTCACTTGCGCGTCGTTCTCCGCGTCGTTGACAACCTGGAGACGATGATTACTGCAACTCCGTCGGAACCTATCTTGTCCGAAGCTGCCTACTGGCTGATGTCCACTGAACAATTCAAACCAGCCACAGCACTCAAGACCATATTGGGTGGATTCTCGGTGGACCGAGGGGACCGTGGAGAACTTCTTGTCATGCTTCTACTCATAATCGCCCGTGACATTGCGGTTGGCTTCCCCAACGACTTTGGTTTTCCTCGAAGTGGATTCCGCTGGTGCAGCGTCAAAGCTTTTCTCTCCGGGCTTTTTGTCGAGTCTGCCTGGACAGCTGCCATTGGTGATAGGCAATCAGCGATGGAGAAGGTCTTGGACAGCAAGCTGTATTTCACTCATTTCATCAAAGTTCACCAGCATGAGATGTTGAACCCCAAATCCATCGTGCGCCTGATGACCCGAGGTGCCGCAATCCTCTGTGCAAATTCCCAAAAGGGTGTGGATCTCATTATTCCATTCACTCGTGGTGGATTAACGACGCAAGATCTGGGAGTAATCCTGGTTCAAGTGAAAAATTCCATGGCCTACACCGCCAATCCCATTCCGAAGGAATTCGAAGGGATGTCCCTCGACCCACTATCCAACATCCCGACCATCCAACTTTTCTTTTCCCTCGCTGCAAAGCACGATTGTTTGGTCGTCGTCGATACCCCAAAGCTGCCTCCAGATACGTTCAATTTCTGGATCGCTGGTCTTTCTTCCAAAATTCTTCATCCTG
The DNA here is from genome assembly GCA_025782845.1 of Boletus coccyginus. Lineage (NCBI taxonomy): Eukaryota > Fungi > Basidiomycota > Agaricomycetes > Boletales > Boletaceae > Boletus > Boletus coccyginus. The sequence continues at coordinate 65,075 of JAHZSR010000045.1, read as the reverse complement.
TAGGAGTTGAAGGAGACGCTGTTTGGAAGGGACTTTTGGATGCGTCATATGGTTGGCAAGAGGTCTATTTAGAACATGGGCGCAGCGCGAAAGAGAGAGAGAATCGTGAGAAACTCATGAACATTCGCAGGTCAATGTACCCCGGGGGTGCCATGGCCGGCGCACACTGGAGATCCTGGTGTGATATGGAGGAGGAGGAAGGCGAGGATATTGGGGATGTGGATGTGAACATGGAGGAATAGGCCTAGGAGGGCTTGTCAGACACTGGCTAGCGCTGACGCCGGTTGACTGCTTTCGTGATGACTGGACCTATCTACATTCTCTTTCGTTCTGCGTAGACCCGAGTTCCTGATCGGTTCATGTATTCCCTGCACCATCCTGCGAAAAGCATCGACTTGTTTAACAGTGCAAGCCCTTCGGAGGGAGCTTCTCAAAGACAACTAATGTGTTTGCAAGGAATAACTGTCACCCCCGAGTATCTCATCGATTGCGGTCCCTCTCCAGGTATCGTCTACAGAATCTTCACCGATCTCCGGTTCCATCTTCTCAGCAACTTGGACGTGTTGTCTCCACCCTCGCCCCATCATGCTAGTCCAGTGGTGACCAGCCGTCATGCTACCAGATGTCATTTTCCTCCCAACCTCTCGGCATTATAGCGCTAGGGTGGTCGTGATGGGCCACCTACGAACGCCTGTCCATGGTCGCATTGATTGCACTGTGAAGTGAAGTGATTGAGTGTCCTAGGAATATCCGGTGGTTAGGCTCTCGATGATACCTCCGACTAGAATGTGTAGAGGCATCATATGCTACATCTGGAAAATGGTGCACTGCTACACAAGCTATATAGTACTATATAACTCGTGTAGTCTGGTTAGCCCGGTAGCCAAGTCCCCCATTATATAGCACTATATAGCACCCGTTTTACTATGCGGGACACATGCAAACAGCCCTCAACAGGCTGGACGACAGCTGTCTTGCATAGCCACATGACAGGCACATAGGTACCTTTCACCCGCATAGCATCATAGACAGGAACGGCACTTTCTATATTGGATAACCATAGAATAGGGAGCTATTGATACTATTTTGGATGCACCACACAGCGCTATGATACTTTGCATGACTACTCAGTCCCACTGACAGCCCCTTGTGCACCCACATTTGCCAAGAAGTCATTGAAGTTGAGTGTGCCATCTTTTGAAGTGTCCTTAGGATCGTCCATAGTTGATACACCTGCATGTTGTCTGAGCAAACTAATCAATGCCCTGTTGAAAAGTCGTATGCCAGGAGTGCAACTTGCTGGTGAGGCGTGATGATCGACGGCAGATGTTATTCGTGATAGCGGACGAAGAAAGAGATACAGGCAATGTGACTACAATAAGTACATATTAGGTAAGCGGTCATAGCAAATGATTTACTCCAACACACCCCCTGAATCATGAGCGACTCGAGCGAACAAATGAAAAGAATGTTGATGATAACACATGTACCCACAGAAAGTCTGAAAATTACCATGCAGCGTCAGGTGCTTCATTGGCAAGATTAACATTCTCCTCCAAACAGTCCCTAGTGTAGTGGCCCTTTTTCCCACATTTGAAGCATGTGATATTGGCCCTAGGATGAGTGGTGAAAGTGGTGTCGGAATTGTCAGATTTGCCCTGGATAAGTGATGCCTTTTAATTGTCAAGCTGTTTGTGACTGAGGTGACGTTCTTCCTTGTTGAGCAGGTGAGAAATAGTAAGGTTGAGAGTAAGCTCATTGGATTTGACAGCATTGAAAGCGACAACAACAGAGTCATATTCGAAAGAGAGACCGGAAGTGAGTATGACGATAGTGAGAAGATCCGGGAGCTTGATCCTGATGTCCTTCATGAGGTGTGCTTGAGCCTTAACATCGCTGACCCACGACATGATTGACTGCTTGGGGCGTTTCTCCATGCATGAGAACTTTCGCATAGCTGCAAGCTGAGTAGAGAGGTCATGGGCGCGATAGATGCTAGCAAGAGTATCCCAGATGACTTTGGGATCGTCACCCTGGACGTGGATGATCTGGCTGTCATCAACATACAGTGCAATCTCGGTGGCAGCTTTGAGTTGTCATGACATGTAGGTGTTGATCTTTGTGATGGAGGCCTTACTCGGATCAGGTGTTGGTTCTGTCCCTGAGATGACTCCCCAGAGATCGCTGCGGATGAGGAGTGCATGCATACGAATGTGCCAGGTGAGGTAGTTTGTCTCGTTGAGACACGGCATTACAGTAGTGCTAAGGATTGTTGACATGATGTGTTAGCAGCAGTGACGAAAAAAATGTGGATGTATGCGGATGTATGCAGATGTATGTGAGTTGGAGCACCTACTCCAAACCCAGAAAACAATATGTGACACCTTCGACATGGCCCGTCAGTTGAGATGAGATGTGTTACGATCCTCTTTCCTTTTCTCATTAAACCCCTTTCTTTCTGAACATTCTCTCACATTCTACAATGTTTTGTCATGTTCTCTCTGATTCCATACTTATCTCGCCTTCTTCGCCTCGTTGCTTGCTTCTCCTTATCTTTGTCTCACAACTGTACTTCTTGAGCATTCCAAGACCTTCTATGAGTTTCCATTTTGCTTTGTCATCTTGCTCTCCCTTCCGTATATAAACCTGACATTACTATAATGTATCCCTAAGTTAGACCTCCTCAGGAATACATCTATCTTCACCTCCTTGAACCACTCGCTACTGTAAGTCCTTGTCCTACTTCTGAGTGGACGCTCCCTTCAAATCTTTGAACTATCAGTTTCTTAACAAAGGATTGAACCTTTGAACCTTTGAACTATCAGTTCCTTAATGAAGGACTGAACCTATGACCCCTTTGAAAAACTGAGGCTATGATTGGCTCTATCCGAACCAACCGTAACAAAAGGTCTAACTTTGATCTTGTGACTATCATCGCTATAGCTCGCCACCATTTCCCGATGAACTTCCTCAACCCCCACTTGGTTTGGATATTGATCCAACCAAGAAGAAACCTCTGATGACTCTACCCCCGAGGAGAGAACCCCCACTGTGAACTCCGACACCGCCAACCTTCTTTTCTTCTCTTTAGAAGAAGAACAAGAAGACCTTGACCTTGACCATCAAACCTCTGCCGCCCTAGTCCTACCTTGTCCTCCTACCCCCCCTTCACCCCCCACCAACCCTAGACAACCCGTCTTTCCACGTCCCCCACTGAATTTTTTTCCACCTCCCGGACCACCACCTCCAGCTATGGCAGCATGATCCACTGAACTTCAGATCAGTACCTCTGAACACTTTGATGGATCCTATGACATGGCCGTCCAATGGCTCCACTCAGTTCAGTTCTACCTTCACACCAATGAAGCCATCTATGACTCTGACCCAAAATGCATCACCTTCGCCCTCTCCTACATGACGAAAGGGTTAGCCCTCACCTGAGCTTCTACATTTAGACAACAAGCCATTGCCAGTGCAGTAATCAACTTCAGCACTTGGGCCGCCTTCTACACTGCCTTCAAAACTTCCTTTGAACACCATGATCAGAAAAACAACGCTATCGCTTGGTTATCCACCAAATGAATGACCTCCCAGAAGAAGAACAGATGTGTCTTCTACTCTCCATCCCTCACTGAATTCAACTCAAACTTCCAGAATAATGTTGCCCTCTCTGGAATCACAGATCACACCGTCCTTATCAGCTATTATTCAGTCACTATTCCTCCACCTCTCATGCAATGAATCTACCAGATGGAAATCCCCCCCCAATACCATTGACGAATGGTACAAGAAAGCAGTTCACTTCCAAATTCAATGGGAGTGTGCTGAAGAAATTGCCCACCGCCACTCGAAACCTTTCTCCTATGCACAACCCTACTCCACTCCCTCTAAAAATACTCGTGACCCAGACACTATGGACATTGATGCCATCAAAATACCTAAACTCACAACTGAAGAACAGCGCTGCTGCCAAGAAAAAGGGCTCTGCTTCCACTGCCAAAAACCTGAACACCTCAGTTTGGCCTGCCCCACCTTTCCCTCCAAACCAAGGAAACCTGCTGCCAAATGAGTACAGCGAGTGGTCAAAGAAGAAGTCCCTGCGCTCATTGAACTAGATAATGATGATTAAGTCACAGTTGCAAGAGTAAACTTCTCTTGGGATTTTTAGATGGGGAACCTCGATCGACGCAAGACTCCCTAGAATTTACCTGTGCATCCATATCTGTACCAGTAACAAGCAAATCTATGCGAATTCCTTTGCAATTGATCATTCCCTTGCACACCCTGAAAACTGTTGACTCCTACGCTCTGATTGACAGTGGAGCAGATCTCTCCTGTATCGACTATGATTTTGTCAAACGACACCGACTCCCTATAACAAAATTGAAAGTCCCCATTTGCTCCCATAATGCTGATGGATCATTCAACAAGAAAGATATTCAACACATCTACACCCTCTTCACCTCTATTGAAGGAGTCACCCAGAAAGTCAACTTCCATGTCATGTCCCTTAAAGACAATATCATCCTCAGACTTCCTTGGCTATGAACCACCAACCCAGTCATTGACTGGACTTGCCAAACCCTCTCAATCAATAAATCCATCAACGAATCTAAATTCCTTTTCACCTCCCACGAAAAAGATGTTAAATGACACAACTCCACTTATTGACCCCCTACCTGACCTCCTCGTCACATCAACGTCAATGCAATCACTGACTCTCACCTCAATGAGTATAATCAATGGGAGGAGGAATCCGCTTTTATCAACCACGCTTGCGAACATCGAACTATCCAATGAATAATCCATTACGGATCCTGCTTCACTCCCCTTGGATCCCCCATCATTGCCCATCTCACCACTGCCACTGAACTAGCACTAGCCACCGAGGCTGCTAAACCCAAGGTCACTCTTTCCCCTGAATACTCCCAATTCTCCTCCGTTTTCTCCAAAGAAGCCATGGATCATGTTCCCCCCTCGAGACCCTATGATCACGAGATAAACCTCACTGAATCATTCTCTCCCAAAGTCAGAAAACTCTATCCCCTTTCTCCCAAAGAATGAACAGCTATGAAAGAATTTCTTGATGAAAATCTTCATACTGGAAAAATTCACCCCTCGAATTTCCCCCAAGCCGCCCCTTTCTTCTTTGTCAAAAAGAAAGATGGAGGACTCCATCCTTGCCAAGACTACCAATACCTAAACGAACATACCATTCGTGATGCTTACCCACTCCCTCTCATTTCTGACCTCATTGACAAATTAAAAGATGCTAAGGTCTTCATCAAATTTGATGTACGATGGGGATACAACAATGTTCACATCAAAGATGGCCACCAATGGAAAGCTGCCTTCATTACCCACAAAGGCCTTTTCAAACCCACCATCATGTTCTTTGGCCTTACCAACTCCCCTGCCACTTTCCAATGATTCATGAATGACTTCTTCCGCGATATGATTGCCGAAGGATGGCTTGTCATCTATATGGACGACCTTCTCATATTGTCTCCTGACACCACCACCCATGAAGAATGAACCAAATGGGTTCTCCAACAAATGACTGAATTGGACTTGTATTTTAAATTGGAAAAATGCAAGTTTGCGACTGACGAAGTTGACTACCTCGGAATGATCGTCAAACTGGGACAGCTCGCTATGGACCCCATCAAATTCGATGGAATTGCCAAATGGCCTATGTCTACTAAGGTTAAGGATGCACGTTCCTTCCTTGGTTTTGCCAACTTCTACTGTTGCTTCATTCCTGACTACTCAAACATCGCCTGCTCCCTCATCGATCTAACCAAAAAGAACCTCCAATGGGATTGGTCCCCTGCCTGTCAAAAGTCATTTGACTCCTTGAAATCCCTCTTCCTATCCAAATCAGTCCTTCATCTCCCAGACCCCTCCACTTCCTTTGCCATTGCCACTGATGTCTCAAAATACGCATCTGGTGCTATCTTTCTCCAAACTGACTCAAATGGAGACTGGCACCCCTGTTCCTACCTCTCCCAATCTTCCTCCCAAGCAGAACGAAACTACAACATCTACAACCGTGAACTCCTAGCCATTATCTGCATCCTGAAATTTTGGAGACACTATCTCCATAGTTTCCATTTCCCTGTCCAGGTTTTTACCGATCATAAGAACCTTACCTACTTTTGCCAACCCCAAGCCCTCAACCGACAACAAGCCCGTTGGCTTCTTGATCTCTTCAACTTTGATATCAAAATAATCCATGTCCCAGGATAACTCCTTGCTGGCCCCAATGCCCTCTCTTGCCGCCCTGACCTTCTTCCATCCTCTGACTTACATAGATAACGAGGGGATCACCTTACTTCCTCCTTCCCTCTTCATCCATATCATTGACATGTCTTTTTCGGATCATGTTCAATCTGCCTCCACCAATGACCCCCTTATACTCCAAGTCCTCCAGTCTATGGATGGTTCTATTCCCCCTGCCTTCCGCTCCTGCCTCTCTGACTGGCAACATGAGGCCGGTATCCTTACCTACAAAAGCCGAGTCTATGTTCCCGCTGACGACTGCCTCCGCCATGCTATCCTCAAACGATGTCATGACCACGAGATCACTGGACATTCCGGTTACCTCAAAATCCATTAGCTCATCTCTGCAGAATTCTGGTGGCCTGGCATGGCTTCTTATATCCGAAAATATGTAGAGGGCTGCGCCATGTGCCAGCAAAACAAAGTGAACACCCACCTCACCATACCTCCCCTTACTCCAATTAAATCCTCAGCGTCTTGCCCCTTCCAACAGATCTCCTGTGATCTAATCACCAACCTTCCTTCCTCTGCCGGCTTCAATTCCCTTTTGGTCATGGTCGACCATGGGCTTACTAAGAGGGTAATTCTCTGTCCTACTAAGAAAACTGTCACCGCTGAAGGGATTGCCTTCCTCTTTTTCCTCAAAGTCTTCCTCCACTTCGGACTTTATGACAAAATTATTTCAGATCATGGTCCTCAATTCACTTCAGCATTTGCTAGGGAACTTGGAAAACTTCTAAATTATGATCTCTCCCTCTCTACTGCTTATCACCCTCAGACTGACAGAGAAACCGAATGAGTAAACCAAGAAGTCGAAACCTATCTCTGCATCTTCTGTGGCGCAAACCCTTCTTCTTGGTCCGAAAAGATCTCTCTTGCCAAATTCGCCCACAATCACTGCCCATATTCCGTCACCAACAAGTTGCCCTTCTATCTCATGATGGGATATGAACTCCATGCCCTTCCTTTCTTAATCTCCGACTTTTCCATTCCCACAATAGAATCCTACCTAAAATCCCTTTCCGCAGCATGAGATGAAGCTCTCACTGTCCACGAACTCGCTCACCAAGTCATGGCTTCCCGCACCCATCACAACTTCACCCCCTTTTCCAAAGGAGACAAAGTCTAGCTTGAAGCCAGGAACCTCAAACTGAAACATCAACGCCCACCGGGGGCTTGCTGTATCCTAGCAAGGACCGTCCAGCAGCGCACTTGACTAGAGCTAGTTGGTAGCGACACTAGTTAACCTGTTGGTCAAGCACAGATGGGTTTTGGAAGAACTCCAGGAGGACAAGACTGGGGAGCCAGTTGCAGTCTACCTGGGGGGTTTATATACTATCTAGGGTTTGTACATGTTTGGTACTATATAGTATCTATGTATGGTAATAAGCTATGTCTAGAGAGTCCAGGCACAGCCCTGTGAGTCAGTGTGAGTCAGGAGGAGTCATACTGAGTCAAGGCGGAACCGAGCATAGCCATGAGGCAATGCGAGGCTGTGTGCATGTTGCATACATGAGTTAGAGATAAGCATAGCCATATGTATAGCCATAGGTATATCGTCCAATAAGAATAGGGAAAGGCATGTGTATGTGCATAGCCATATGTGCATGAGGCTGCGATAAGGCATAACCGTGGATGCCGAGGGGAACGAGGCATGAGGGCAATGCATAGCAGTGCACATGTGGTAACAGTGAGGCATGATAAGGGAGTGACTCATAGATAAGCATGATAAGAGATAAGGCATGAGTCATGAGTAGTCATGGCGAGTCATAGGCATAGCCAAGCATAGCTATATGGCAGTGCGAGGCTGTGTCGTGAATCATAATGAGTCATATAGGAGTTGTGATGAGTCATGAAGGAACATAGCCGAGGACATGAGGTACAAGGCTGTGTTGGAGTCATCATGAGTCATAGATAAGGTCATGAGGCATGACATGAGGCCGAGGATACCAGTGTGGCAGTGAGGAGCAGTGCAAGGCAATGCAAGGGAATGTACGGCGGTGACGAGGCTGTGTGATGAGCCAGGACGAGTCATAGTATAGCCTTGTGGCAATGCGATGCTATGGCGTGGCAGTGCATGGCTGTATTGTGGTGAGTCATGGTGAATCATGGGAAACACGATGAGTCAGAGTGTGTCACAATAATAGAGAGCATAGCCATGATGCTGTGCGTGTCCACATGGTATGATATGAGGCGAAGGCTGTGCATGGCAGTATACATGCAAGGCGAGCCGATGTGTCATGTGCGAGCGTGGGGGCATGATGTCATGTGATGTCATTTAAGGATCATGTGATGTCATGTGACCAAATAGTCACGTGGTCATTATTGAGCGAGTGTAGGGAGGTCAATGATGATTAGGGGCTATTAGCGAGATGCTTTGTAGAAAGTCCAGAGAAATAGAGATAAATAAGGGAAAAATAGGGGCAAATACCAGCGATCGTAACACAAATGATCTATCACCAACCCAAAATTCGCCCCAAAATGTGAAGGTCCATTTACCATCATGAAAGTTCTTTCCCCTATCGTCTACCAACTCCAACTTCCTAAAACATGGTGTATCCACAACACACTCCACACTTCTCTTCTATCTCTGTACAAGGAGAACTCCATTCATGGAAAGAACTTCCCTGCACCTCCACCTGACCTCATCTCCAGTGAAGAAGAATATGAAGTCGAGAAGATCCTACACCACCATGGATCTTGCCACAACCATTTCTTCCTGATCTGATGGAAAGGATATTCAGCCGAAGAAGACTCTTGGATCCCTGAGTGGAACTTGAACAATGCAAAGTCTGCTCTCACTAACTATAAAAAACTCCACCATTCCATTTTCTCCCTTTAACTTTCTACCTATGCACTCTCCTCCTTGACACTCGCAGTTATCTTCGCTTTTCCTTACTATGTCTTTCAACAACCTTTCCCTTGACACCCCCAAAGTCTTCTCCACCCTGTCTCCCGCCATCACCACCACTTCTTCCCATCATGGAATCATCTCTGTCGATGTACCCACCTTTGTCCACCATACCAGGGACAATCTCCCTGATGCTGATGATCTCACTAGACTCGTCAATGGCCTCCACGACTCTCACCTCTCCACCACCATTGATTCCTTCCTTGACATGGGCTCTCCCCTCTATGCCCTCTACCATGCCTTCCTCCGTAATGCCTCCCTTACCTCATACACCAGGCGAATCCGCCAGATCCACCACGACGTCGAAGGATATCTCCTTGTCATCCTCTACCAACTCGGAATGTTGGAATTCCTTGAGGATCTAGACTGCTATCTTCGAGAACTTGCCTCTACCACCTCCTTCCCCACCTCCTTTCATTCAGCTCTGACCAGGAACCTGGACTCTGCTTCGTCCTCTTCCCTTTCTCCAATTGAGAAAGAAACTCTCCAAGCCATTGAGTATGCCTGGACTGGTGGAGGTAACCGAAACTTTTTACCATCTGATGCTCGCACCTGATTCCATGCCTATTGGACTGGAGGAGACGGCTCTTTCCCCCTTGCTTCTACTCATCACCAATACAACAAAGCCTGTTTCTCTTGCCGCCAACTAGGGTACATTCGTCTTAACTGCCCTGTCTTCCAGTGCTCTTCCTCCCTTCTGTGGTACCCTGGTCACCTCCCTCATGATTGTCCCCTCTGTCACACCTCCCCTTCCTCCTCTCACAGATCCTCCTGCCCCTCCTCCCAAGGATCTCACTCTTCTACTTCCTCCTGCAGGAGCTGTTGCATTCTTCCTATTTCTCCTCCTCGTCATCACCGATCCCCCTCCCTAGAATATGACAACTATGATGACTACTCTGATGGTATGGTGGCAAACATGACCAGTTCTCCTGGTGGTGGATATATTGATCTTTAAAGTTATATCTTTGTCATGGACTTGATTCTAGTATGGGGGTAATGTTATGATCCTCTTTCCTTTTCTCATTAAACCTCATTCTTTCTGAACATTCTCTCACATTCTACAATGTTCCATCATGTTCTCTCTGGTTCCATGCTTATCTCGCCTTCTTTGCCTCATTGCTTGCTTCTCCTTATCTTTGTCTCACAACTGTACTTCTTGAGTGTTCCAAGACCTTCTATGAGTTTCCATTTTGCTTTGTCATCTTGCTCTCCCTTCCATATATAAACCCGACATTACTACAATGTATCCCTAAGTTAGACCTCCTTAGGAATACATCTATCTTCACCTCCTTGAACTGCTCACTAAGTCCTCATCCTACTTCTGAGTGAATGCTCCCTTTGAACCCTTGAACTATCAGTTCTTTAATGAAGGACTGAACCTTTGAACCTTTGAACTATCAGTTCCTTAATGAAGGACTGAACCTACGACCCCCTTGAAAGACTGAGGCTACGATTGGCTCTACCCGAACCAACTGTAACAAGATGCAGCACTTGTGACATGGCCCATTGGTCAACAGCACACTTGCACAGCCCGTCATGCAGTTACCAAATTGATGTACCTCAGTAATGCGCATCAGGAAGCATGCATTTCTGCTAAATGGTCTAAATTGATCTAACTGTCTAATATATCATCTAAATGTTCTAACTGTGTCTAAATTAGACATTTAGATCATTAGAATCTTATACTGACAGTTCACTAAGTAAAATTAGATTACTTAGACACTGTCTAAGGAGCTAAACATCTAACATGATCTAAAATTAGACAGTTAGATCAATTTAGACCATTTAGCAGAAATGCACGCTTCCTGATGCAAGGATAGGTCTGCTATGTTGAAAAGTCATATGTCAGGAGTGCAACTTGCTGGTGAGGTGTGACGATCGATGGCAAATGTTATTCATGATAGCAGACAAAGAAAGAGATATGTACAAGCAATGTGACTACAATAAGTACATATTAGGTAAGCAGTCATAGCGAATGATTTACTCCAACATGCCTGTCCTCTTAGGGACACAGTGGACTGACTTACCTTGCCTTCTCCCACAGTTTCTTCAGCACCTCTCCAGCAAGATCTTGGCCCCCCATTTTTGATGCATAATCCACCAAGAACTTCTGCCAATCATGTAGGTTCTTGAGGTGCTGATTATAGACCAGTTTGTAAGTTTTCCCCTCAAAGTTCACTTGTATGCAAGTATCCGTACTCTACTCATCAATGGCACACTCGATCTGTCAAGGGCATATTAGTTTTTTCTGTGGCCACACAACCCTATAATCACACCACTGTTAATACCAAAGTGACAGTCGTAATATGAAATGGATTGAAATGCTTAGGGAATAGTACACCATCCCCTTCTGCATTGGCGAATCAGACAATGTTGATTAACTTGCTGATAAGCAGATTTCAGTACATGGAGTCCGTAACTGTCCTGTCGTTGGGATTCTGCCACTGAGTGTCACACAAAAATGTCCATGAAAATCCAGTGACTGACTTACTGTGTATGCAAAAGAAGATTTGGCCATTAACAGCACAACCAGGTCACAGTTGTTCTGGCATATCATGTCCATATCAGGAAGTGTGCATTTCTACTAAATGGTCTAAATTGATCTAACTGTCTAATTTTAGATCATGTTAGATGTTTAGCTCCTTAGACAGTGTCTAAGTAATCTAATTTTACTTAGTGAACTGTCAGTATAAGATTCTAATGATCTAAATGTCTAATTTAGACACAGTTAGAATATTTAGATGATATATTAGACAGTTAGATCAATTTAGACCATTTAGCAGAAATGCATGCTTCCTGATGTATCTGTCCATTTGTATTGTCCTCACAATCAGTCGGCAGCACAAAGCTGTACACTGATTTCAAATGTTCATGACCCTGTGTTTTCAACAGGCCCCGCATCTGAATCACCCATAGCTTGACCTGGTTGATCCATTGCTTAGCAACATTTCTTTTGCAAGCAGAGTACATACCAAGTTGATCTCATATGCCTCCATTGGGACCGATATATCCATCTTCTGCTGAGTGGTAGTGAGAGCTTCGACCACAAACTCCTCAACTTGTCCAGTGATGTCAGGAAAGTGGTTGTTTGCAGCCAATTTACATTTGAACAGAGAATAAGCCATACTGACCACATGTTGATCATCAGCTGATAGCATGCGGCCACTTCTTTCGTGAGCTGCCTTGGCTTTCTTTGCAGGCCGATCTGCTTCTGCGTCCCCATTCGCACTTTCAGATATTTACTTCAATTGGTGAGCATGTATGAAATAAATAAATTTGAAAAGGGGGGGGGAAATCACACCTGGAAGTTGGCTGTCATGCCATTCCCTACCTCAGGCTCAGGGGTGCTCTTGAAAGAAGTCGTGATTGGTGTGCCAGTGCTCTCCCTTCTCAATGGAGTCCTGATCTGTGTAGCTTGTTGCCCCCCAGGTGTTGTGATGGTATTGCACTGAGAAGTCACAAGCTGACGTGATGCAAACTGAAGCAAAAAGAGTCATTAGCCTCTGAAGTGTGTCAACAAAGAATCTTACCATGGCCATCCCATGTCTTTGATCTGTATCAGAGGAGCCATGCCGGGTTTGATCTTGGATGGTGGTGCTCTGTAAGTGTGGCTGTAGTGTACTCTACAACATCAGCTGATTTGTCTTATTATGGCCATACCATACCTTCAGTCTATACCAGATGCACCATGCTGGGTTTGATCCAGGATGGCAGTGCTCTGCGAGGGCATCCATAGCATAGTCAAAAGCATTGAGAAATTATCTTACCATGACTATTCCATGCCTTTTGTCTAAACCAGAGATGTCACAGTGGGTTTGATCCTGAATGGCAGTGCTCTGCAAGGACATCTTTAGTGTTGTAAATAGCATTGAAAAAGTTGCTTACCATGGTCATCCCATGCCTTTGGTCTACATCAGACATGCCATACAGAGATTGATCTTGGATGGTGCTACTCTCCAACTCTCTCTCATCATCGAGGCTATCAAATATAGACCCATGTGGGTTGGTCATCATCGCCATGCCATTGGAAATGGTGGGCTCAGTCCAGCTACCTCCTGGCTGAGAGAAATCTGTACATGCACTGTCAGAATTTGTTATGTTCATCTCATGGTGGTTCATACTTTCAGCATCAAATGCCTGCAAGGATGCATTGTTGTTCAGGGTAAGTGGGTAGGTAAAGCGTTCATCATCATCAGGGCCAATGTGACCAACATGCTCAACCTGCCTGAGAGGGCTTTCACTTCCAGCAGTGAAATTACTAGTTTGTCTTTGTGTGTGGTGCTCCCGACTACTGGCCATTTTATCTGCCTCTGTGATTTTTTTCAGGTACTCTGGGTGGACTCTAAGTAAGGGTGCTCATGATATGCTTGTAGTTGCTTGGTTGGTCGTGAGATATGATTTCCATGATCAAGCTGCTGAACTTGGTTGGCTGTAAAATCCACCATCGAAAAGCAGCCATTAGTAGGCTGAGACATGTTTGAGAGAAAGAGAGCTGGAGCCACAACACAAAATTTGATGTAGTGATGAACTATACAGATCTTTGTCAGCCAAATGACAGTAGGAAACCTGGTATGGTCCCTGGCTGTTTTACCACCTCACAGGTGCCTGCTTGCCAATATTGCTTTGTTAACTTCAAGGACCACACAGTCATTTGACGACACCAGGCTCAAGTAGCCAATTGTTGCCTGGCATGGGATCAACACTGGGAAAAGATCCTGGTAGTGAGGTAGAATGGCCTGATTAGTAAGGGGAATACTAACTATGGAAATGACTACCAGGACTTGATGCAGGCCCTTGATGGTGAAGTTGAGATGTCTTCCTTCAATGAGGATCCACCCCACACTACACCTGCTGGCTTTGACACAGCATCAGAGTCAACCACTGTTGATTATCACATGCGAGTGGATGACTCTCTAGACAAAGATTGGAGGAGCGATATCTGGTGTGAGCCTTTTCCTGCTGAACATGCTGCAGGCATAGCCCATACAATCACATGTACTGCATTTGAGCACGTTCATAATGAACAGCTTGCTAACAGGTCAAAAATATGGGCACCATTTGCCAATGAGGAAGAGTGGGCCTTGGCAAAGTGGCTCGTCAAGAATGTGGGGCAAAATCAGACTGAGGAATTCCTGAAACTAAACATAGTAAGTGATCTTGACATGTAAAACAATGGTGTCCCACCTTTATTTTACATAGATTCAATTGGATGGATGCCCATCATTCCATAACAAATCAGACCTCCTAAATGCCATAGATAAGCTGTCAAGTGGAGTTGGTTGGCAGTGTGAAAGCATCACACTCACTGGAGACTGCGTTGATGACAATGGGCAGGTGCAGATTGAAGAGGTAGAGCTATGGTTCCATGATCCAGTTGACTGTGTTTGCAAAATCATCAGGAATCCAATGTTCCATGACCAAATGAAATATGTATCCAAGAGGCATTACATGAACAAAGCTGGCATGAACAGGGTGGTTAATGAGACCTGTACTGTAGACTGGTGGTGGGATGTATAGGTAAAGTTCTTAAAGAGCTGTTGAATATCGTTGAATTTATGGCTGTAGTCCCGCCTGCCTTCTGGAGTGACAGTCACACCAATCATACTATCCTCAGACAAAATACAGCTGTTATATTTCTGAGGAGACAAGGCTGCCTGGCCAGTTTATCTCATGATTGGAAATCTTGTCAAGGATGTCTGCCGGAAAGCATCAATGCATGGCACCATCTTGCTCAGGTACCTTCCAATCGCCCAGCTGGAGGGATTCTCTGAAAAGACAAAGTCTCTTGTCAAATATCAACTTTTCCACTACTGTATGACATGCATGCTTACCTCGCTGGTGACAGCAGGCACCAAGGGAGTGCCTATGGTATGCGCTAATTCCTCTACATGTCATGTGTGGCCCATTCTAGCAGCATACATTGCTGATTATCCAGAGTAGTGCCTGGTTGCATGCTGCATGGAGAACTGCTGCCCACTATGCAAAGTGTTATGATTCTTTTCTTTTCCCTTACTAAAACCCCTTTTCATCTCGAACATTCTCTCACGTTTCACAAACGTTCTATTATATTCTCTTTTATTCTTCCACGTTCCATGCTCATCTTGCTTCCTTCACCTCGTTGCCTGCTTCTCCTTATCTCTGTCTTACACTTACACTTCTCTGACATTCTGAAACCTTCTATGAGTTTCTCTTTTGCTTTGTCATCTTGGTTTCCTTGTAGTATATAAAACTGACGTCTCTACGATGTATCCCTAAGTTAGACCTCCTCAGGAATACATCTATCTTCACTTCCTTGAACCGCTTGATTAAGTCCTGGTCCTACTTTTGAGTGGATGCTCCCTTTCAAACCCTTGAACTATCAGTTCCTTAACAAAGGACTGAACCCTTGAACCTTTGAACGACTGAGGCTACGATTGGCTCTACCCGAACCAACCGTAACAAAAGGTCTAACTTTGATCTTGCGACTACCATCACTGTAGCTCGCCACCATTTCCCAATGAACCTCCTCGACCCCCACTTGGTTTGGATATTGATCCAACCAAGAAGAAACCTTTGATGACTCTACTCCCAAGGAAAGAACCCCCACTGTGAATCCTGACACCACCAACCTTCCTTTCTTCTCCTTAGAAGAAGAACAAGAAAACCTTGACCTCGCCCATCAAACCTCTGCTGCCCTAGTCCTACCTTGTCCTCCTACCCCTCCTTTGCCCCCCACCAACCCTAGACAACCTGTCTTTTCATGTCCTCCACAAAACCCTTTCCCACCTCCTGGACCACCCCTCCCAGCCATAGCAGCCCGACCCACTGAACTCCGAATCGGTACCTCTGAACATTTTGACAGATCCTATGACATGGCCATCCAATGGCTCCACTCAGTTCAGTTTTACCTTCACACCAATGAAACCATCTATGACTCTGACCTGAAATGCATCACCTTTGTCCTCTCCTACATGACAAAGGGATCAGCCCTTACCTAGGCATCCACCTTTAGACAACAAGCCATCGCTGGCACAGTAATCAACTTCAGCACTTGGGCTAACTTCTGCGCTGCCTTTAAAACTTCCTTCGAACACCATGATCAAAAGAACAACGCTATCACTTGATTATCCACCAAATGAATGACCACCCAGAAGAAGAACGAACATGTCTTCTACTCTTCCTCCCTCACTGAATTCAATTCAAACTTCCAGAATAATGTTGCCCTCTCTGGAATCACAGATCATGCCATCCTCATCGGCTACTACTCGGTTGCTATTCCCCCACCTCTCATGTGACAAATCTACCAGATGGAAACTCCCCCCAACACCATTGATGAATGGTAAAAGAAAGCAGTTCACTTCCAAACCCAATGGGAGCATGCCAAAGAAATCACCCACTGCCACTCGAAACCTTCCTCTTATACACAACCCTATCCTACCCCCTTGAAGACCACTTGTGATCCAGACACCATGGATGTTGATCCTATAAAAATACCCAAACTCACCACCGAAGAACACCACCACTGCCAGGAAAAAGGGCTCTGCTTTCACTGCTGAAAATCCGGACACCTCAGTTCGGCCTGCCCCACCTTCCCCTCTGAACCAAAGAAACCTGCTGTCAAATGTGTACAATGAGTAACCAAAGAAGAAGTCCCTGCGCTCATCGAACTGGAGGATGATGATGAAGTCACAGTTGCTAGAATAAACTTCTCCTGGGATTTTTAGATGGGAAACCTCGATCAACGCGAGACTCCCCAGAAGTTACCTGTGCATCCATATCTGTACCAGTAACAAGCAAATCTATGCGAATTCCTTTGCAATTGATCGTTCCTTTGCACACCCTGAAAACTGTTGACTTCTACGCCCTGATCAATAGCGGAGCAGACCTCTCCTGCATTGACTATGACTTTGTCAAACAACACCAACTCCCCATGACCAAGTTAAAAGTCCCCATCCGCTCCCATAATGCTGATGGATCTTTCAACAAGAAAGACATTTGACACATCTGTACCCTTTTCACCTCCATTGAGGGAATCGCCCAGAAGGTCGACTTTCATGTCATGTCCCTGAAAGACAATATCATCCTTGGGCTCCCCTGGCTACATGCTACCAATCCAGTCATCAACTGGACCCGTCAAACCCTTTCAATCGATGAGTCCATTAATGAATTGAAATTCCTTTTCGCCTCCCATGAAGTTGATGTCAAACAACACAATTCTACCTACCGACCTCCCACCCGACCCCCTCGTCACATCAATGTTGATGCTATTACAGACTCTTGCCTCTATGAATACAATCAATGGGAGGAAGAATCTGCTTTCATCAACCATGCCCACAAACATCAAACCATCCAACAAATAATTCATTATGGATCCCGCTTTGCCCCCCTCGGGTCCCTCGTCATCGCCCGTCTCACCACTGCCACTGAACTAGTCTTAGCTGCTGAAGCCACTAAACCTAAAGTTACCCTTCCCCCTGAATACTCCCAGTTCTCCTCTGTCTTCTCTAAAGAAGCTACAGATCACATCCCCCCTTCGAGACTCTACGATCATGAGATCAACTTCACCGAATCATTCTCTTTCAAAGTCGGAAAGCTCTACCCCCTCTCCCCTGAGGAACGAAAAGTTACCAAGGAATTCCTTGATGAAAATCTTCGTACTGGAAAGATTCACCCCTCAAACTTCCTCCAAGCTACCTCTTTCTTCTTTGTCAAAAAGAAAGATGGAGGACTCCGCCCCTGCCAGGACTACTGATACCTGAATGAACATACTGTTCATGATGCCTACCCTCTCCCTCTCATCTCTGACCTCATCGACAAACTGAAAGACGCCAAGGTCTTCACCAAATTTGATGTATGATGGGGATACAACAACGTCCAAATCAAAGATGGCCATCAATGGAAGGCTGCCTTCATTACTCACAAAGGCCTCTTCGAACCCACTGTCATGTTCTTTGGCCTTACCAACTCCCCTGCTACCTCCTTCATGAACAACTCCTTCTGCGATATGATCGCAGAAGGATGGCTCATTATCTACATGGACGACCTCCTTATATTCTCCCCCAATGCTACCACTCATGAGGAATGAACCAAATGTGTCCTCCAACAAATGACTGAACTCAACTTGCACCTAAAGTTGGAAAAATGCAAGTTCACCTCTGAAGAAGTAGACTATCTTGGGATGATCATCAAACCAGGACAACTTGCCATGGACCCGGTCAAACTTGACAGGATTGCTAAATGGTCAACCCCTGTGAAGGTTAAGGATGTACACTCCTTCCTTGGTTTTGCCAACTTCTACCATCGCTTCATCCCAGACTACTCTAACATCGCCTGCCCCCTCATTGACCTTACCAAGAAAAATCTCCAGTGGAACTGGACCCCTGCCTGTCAAAAGTCATTTGACTCCTTGAAGACCCTTTTCTTGTCGAAACTAGTTCTCCACCTCCCTGATCCTTCTGCCCCCTTCGCTATCGCCACCGATGCCTCGAAATATGTGTCCGGTGCTATCCTTCTTCAAACTGACTCGAACAGAGACTGGCATCCCTGCTCCTACCTCTCCCAATCTTTCTCCCAGGCAGAAAGAAACTATGACATCTATGACCATGAACTCCTAGCAGTCATCCGTGCCCTGAAATCCTGGAAACACTACATAAATCTTCAAGGAATTCCAACATGTCAAGTTGGTAGAGGGTGATGAGGAGATATCCTTCGACATCACAATGGATTTGGCGGATTCGCCCGGTATACGAGGTCAGGAAGGCGTTGACCTGCACCAAACTGTTTGGATGCGGTGTAAAACACCAGTCCTCTCTGTACTGCAATAGCAAGAGGGATACTAGAAAATAAGAAAGAAGGGTACGAATAGGTTCGTCCCAGGGACCCTAAAGAGGTTGGTGGGGGCGAAGGACCTGACTACACTATCCGGAAAGGAATCCGGAAAGATAGGGGCTAAACCCGGACAAATCCGATCCGGAAAAACGATGAGAAAAAGATCCGGAAAGTGAAGTAGAGATAGAAGGGAGTAGGAATATACGTTCGATGTTGGAATCCAAGAACCCGGAGCAGATTTGATGAGATGGTGATGAGATAAGAGAGATCCGGTCAAGGACGAGGACCAGATATGAGTGGAAAAGTGACGAGGTTCGCAAAGACACGGCTTTGCAGCAAGGAAATGGGTGATCAGTGCACACGGGCGAAAGATGTATTATCCATCGCACTACAGGGGTTTTATAGTCAAGGGAACACCCAAGACTCTTCCTAATAAGGGAAATATCAATCGGTAACCAAGTACGTCAAAGAAAAAGAATAAGAACATCGTCCCTTCACGGGTAAACAGAAACCATGCGGAATGCTATGAAAGGGTCTAGGCCTATGTCGAAGTGATATGAAAGCTCAATGAAACCAAAAGAAATCAATCCGAATGAAAAACAAAGATCCGGATAGATCTTGCATGTGCGGAGATCCGGAAACGGACAGATAATGTCGGGTTGCATCGGATTGGATCGGGTTGGACTAGGATTGAATTGGGTTGGGCTAGGATTCATCGGAATATGATTAGGAGAGATGTGGAAGTCGGTGGAATGATAGGATACGATCACAAGGAACTTCAGTTCCTTACAGCGGATACATAGTTATTGTATATGTGATGTTAGACATTTGACCCGAGATTTGAGTTTTTACTATATTCCCACGGTCCAAATGCTTAGCTAATTGAGGGACATATGGACCATACTGTCTAGTATGTATCCCTATTTTTTTTCTTATTTGTTCATTCACATGTTGTGGAGAAACAAAATGATTTCTCCCAACATACTTTTATCACTACCTACAACTACTTAGCAAACCATTTTCTTAATATCTCTTTTATCCTTGAGTACTTAGCCAAGTGTCAGAGAAGCAATTGGAGCATGTGACCTCAGTTGCGAATCACCTGACTCAGATCATGTGACCTTGCACAGCATGAGTCATAATGAGTCAATATGAGTCAAAGTGAGTCAGATGAGGACTAGCCAAAGCACTGCCCCTAGACTAGCAGAATGATCATGTGACCTGCACAGCATGAGTCATAATGAGTCATAATGAGTCGGCATGAGTCAGTATGAGTCATTGCCAAGCCAAAGGCTATTTTTAGCTCATTGCAAGTCATTTTCTGACAGGTTGAGTCAAAGTGAGTCAGTATGAGTCAGTATGAGTCATATCTTGGCACAGCCACCTCGGAACCGAAGGTAGCACAGCCACATGTAAACTACTATATAAGGAGCGCGATTCAGCCCCATTTGGCAGGTTCCCTCTTTTAGGAAAAAGGTTCCTACTTGAGTAAATCTCAACCAACGAGTGCTCACAAGTGCACCCCTCTACAAACAAACAGTGAGGCTGTGTAGAGTAATTCCCACGCTATAAATAGAACTACTTAGACCCAAGTTAGGAGTATACTGTATCCCTTAGGATAGGGACAGTTAGGACACCTTTAGGGAGAAAGCCCCAGAGCGGGCAACTAAAGGGAATAGATCCCCAGCTAGTAGGGAGACCTAATAGTTCATTAGTACCCTGGGAAAGGGTCGAGTCGAGCACATTTAAGCTGATTGCCAACTCCTTAGTACATAATAGATTCAGTTTAGGAAAAGCTGTTCTGTGTGACTAAGTGACGTGTGTGAATCAGTAAGCGAAAGTGAAGCATATTTACGCTACCTACCCAATTGAGCATTCCTAATCGACTGGAGCTAATTGGCATCTTAGGGAAGTAACCCTAGTCACTACAGAGTACCCTTCTAGCAACCCAAGAAGTTGTCTAGACCATTCCCCCAACTATCCAGTGTACAATTTGTACACCACCCCAGCTGAAATCCAGACCCTCAACAGTTTGCTGAACCCCCAATTACCCTCAACCTCGTTGACGATTGACGAACAAACCATGTGCCTGATAGTCAACCCCTTTCTACGAGATTGATACTTATTTCTAGTACCAACTCGACCAGGGAAGAGTACTCTCTTCACCTCGCTAAAGGTTTACTACCCGTGGAGATAAGATTGGTTGTCTGGTAAGCGTTTTCTTAGCGTTTCTACTGATCTTATCTAGAAGAAGACAGCGTTGCAGAGGAAGGCGTGATAGAGAGCATAAAGGGGGGAGCCCATGTTGAGGAAGGAATCTATGGCAGTGAAGAGGTGGGGGTCGTGGAGGCCATTGACAAGTCTAGTGAGATCATCTGCATCAGGGAGATCATCCCTGGTGCAGTGGGCGAATGTGGGTACATCGACAGAGACGATTCCATGATGGGGAGAAGTGGTGGTGACAGCAGGAGACGGGGTGGAGAAGACTTCAGGGGTATCAAGGAAGAGATCATTGAAAGACATAGTAAGGAAAAGTGAAAATATTCAAGAGTGTACAAAGAGGAAGGTTTGTAGGTAGAAGGTTAAAGAGAGAAAACAGAAGGGTGAAGTTTTTTATAGCTAGTGAGAGTGGACTTTGCATTGTTCAAGTTCTGCTCAGGAATTCAAGAGTCTTCTTCGGCCAAATATCCTTTCCATCAGATCAGGAAGAAGTGATTGTTGTGAGGTCCTCGGTGGCATAGAATCTTCTCAACTTCATATTCTTCTTTGCCTGCAATAAGGTCAGGTGGGGGTGCAGGGAAGTTCTTTCCATGGATGGAGTTCTCTTTGTATGGAGATAGAAAGAAAGCGTGGAACATGTTGTGAATATGCCACATTTTAGGGAGTTGGAGTTGATAGACAATTGGGGAGAGGACTTTTGTGATGGTGAATGGGCCTTCGCATTTTGGGGTGAACTTTGGGTTTGAGATAGAGCGTTTGAGATTTCTAGCCTCAAGCCAAACTTTGTCTCCTTTGGAGAAGGGAGTGAAGTTTCGACAGGTGCAGGAGGCCATGACTTGGTGAGCGAGTTCATGGGCGGCAAGGGCTTCGTCTTGTGTGGCAGAAAGGGACTTTAGATGGGATTCAATTGCAGGGATAGAAGAGTCAGAGATTAAGGAAGGAAGGGGACGGGGTTCATATCCCATCATTAGATAGAAGGGTGATTTGTTGGTGACAGAGTGTGGGCAGTGATTGTGGGTGAGTTCGGCACGAGGGATCTTTTCGGACCAAGAGGAAGGGTTTGTGCCACAGAAGATGTGGAGGTAGGTTTCGACTTCTTGGTTTACCCATTCGGTTTCTCTATCAGTCTGGGGATGATAAGCGGTGGAGAGGGAGAGATCATAGTTCAAAAGTTTGCCAAGTTCTTTAGCGAATGCAGAGGCAAATTGGGGACCACAATCAGAGATAACTTTGTCATAGAGTCCAAAGCAGAGGAAGACTTTGAGGAAAAAGAGGAAGGCAATTCCCTCAGCTGTGACAGTTTTCTTAGTAGGGCAGAGAATTACCCCCTTAGTAAGCCCATGGTTGACCACGACCAAAAGGGAATCGAAGCCAGCAGATGGAGGAAGGTCAGTGATCAGATCACAAGAGATCTGTTGGAAGGGGCAAGATGCCAAGCATTTAATCAGAGTAAGGGGAGGTACAGTGGGGTGGGTGTTCAATTTGTTTTGCTGGCAAGTGGCACAGCTGTCAATGTACTTTCATACGTAAGAAGCCATGCCGGGCCACCAGAATTCCACAGCAACAAGTTGACGGGTTTTAAGGTAGCTGGGGTGTCTGACAGTCTCATGGTCATGACAACATTCTAGGATGGCATGGCAGAGGGAGTCATCATTTGGAACATAAACGCATCCCTTGTAGGTGAGGATACCGGCTTCGTGTTGCCAGTCAGAGAGGTGAGAGCGGAAGGCGGGAGGATAGAGCCATCCATGGATTGAAGGGCTTGGCCCATGAGGAGGTCAGCAGCGAAAGCAGATTGAACATGATCAGAAAGGAATGTGTCAATGATACAGATGAAAAGGGAAGGTGGGAGTAGAGTGACTCCTTCATTGTCTAAGTCAGAGGATGGAAGGAGGTCAGGGCAGCGAGAGAGGGCGTCGGGGCCGGCAAGAAGTTTTCCTGGGACATGAATCATTTTGATATCAAAGTCAGAGAGATCAAGAAGTCAATGGGCTTGTTGTCAGTTGAGGGCTTGGGGTTGGCAGAAGTAAGTGAGGTTTTTATGGTCAGTAAAGACCTGGACAGGGAAGGGGGAGCCGTGAAGATACAGTGACTCCAAAAACTATTGCAATGCCTAACCCCAATCCAGCGCACGAAGCGCGCTGCAATCACCTGTGGGAATCTCGCTTAGCATTAGTCAGACGAAATTATGTACATACCCCTGGCTACAAATCGGCCCCTAGGTCATGTGATTTGGCCCAGTGGCTGTGGAGATATGATCATTTTAAAATGACAAGTCCATTGCAACAGTTTATTCACTTTCATTATGAAGTGGGTATTTTGGAAAGTGAGATTCCCACAGGTGATTGCAGTGCACTTTGCGCGCTGGATTGGGATTAGGCATTGCAATGGTTTTTGGAGTCACTGTAGATCGCTACCTCCGAGAACTCGCCACCACCACCACCTCCCCCACCTCCTTTCATTCGGCTCTGGCCAGAAACCCGGACTCTGCTTCATCCTCTCCCCTTTCTCCAATTGAAGAAGAAACTCTCCAAGCCATCGAGTATGCCTGGATAGTGGAGGTAACCGAAAATTTTCACCATCTGATGCTCGCATCCGATTCCATGCCTATTGAACCAGAGGAGACGGCTCTTCCCCCCTTCCTTCTACTCACCCCTGATATAATGAAGCCTGTTTCTCTTGCCGCCAACTAGGGCATATTCGTCTTAACTGCCCTGTCTTTCAATACTCCTCCTGCCTTCACTGGCACTCCAGTTACCTCCCTCGTGACTGTCCTCTCCATCACACCTCCCCTCCCTCCTCTTGCGGAACCTCTCATCCTTCCTCCAGAGGATCCCACTCCTTGACCTCTTTCCATAGGTCTTGCCACGTTCTCCCTGTTCCCCCTCCTTGTTGTCATCGTTCTCCCTCTCCCAACTATGACAACTACAATGACTACTCTGATGAAGCAGTAGTCAACATGACCAGCTCCCTTGGTGGTGGATACATTGATCTTTGAAGTTATCTTCGTCGTGGACTTGATTCTAATACGGGGGTAATGTTACAATTCTTTTCTTTTCCCTTACTAAAACTCCTTTTCGTCTTGAACATTCTCTCATGTTTCACAAATGTTCTATTATGTTCTCTCTTATTCTTCCACGTTCTATGCTTATTGCTTCCTTTACCTCGTTGCCTGCTTCTCCTTATCTCTGTCTCACACTTATGCTTCTCTGACATTCTGAAATCTTCTATGAGTTTCTCTTTCACTTTGTCATCTTGGTTTCCTTGCAGTATATAAATCTAATGTTTATACGATGTATCCCTAAGTTAGACCTCCTCAGGAATACATCTATCTTCACTTCCTTGAACCGCTCAATTAAGTCCTGGTCCTACTTTTGAGTGGATGCTCCCCTTCAAACCCTTGAACTATCAGTTCCTTAACAAAGGACTGAACCCTTGAACCTTTGAACGACTGAGGCTACGATTGGCTCTACAGTGGACAACTAAAGGAAATAGATCCCCAGCTAGTAGGAAGACCTAATAGTTCATTAGTACCTTGGGAAAGGGTCGAGTTGAGCATTTAAGCTGATTGCCAACTCCTTGGTGCATAATAGAATCAGTTTAGGAAAAGCTGTTCTATGTATCTAAGTGACGTGTGAGAATCAGTAGCGAGAGTGAAGCATAATTAACGCTACCTATCCAATTGAGCATTCCTAATTGACTGGAGCTAATTGAAAGTCATTGAGAGCGCATCTTAGGGAAGTAACCCTAGTCGCTACAAAGTATTCTCCTAGCAACCCGAGAGTTGTCTAGACCATTATCCAACTAACTAGTACATTTCGTATACCACCCCAACAGAAAACCAGACCCTCAACGTGTTGCTGAACCCCAATCCCCTCAACCTCATTGAAGATTGATGAACAAACCATGTGCCTAATACTCAATCCCTTTCTATGAGATTGATACTTGTTTCTAGTACCAACTTGACCAGAGAAGAGTACTCTCTTCACCTCGCTTCAGGTTTACTATCTGTGGAGATAAGATTGGTTGTCTGGTAAGCGTTTCTTAGCGTTTCTACTGATCTTATCTAGAAAGAAGACAACACATCCAAGGTCCTTGGCTTACAAGCTGTGTACCCTCCCTTCTGGGCATTACTACCTCATTGCGACATTTTCAGGGCATTCACACCTGACCTGCTACATCAGCTCCATAAAGGCATTTTCAAGGACCACCTAGTCAAATGGTGCATGAGTATCATGGGGACAGATGAGGTGGATACACAGTTTAAAGCAATGATGTCCCATCAAGGACTTCATCACTTCAAAAATGGCATATCGGGCATATCTCAGTGGACAGGGAAAGAACACAAGGAAATGGAAAAGGTCTTTGCAGGGCTAGTCACCAGCAGATAGGATCTCCAGCTTGTAAGCACTGTCAGATCAATCCTGGACTTTATCTTCTATTCATCTCTTCAATCTCATACAAGTGGGATGCTTATCACGCTCAAGACCACACTTGACTCCTTTCATGCCCATAAGGAAGTCTTCATTGAACTTGGAGGACAAGAAGTGAGTCACTTCAACATTCTGAAAATCCACGTCATGGAGCACTACATGGACATGATTTGGCAATTTGGATCTGCAGATGGCTTCAATACTGAGTCCCCCAAATGGTTACATATCAACTATGTCAAGGATGCTTACCATGCAACAAACAAAAAAGATTTCATCATTCAGATGACAGTCTGGCTCCACTGCCAGGAAGCTATTGACTGCTGTTTACTATTCTTGGAATGGTACCATGGACAAAATACAAAAGTGATTGATCTTGATGGATATTGAGAACCAGATGAGCTGGCATCCTCTCAGGGCAATGAGATAGAAGACAAAGCAGGCATAGAGGGGACAGAGGGAATGGTGGTGGTGACTGCTGCAGGAGTGGAAAAAACCACACACAATGTGGCCACACCCGAGCTTTGTGGCCACACAGTTTTGTGCAAAGTTCCCACAAACCATCCACTGCATTTGCACCAGGTCCCAGCCAGCTGCATTATTGAAGAACAATATGCCACCCATTTTTTGAAATCTCTGAAAGACTACCTGAGGTCAGTACATATCACCTTCAATCCATGGCCGTTCGACACCTTCAACCTCTACTCCTGACAGGTCTTTCAACTGCCACCTATTCTCGAGATTGGCACATCAAAACCCACAAGTGTTGTTTGTGCATCACCCCCACGTCCTCGCCGCTTGAGATGACCACAGAAGAGAGTCCATCTTGACTTCACGCTGGTCTGTTGCTCAGATTCAAATCCTTTTATGATAGACACTGCAATCAAAGGTAAGCAAAGGATGACATATCCAGCGCTATGTGAGTCAACACTGATGCTGATAATCTAGGACATTGTATTGCTCAGGTCCTGGCTATATTTGTTGTACCTGATTATTTCCCATCACACGAGTGTGCCCAGGGTCCTCTTGCATATATAGAATGGCTCATATCATTGTGAACAAAGGATTCACATAGTGAACTGTACGTAGTTGTGCAATCCAGCAGGATGTATGCACGACATGGGGAAGTGATACCAGTGTACAAGATAGTGCGTGGCTGTCATCTTATTCCTGATTTCGGGCAGGAAATAGATCACCGATGGACAGCTGACAACGTCAGCATGGCATGCGATTGGTTTTTTGTGAATCCATATATTGACCTACATAGTTTTTGTCTACTGAAGATGAATAGATGAAATGCACTCTAAACTATCCTAGTGACTGCTTAGCTACAATGTACAGACAAGATGAAGTCCCCATAAATGAAAAGTGAGCTGGCAGTGGTCATCGGTAGGGTTCGTGCAAGCAGCAGTCAGAAATACATATGTCAATAGCATTGCACTAGTTAAGGATCGTAATTCTCTAAGTGCAAAGGGTCAGGGAAATGGTTGATCAGTTAGTAGATTGTGGAGACTTACCTTGGCAATGTTGAGGGATTCCTTGAAGGCCAGGACAGTGATCTGGGGGATGATATGTGATGTTGGTTGTGTTTC
The DNA here is from genome assembly GCA_025782845.1 of Boletus coccyginus. Classification (NCBI taxonomy): domain Eukaryota; kingdom Fungi; phylum Basidiomycota; class Agaricomycetes; order Boletales; family Boletaceae; genus Boletus; species Boletus coccyginus. The sequence goes on along the minus strand of JAHZSR010000045.1, from coordinate 37,833 downwards.
AATGACAGGTTCATTGGTATGCAAGTGGGTCCACGAGGGGTGGGGGTGGCCATCTGAGAAGGACCAGGTGTCCACGACCACAGGTGGGCTTGCAATTTTGGACATGGTGAGATCCATGTGACGCTTACTGGCATACATGCGAATGATGAGAACATGCTTGTTGTTGCTCTAGTAGGGGAAAGATTGTTCTAATTAGCTGCAGACATGGACAAACCCAAAAGCCCATCTGTAACTTACCATATCAAGGACATGAATGAGGTGGCAAAGCAACCAGTTGGGGGGGGATATTGAGGGACGAGTCACCTGCAAAGGGTATATAGTGCAAGAATGTGTCTTGGGCTCGCATGACCTATATGATTGATTACATAAGTGAATCAAGTGGCAAAGCAAACGAGACTCACGAGGTAAGGGGTGACAAGCTCTGAGATCTCATCAAGGGATGACTCCCACTTGATAATGTCGTTGAGGAGGCAGACCGATTCATCATCAGAGTTGGAGTTGAAGATGCTGTTGGCCACAAGCATCTCGGAGCCAGAGTCACTGGAAGGCATGAGGGCAGTAGCGTGTTGAAGTTAGCTTGAAGAGGTATGTTAAAGGCCAGTCACTGACCTTTTCATTCAAGCTACTTGCAAAATGAGGGCAGGGCGGCCAAGTGAATCATCAGTGTGAGCTATGTGCCCCTATGAGATGCTACGCAAGCAATGCAATTGCTCGTTGCTGCGGTCTTGACGTGTGGTCATAGGCATGCAAGTTGATGGGAGTATGATAGTGTTGCATAGCGACTCAAGTGCTATAAAGGGCTACATAGCAGCCTCATGCTATGTAGCCCTATATAGCACTTGAATCACTACTATAGTACAGCTGTGCTATGTAGCACAAACATGTTTCCTGATGTAGTCTGGTCACCAGACCAATTATACACGTGGCTAGACTGATCACTCAAGATGACCCCTGGCTTTCTGTTGGTAGGATTTTATCCATCGAGAATTCCCATCATTTACAGTCATCAAATAGCCCAGCTTGCCATTCCACCAATGGGACCATATCACACCTAGTTGGTGTGAGTGGCAGTCCTGGCACACTAGGAAAAAAAGTTTGTGCCTGTAGCGCCCTGTAGCTGACATAGCACTATGTCATCACTATGCTTCCCACACATTCTATATAGCCCATTGTAGACTACTGTAGCAGCATCCAATAATCAGCCATGCTATATAGCATATTACATAATTTTCTTGTCATATGAGTGAACTATCATAATAGGTAGGTGTGGATTCTTCACCAGAATTTCATCATCATCTTCATGCATTCCATGCTAAGCTTGGTCACAATGTCAAAGATCAACCCTAAGTTCAAATGGTTCCAGCTGGAACTGTCTGTATTCAATTCTAGTGCTAAACAGTTCCAGCCTTCCAGCCTTAGAACCATTCAGTTCCGGACCCCCTTCCAAAATTCCCGTGCCCCTTCCAAAAGCAGAAGCACTGGAACCCTTGGAAGTACACTGTCTATATGACCCTTAGATTCGCTTAACCTTTAACTTTCATTTGCTCATTTATTACTACACTTTAGGGCCATTCTTCAGGTTCATTTCTATAACATTCCAGGTAACCTAATGCGAGTATACCTCCACCCATAGTATATATACTTTTCTATGATTATTGGCACCTCAGTCGTTTTTGTCCATCTAGGCAGTGGCTGAGGTGAGTTTACTTTTACTTAGTTTCATTCCTAGCTAATGTACTATAGATCTGGGCAACTCTGCCCTTCTGCTAGATTCTGTCACACAATCAGGTGAAAACTGTAAAACAGTGGAATTTGATTAGTCATGGTTTCATCAAAGATACTTGATTATTATGAGTGTGCTCACAGTCCAACAAGCCTTTCCTAATTAGATTGACTCCTGTCTCTGTGAAAAAAATTTACTATTGTATATATCTCAGAGTGTATTAGGATTTGTGGCTCCCACAAGTATACATTATGAGAAAGTAGACTATACTTGCATTTACAGGTGTCACTGAACCCCCCTGCTTCACAGTACTGGTTGTCTGACTTGATAATCTTGTCAGAAAGATTTAGAAGGATTGCGAGTGTGTCCCTTAGGCTCTGACCTGTAGGATGTAAGTAATTAGTGCCCACCTACCTGGAGTTGAGCAAAAAGTCAACAGCGCTATGCCTTATATTGAGTTGACATTTGAGATTGTATTGTGGCTGTTAGATCTCGGTATTGGTTGGATATGTGGGCAGGCTACCAAGGAGAAGAGCGATCGAGATAGGGCCCAATCATGGTTTCCACACGTCCCTGCGTAGAGTCTTTTCTAGTGTTCTGGGAATTTGGAATTGAGTCAAATTCACCCATGTTAATCCACCGCAGCTGGCCAACAGATCCATCATGACCAACCTCCTAGCCTTGCGTATACTTTTGTGATGTTGTGACCACAATCAACATCACACAAAAATGTGCACCTGAGCACAGCCTTATCAGAGCTTATAAGACCCTGTTAATGCATTGACCAAACAATGACAGGCCGATAGTAATAACATAAAATGTACAATCTTGTAGGGCTTTGATGCTTTTCTTGATCACTTTTCTTGATCTTGATAAGATCCTACAATGTGGAGGGTTTGTCACAAGGGTTATAACCCCTTGTGAGACACTGACATTATTTCGGAAGTCCAACTTTTATCAAACAAGTGAAAATCTTATGCTACTTGGGAACTGCTACAAGCAAGGCTGTAAGTAAACACCTTGTATCTCATCTTTTCAGACACCATCACCATCACTTTCGTGGTCTTGAGATCTGCTCACTTGACCAGCCTTCTGGTCCACATGGGGTGTTCATTCAGTCAACAGTGCTGCGCACGTGCTACCTCATTGCACAAGCTCAGTCCGAGCACACCCACCCACCTCACAGCACTGTCGCACGAGTGCGCGAGCACGCGAATGTACAGACACAATGGTCTGTGTACATTCGCATGCTCGCTCATTCACCCACCTTTGCCCATCCTGCACCACACACGCCCACAGCAGTTCGAGCGGTATACTGGGCTTCAAGAGGGCTGCTTGTGCCACCTACCCCACCCCATTGTTGCACGAGTGTGCACACATGCCCATCCCCCTTCGCTTGTCGCCCACCTTGCTGTCACACGAGACCCAAAAAAGCCTAGGCTCAGACCTGAAAATATTGATCACTCACTCTGAGTCCCTGTGAGTCACAGCAGTGTTGTACAGTCTTGCCCACAGTAGGTTACATTATATCCACAGATCTGCTCTGCTCTCCCCTGTTGAACTCTCCACTGGTTAGGTACCCACCTCGCCATCACACGAGATCCAAAAAAGCCTGCACTCAGGCCCAAGCCCACTGATCATTGACTCCGAATCCCTGCAAGTCATGGCAGCACTGTACACCCCATTGAACTCTTCACTGGTTAGGTACCCACCTCGCCATTGCACGAGACCCAAAAAAGCCTGGACTGGGGCCTAAGCCCACTGATCATTGACTCTGAATCCCTGCAAGTCACAGCAGCACTGTACAGCCCGGCCCGGGCCCATAGTAGGTTACATTGTTTCTTGCTCTAGGTCTACTCTGCCCCGCTGAACTCTAACTCTCCACCAGTTAGGTAACATTGTACATAATTGTCTTACTATGACTGCATTCAGGGTGAGTTGAGATCCTCGGGACTCCAGGACTACTCTTGGCTGCATCAGCTGGGATCATTCAAGTTGCGCTTACTTATAGGTTCAACACTTGATGGTCTGAATCTCAAATGTATGATATCTCCTCCCCCATTCTTATCCCAGGTGAGTCTGTCAGTTTAACTTATTTATAACTCAAGTTACTCTTATTCTGGTGAGTTGCTCATTTGTAAACTTGTGAACAACACCTGTCGTGTGATGCGCCATGTGTGCACACTCAATAGTGCCACAGTGCTACTCACCATCTGATCCGTTTGTTACTTGATCTTTTCTTCTCCCTCATCCTTATCTCAGGTGAGCTCATTAGTTTGGCTTATTTATGACTCAAATTGCTCTTGCTCTGGTGAGTTGCTCGTTGTTTAAACTTGTGACTGACATCCATTTTGTGATGTGTCATGCGTGCACTCAATAGCGCTGCAGTGCCTGGGCCACTCACCATCCTGCATTCCATTCGTGCAACTGTGGGGCCACACTGTCAACACATACTCATCTCACTACCTTGGACTTATCATAGTGTACATGCAGGCTTGTATTCTTAGTTGTCAATGTAATTTTATGCTGTTTTTTCACTGGACCAAGCGTGAAAGTTGCAAACTCATTTTCAACTACCATACATACACTGTTGTACCAAATTGATAAGCCTTTGCAACCACCCACTGTCCAACACTTATTTTCCAAGTGACCTACCATTATAAAGGATTACATTACTTACGCTGACACACCAGACCGAGAATCAATGTCCATCTTTGTCGAGCTGCACAAAGTGTGTCATTACTGATAGTCTGATGCTTATTCTCCATAGAACCTACTGTTATAAAAGGTGATACTACTTAGCATGAGGCCCCATTCCAAGAATCAATGTCCACTTTCGTCGAGCTGTGCCTAGTGTGTCATTGCTAACAGCGTGACCCTTATTTTTCATGAGACCTACCATTATAAAAGGTGATACTAGTTAGCATGAGGCCCCATCCTGAGAATCAATGTCCACTTTTGTTGAGCCACACCTAGCATGTCATTACTAACAGCACGATCCTTACTTTCCACAAGACCTACCATTTTAAGGGACTAAAAGGTCTTATCAGACCAGCACTCAATGACTTAGCATATACATATTTCTTATCTTAACAGGTCCTTATAAGACCTTGAAAGAAAATTCTAAAACTCGTGATGTCATATTCACCCTCGTAAATCAGTGCTAATCCACCATACTCTATTCTACGTTAATTAACTGAGTGAATATGACCAATTTCACTGAAATCCACCCTCAATCTGAGTGAATCTCACCTTATTCCCAAGAATCCCAGCATTATGAGTTTTAGGATTTTCTTTCAAGGCCTTATAAGGACCTGTTAAGATAAGAAATATGTATATGCTAAGTCATCAGGTGCTGATCTGATAAGACCTTTTAATCCCTTAAAACAGTAGGTCTTATGGAAAATAAGAATCACGCTGTTAGTAATGACACGCTAGGCATGGCTCAATGAAAGTGGACATTGATTCTCGGGCTGGGGCCTCATGCTAAGTAGTATCACCTTTTATAATGGTAGATTCTATGGAGAATAACCATTGGACTATCAGTAATGACACACTTTGTGTGGCTCGACAAAAATGGACATCGATTCTTGGTCTGGTGTATCAGCATAAGTAATGTAATCCTTTATAATGGTAGGTCACTTGGAAAATAAGTGTTGGACAGTGGGTGATTGCAAAGGCTTATCAATTTGGTACAACAGTGTATGTATGATAGTTGAAAATGAGTTTGCAAGTGTCACACTTGGTCCGGTGAAAAAACAGCATAAAATTACATTGACAACTGAGAATACAAGCCTGCATGTACACTATGATAAGTCCAAGGTAGTGAGATGAGTGTGTGTTGACAGTGCGGCCCCACAGTTGCACGAACAGAACACAGGATGGTGAGTGGCCCAGGCACTGCGGCGCTATTGAGTGCACACGTGACACATCACATAACAGGTGTCAGTCACAAGTTTAAACAATGAGCAACTCACTAGAGCAAGAGCAATTTGAGTCGTAAATAAACCAAACTAGCGGGCTTACCTGAGATAAGGATGGGGGAGTAGAAAAGATCAAGTAACAAATGGATCGTGGGATGGTGAGTGGCACTGTGGCACTATTGAGTGCACACATGCGGTGCATCACACGACAGGTGTTGTTCACAAGTTTACAAATGAGCAACTCACCAGAATAAGAGTAACTTGAGTTGTAAATAAGTTAAACTGACAGACTCACCTGGGATAAGAATGGGGGAGGAGATATCGTACATTTGAGATTCAGACCATCAAGCATTGAACCTATAAGTAAGCGCAACTTGAATGATCCGAGCTGATGTGGCTAAGAGTAGTCCTGGAGTCCCGGGGGTCTCAGCTCACCCTGAATGCAGTCATAGTAAGACAATTATGTACATATGATGTTACCTAACTGGCGGAGAGTTAGAGTTCAGCAGGGCAGAGTAGACCTAGAGCAAGAAACAATATAACCTACTATGGGCCCAGGCCGGGCTGTACAGTGCTGCCATGACTTGCAGGGATTCAGAGTCAATGATCAGTGGGCTCAGGCCCAAGCCCAGGCTTTTTTGGGTCTCGTGCAATGGCGAGGTGGGTACCTAACCAGTGGAGAGTTCAATGGGATGTACAGCACTGCCGTGACTTGCAGGGATTCGGAGTCAATGATCAGTGGGCTTGGGCCCAAGCCCAGGCTTTTTTGGGTCTCGTGCGACGGTGAGGTGGGTACCTAATCAGTGGAGAGTTCAATGGGGGAGAGCGGAGCAGATCTGTGGATATAATGTAACCTACTATGGGCAAGGCTGTACAGTGCTGCTGTGACTTGCAGGGACTCAGAGTGAGTGATCAATGTTTTTGGGTCTGAGCCCAGGCTTTTTTGGGTCTTGTGTGATGGCAAGGTGGGCGACAAGTGAAGGGGCACAGGCATATGTGCACGCTTGTGCAACAATGGGGTGGGGGAGGTGGCACAAGCAGCACTCTTGAAGCCCAGTATACCGCTCAAACTGCCGTGGGTGTGTGTGGTGCAGGATGGGCAAAGGTGGGTGAATGAGCGAGCACGTGAATGTACACAGACCATTGTGTCTTGTCGGAATGTGCAAGCGTGCACGCCGCCGATCTTGTACAGATTCATTGCACAGAGCATGTCGTTTGGCTCCGGACGATGTACCACATGACGCACACACAGCCCGACATGTTTGATTACTTATGTGTTCCCTCAGATACGATGCATTCTACTTTTATTTCGTTATCATTGCATTCTTTGTTTACCCCGTTAGATAGTTGGCTTATGTCTACGAGTACTTAACGGCCCCATTCGTAGTCGTCACCTCAGTCCATCTGCCCCGCAACGACTGAGGTGAGTATCATTCACATAGATCGTACCGGACTTATACTTACTTTGTACGTAGCACTTTGTTTAGGTGAATATCATTCAGTCCGTCTGCCCCGCAATGACTGAGCGCTTTGTTTAGTCTTTTATGTCTGTACATTCACGTGCTTGCGCACTCGTGCAACAGCGCTGTGAGGTGGGTGGGTGTGCTCGGACTGCGCTTGTGCAATGAGGTAGCACGTGTGCAGCACCGTCGACTGAACGAACGCCCCACGTGGACCAGAAGGCTGGTCGAGTGAGCAGATCTTGAGACTGCGAAAGTGATGGTGATGGCATCTGAAAAGATGAGATACAAGGTGTTTACTTACAGCCTTGCTTGCAGCAGTTCCCAAGTAGCATAAGATTTTCACTTGTTTGATAAAAGTTGGACTTCTGAAATAATGTCAGTGTCTCACAAGGGCTTACAAGCCCTTGTGGGAAACCCCTAATATTGTATCGTCTTATCAATAATGAGATCAGTAAACAAGGACAACATCAAAGTGCTGCAAGATTGTACTTTCCGTGTCAGCATTATCAGCCTGTCATTGTTTGGTCAATGCATTAACAGGGTCTTATAAGCTCTGATAAGGCCATGCTCGGGTGCACATTCTCATGTGACGTTGATCATGGTCACAACGTCACAAAAGTATATGCAAGGCTAGGGGGTTGGTCGTGATGAGTCCGTGCTAGCTGGCAGCGGCTTCATAGCACTACTAGAACCACTTGCAAGGTCGTTTCTGGATGTGCTGGCAGTTTCCGCATGAGCCTGAAGTATATCAGTGTCGCTGCATCAGCAAAACAACCCTCCCTCTGTCCAGAGCTGTGAGAGCTGTCCAGACTAGTCTAGCAAGGTCCCCAACTGGCTAGAGCTGGACAGAAAGTGCAAAAAAGAATCTGCCTATAAATTTATTCTCAAAATTTCACAAGGCAATCTTCCCATCAAATAATACCATTTGACATAATTTTTGTAACATTTGAAGTTAATTTGATTGTGTAGTAAGCCTAGACTTTCAGCAGTGAAAGTGTCAATCCACTGATGTGAGGATGTCACACAGGTAAGATGAGCTCAGGTCAATGTCGTCGCGGCCACCCAACATGAATCTGTGACGCTCCACACCAACTGCGGCAGGATCGAGCTGGTGCAACTCATCCAACCAGTCGTTCCCATCATCAATTTCAGCATCTTCTACTGTAGCTTTCCCTGTGGACTCCAAATGAGGTCTTGGAGCAGCATGGCCGGCAGGAGGCAGGGACTTGTCAACGACTTGAGAGTTGGCTCGTTTTCCTAATGTCGACTCAACTTCCTGCCACTTCAACATTGGCTTGTGCTCGATATTTTCATTCTATTATAGTAGCCTTAGTAGTGTTGTGATGATAAGTGGGATGTTACTTACCTTTGTGCCGGGTCCAGCACGATCAGCAGCCTCGCGAAGCTGTACATCAATGTAGCCACACTTCGAGGCATGCTCAAGGATGTGTTGTCGATATCAAGGCTACATATTTCCAAGAGGTATGGCAACCCTTGCTTCCTATACATTGTGCATGATCAACTGACAGATTTGTTTTGAGCCAGCAATGCTTCGAGACTTGAAGAAGCAAGGGAAGGAGCTTGGCTCCACTTTTCCAGTGGTCCTCAGACTCAGGTAGGTCCTCATATTCTGAGTCATGTGAGTTGTCCAGGTGTTTACTATTGAGCTTCTGAACATGATGTGTACCCTTTCTGGGATGACCTGATGCTGCGTCAGGTGCCATCTCTGGCCGGGCAACCTTTGCAACGGATGGAAGCTGCAAACTTTACAATTAAGTGCAGATTGTAAATCATAGAGGCGCTTACGGAAACCCCATTGGTGGCAAATGAAAGCTCTGCAGAGATGGTGAGGTCATCGACCCATTTTTGTAGGATTGCTGATGTCGGCTCTTTGAGTAGCCAAGTATTCAGCACTTCGACGACACCAACAAGTTCGAGACCACGTTCAGTGAAGATGATAGGGCCATCATGTTGCGATCCGAAGGAAATTTCAAGTTGCCGATTGACTGCACCGACTTCGCCATAGTCCTCAATTTCCTCTGCTGAAATGTCGATTGATCTGAAGTTGTAGGTCGCGAGCCCAGCCTCAGGGAGAGGTAGAGTATCTGGTAGATTAGATAAGTAAATCTTGAGGGTATTTAGCTTTGTCTTCAATGCAGGATCCATTTCGTGCGAGCTACAAGTGACGAACGGAGGGCTGAGGGCTGAACCCCCAACTTCTCTGAGTCCTATCCCATGATTATAATTTTTCACTGAGGATCCCTACTTCAACGTTGTCAAAAAAGGCCTAAGTCACTCCGACGAGATCGATAAGTTTAGTAATGTCAAATCCACCCCAAATTCCCCCAAATCCACCCTACCCTTTCGATAGCTGTACAAATTCACCGTAGATCACCCCAAATTCACCTGGGTGAATTACCCCGTGTGAATTCACACCGACCTAAATCCCGGAACACTAGTCTTCTCAGGTGGTGGTCAAGATCAAGATCAAAGGTTCGTCTTTTCTATAGTGTCCGGTGACAAGTTCAACTTCAGACGAACCTCGGTAGTACACCGATCCCCAGTGTCACCAACACTTATAGCAACGAGGCATCTGACCGCCGATCGTAGGGGCGACAACATCGCTGACATTGAATAGGAGCGCACTAGACGTCGAGGGAGACGTCTTCGATTCTAAACTGAGTTCCTGACTCACTCGACTCGGATGGGAGCGGGCCTATCATGCACTCCATTGTGCCTGAACCGTCGAACGAACATTCGACCAACATTAGGGAGCCAATCCGCTCAAAGTCAACCCCACATAAAATGAGAAGAGAAGTTGCCGCCCGCCCAGCCCGGGTCTCTGAATCTAGGCCCCCTCCAACGGCGGCGCGTTCCCACCCCACCGCCTTTCGAACCGGAGGCGGCTCGCCCCAGCTCATTCCTCCAGGATGCGCAGCCCGGGCCCCCTCAAACAGTGGCGTGTTCCCACTCCGCTGCCTTTCATACTATCGGTGGCTGGCCCGAGCGCGTCCCCGCAGGATACCCGGTCCCAACCGAGCCCTTTTGATCTGGAGGTCGAGGGTGAGGAAGATGAAGTGACATGCGCCGTGCGACAGCTGCTGGTAGACCGCGAGTTGAGACAATCTCGCTTGAACGAGATAAACACAATCCTCGCGACCCAGGGTGAGCTCCATTATTGAGGGGGAAAAAACCGATTGAAGGGGGGTTTTATATCCTGAGGCTCACGCAGGGAGGCTGCTCAGCGTTGATGAAGCCAGGGAGCTCACCACCGCTTCTGTTCGTCGACGGGAATTGCTTCGAGATCTAGCAATGATCCTTCGGCTCCTGGATTACTTTCAACCGTAATCGCGCCAGTTTTCGGCTCTCGTCAGCTAGGTAGACGATAGAATCCCCGCTGTCCCCCCTTTTTTCTCTCGCAATCATACCCTCATTGGTCTTCTCTCTGCTTGAGTGTCCTCTCAGCGAATCCCGCCTCATCACGGGTCTACACTTTATTTGAACGACCTAGAGCTTATCCTTATCCCTCCATCACGACCACCTCCCTAGCGCGATAATCCCTTGTAAGGTATTACAAGTGCTGACAATCAATTATCATTTAAAAAAAATTCAATTATAATACATTATAATGCATTATAGCGCTAGGGTGGTGGTCGTGATGTCACTGACGTCGGACAGAGACTACGCTTTCGTACGTTGCACATACGCTCACCGCTGCGAACGGCTGCGGGTGATGGTCGCGGCTAGTCTGGTGACCAGACTAGGTCGCGGCGTCGGTACTGGAATGACTCAACAGGTAAGAGCGTGTGTGCGTGAAGGGTGCGTGCATGGTATGAGTATGAGAGACAGACGGGCGACTCCCGTGCGGGTGGAGACGGTGGGCGAACGCATGCGAGTGAGCGGGTCAGTGGGTTAGCTGTGACTTGCGCGCACGGCGCGGTTTTCACAACAATTGAAGCCTTGGGTGGTCTTCGCTGCCTCTATTGGAATGGGTGTAATTCCTGGTATCAAGCTATCGCCCAGGATGTAAGTTATGTCGTCGATCAATCAGCAATGGGAATACCAGGGTGCCACCGGACGCGATTAGATTATCTGAATGCTACAAACGGAGCAGATATACATCGGTGATGATGGTAATAAGGGAAATAGAAAATGTGAATTGCGGGGACCAAATAAATAAGGTGTTGATCAATGGATAACAAGAGCGTCTCGAAACGATGCGAAGGATCGGGTCCGTATCAATGGTTAAATATGGGGTCGGTGTCCCCGAGGGATTCATCTATTCGATGACCCATTTTCGGACGGCTTCCTTCACGAGTCTGGCCATTTCTTCCTTGGCCTGCTTCTTTGCGCTGTCTGTAATACCGACGAGTTTATCGAGCGCACGTGGGGACGTAGTGAGTGGGTCGAATTCGAGGAGATGGCCGTCTTTCATGGGTATAGACACGAGGGCGGATGCAGAACCCGAAGGCGCTAGCGCCGACGGAACCGGAGCATTATGCGGGGGTGGTGGCGCAGTGTCAGAAGATGAGAGGGGCTGTGTTCGTGAATTGGAGCGTGAGTGCGCAGCAGAGTGAGGAGCGGGGTTTTGCGTCTGCGAACGCGTTTGAGAGAACGACCCATTTGTTTGGGTTCGGGGAGGCGACGGGGGGGACGAGTCGATGCGGACAGAGGGATCGCGTCGGATGACGATGCTGTTGACGCGCCGTAGTGTCTTGGATGCTTGGTTGTCTGATTGTTTCTCCTTGCCTTTTCCTTTGAGAAGGGGCCGTTCTTCCTCGATGTCTTCTCCACTGAACCAGCCTAGCCCGAGGGTGTATGGATTCGCGAGGGGGGATCCATTGACGCTGAGCATGCTTTCGTCGCGTCGAGGTGCACGCAGTGTCGGGTATGTGGGCGCTTTGGGGGGCAGCATGGTCGGGTTGAAGGTCGCGCTGGAGGGCGGACGTGTGCGGTTAGCGGTCACGTTAGGACGTGGTTGTTTAGCAGGCGATGTGGCCCGAAGAGGGACAAACGGGGGTGGTTTATTGGACTTCTGGGGAGCTGGGGAAGGTTTTGGGACAGGCTGACGCGTTGTTGTCGTTCGGAGAGCGCCCGGCGTGCGGTTGGCGGCAAATGCATGGGATGCGTTCGAAGGCCCGGCGATGGCCTTTTTCGGGGTAGCGGTCATCATGCGCGCTGTGTGGAATGGCCCCGGTCAATCCAGTTGAGCAATCAAGGACGCACCACTCACCGTTCTTTGCAGCTCTCGCTTGATCTCCTTGCCCAGGACCAGACGCCTCAACTTCCTCCTGCGCAGCCGCCCACTTTCGCTTCCGCGTATCTCTATCGATCTCGAACTCGGTCCCGCCCATCCGCTCGCTCTGCAATCCTCGTAGACACGCTTGAATATCCCCATTGTATTTATCCGCGAACTCGCCCATGGTAACCCCCCGAACGAGCTTCGGGATGCGTGAGATGAGCCCTTCTTGGTGTAATCGAAAGTTTTCGAGTGCGACGGCGAGCCATTCTTCCAGTTGGCGGATGCGGTGTTCGACTGCGTTGCGCCGTGATCAGAAGCGGTGATAGCGTGTCGAGGACGTGTCGTATGGAGGCTCAGCTCATCGAGGTCAGTGTGGGGAATGAAGGGTAGGCATACCTTCGATGTCGAGGTTCTTGATGAGCTGCTGTTTCTCCTCGGGCGTGTATTTACGCGTCGATTTCATGTCGATGAGTTCTCGTCGACACCAAACGAGCTTGAAAACCAGGGCCTCGATCACGTGACCGGTTACCTTCTTCCCATTCCACGACTTGGATTTTTGACCCCGAATGCAGACATTACACAGAAATGCAGCCATTCCACGACTCGCATTGATCATCGCTGGGCGGCGCGTTGTGCAGCCATTCTGTGCTCGCACGTTGCGCGTTTCGCTGCCTTCCAGAGCAGACCCTATCTCCGACGCACCACACCCGCCTACGCCTGCAAATCACCACAATATTTCTTCGTCGGAGCCGCGTCTTCCGAAGCAGCCCAAGAAGAGGAGCAAAACCCCACCACCTTCTCCAAAGCCCAAAGCGAAGAAACCCTCTCCTGTAACACGCAAGAAATCCAACTCCACGCAGATTATCACCAGAGACTCTAAACGCGTGCGCAAACCCAAGGGAGTGTCCGTCGCGCGTGGCCCACGGGAAGGAGGTCTCGATGGCAGTGGGTTTATCCGAGACCACTGGGGAAAGGATGGTGCGTCTTTTCATTGGACATCCGAACGTTACTTGAATCATCATGAAGAACTAGCACCACCGCCTCCAACGAAGTGTCGCAATGCATCCAAGCTTCGTCCTAGAAAGGAGATCGTGCAAGCAACGTCCAATCCGTCGTCATCAAGCCGTGCACTTCCTCCACATCACATTCCTTATGTCCGCCGTACGGAAGGTTACATCTCTGACGAAGCAGAAAAGTGTAACAATGTGCTCCGAGGTGCGTCGCGAGTACAATCAAAGTGACGCTCACAGAGATCGTATCTCCTAGATGTCGAATCTCCTTCGGAGCATAAACCTGTCGCTCAACTTGCGCATGATCTTGATCGTGTATTATTCAAGTCAGTGCTGTTTTGTATCTATCGGTATGGTTTTAATCCTATGGTCTCGCAGTCCAGGCGTATATTGGCTTCGGGATCCTCGTTCTCGCATTTACAACTTTACGCCGTGGTTGGAATCCATACCTGCGGTCACTAATTTTGCTTTTGAGCGCGTGACAGGGTTCATAAAGAGCTCCATGGATAATGTATGTGTCTTCGTTAGCTCCGTCCCCTCTCGTGTATGTAACGTTTGCGCGTCGTCCAGGACCTTTGGAAGATTGCAAAACAACACAAACGGCAATTTGCGGGATCGACATCTTCGCTGACAGGTCTCTTGAGTCATTGTTATTTTTTGATTTCTGGTGACAAAGAAGTGGATACGAGCTCCTTGAGTTGCGCGTTTCTTCATCAGGTAAGTACATCCGGGCGTCATTGGCATGATTTGCAATTTTCATAATCATACCTGGTCTCCCCCCCGTTCCTTTTAGGGGGTGTCTGACCTCATTGGCTGTGTACTATTGACAATCGAAACTGACCAGTCTGTCAGCCAACCAATTTTACCCCAGGCCAACGCATGCCTACCTCTGTGGTACTCAACTATAAGGAAGGTGTATGGCTAATTGACTCTGATAAGACGGAGGAGTTGGCTGAGAAGAACATACTAACTTGGATGGTAAGCGCTCTTCATTTTTAATTTCGTTTGTCGAACTTGGGTTGCGTACAAGTTTAATACTGACCAATGCAATTTAGGGAACGATGCTGGAGAAATTTTTGACGGTCCCCGAAGGAGAGTTCAAGAAGCTATTGCGTTCTGCCAACGTTGTCGAGGACTCTGATACGAGGCGAGAAGCGTATCGGTATGCGATGGTGAGCGAGCTGTTAGTCATCTGGAATTAATCATTTCTTCCTCATCTCGTGCTTTCGTGGTTCACGATCAACATAGTCCGAGCGATTTATTATGCGCTCTCAGCTTGATTGTGTTGACCCTCGACTACCCGGAACCGGTGCGTTCGACATCAAGACTCGTGCCGCTGTGCCTATACGGCTGGACATTCTCAATTACGAGGTAAAATAAAACGTTTCTCCTTGCGATCGATGCGACGTCTGAGATTGACTGTTGTGGAATGGTAGGAAAACTCGGGATATTTGATCAAGACTCTGACAGGTCCCCTTGAAAGTTTCGAAAAGGAATATTATGACCTCATTCGCAGTGCTTTCCTGAAATACAGGTGAATTCTGCCCTCTCGTCTTTCATCAAAAATCCAGAAAGTGACACTCTGTTCCCAACCAGCTTTCAAGCACGCATTGGCAACATGGACGGCGTTCTGGTCGCATACCACAATACGACGCGGATTTTCGGCTTCCAATATGTATCTCTTGAGGAGATGGAGGAGAGACTGTATGGCTCAGGGAGCGGCACGAGGGTGTTTAACAAATGCGTGTTGCTGCTCGAGAGGGTATTGAGCGATGTGGTGTCCATCTATGGGGAACGGGTAGGTTGCTTCCGTTTTTGCTTCCGTCACTTTCCTCTAGGGCATCAGGATCATGTGTGCTAACTTTCATTTGTAGAGCGTCAAATGCACATTCGAGACACGCGAGTTGAGCCAGGAAATGAATGTTTGGATCGAGCCTGTCGAATGGGACGAACAGGTAGAAGGCAAACCGTGTCCGATAACGGAGCTCGACATTCGAGTCACAAGTTACCTGGACGACGAGGAAGTGAAAGGCGCAAAGGCTATTTCAGACGGCCGTGGATGTGGGTGACATTCCGTATACGCTTTATGGATTCGCTCACTCCGTTCCGTTTCGTATGGCAGGGGTCGCCCACTGGACGCTGACCGAATCCGCCCTCGACGAAGCCGAGATTCATCGGCGACTTGAGAGTTCACGTGGTCGCCAGTTTAGAGCGCTCAGCTTCCCCGCAGGTATCGAGACGATCGAGGAGATGGAAGAGATGTGGGCGAAGATCGATTTTGGGAGCACGCAGAACGCGCAAGATATAATTGCCACGCTCAAGGGACTGGAGTCGCGTCCCAAGTGCGTTCCCACTTTCGCTTCTAACGCTTTCCCTGTTGACCCTAGATACTGTTGGCAGGGAAGCTGCCTCAAGTGAACGACCCGAGAACGAGAACGGGTTGGGCCAAGTATCGGGCCAAGGTCTCAGCGACGTTGCCGGTGCACGTGCATCGCCCCCAGACAAAGTACAAGAAGCGCCCCTCGCCTCGTCCGATCCTCCGTCCCAGTCTCCTCGTCCTTCGCCCTTCTCCGCCCTTCTCACTTTCCGTGAACCCGGTCAGAATATCAAACAGCTCCGTCAGCTCGCGCTTCAGGGCCGACAGGAGACGTTGCGTGAGGAGGCAGAGGGTCGGGAGAAGGTCGTGTGGGGCTCGCTGGACGGCTTGCAAGATGCACAAGTGCGCCGGGAGGGGGAATGTGCCCCGCTTGGGGGTGGTGCGTTACCCGGCGCAGACGATCGGACGGAGCCATGTGAGGTGGACGGAACCGTGGTGGGCGAGGCCGACGGGGGAGCGCTCGTGGATGATGGTGGCATGGCGGGTGTGTCTGCGCTTGGGTTGATGCATGGGGAGCGACCTGAGTCTGACACACCCAGGACGGTTAGGGGCGCTAGGTCCACGAATGGAACTCGATGAGGTTACCCTCTTGTGTTAGTTCGCGCTTGATCGACGCTGTAGTACTTTACGCACTTCTTGTGAAAGCACTATGCCGTCTAGACACAGTCTCGCGGCTCCGCCCCTTTCCGCTTGTCCCACGCATGCAGGCGACCTCGACCACTTTAGGGTGTATCCTCGCATATGCGATCCGAAACAGACTCGGTGACGTCGCTGCCGTGCCGACTAGGATAAGATACGTTGACTTTTAAGGAAATTCGACTTAGTAAGGAGATCGTTGCAATTCAATACAATGATTATAAGAGTAATTCCACCCCTTGCTAAAGGGGCTGCACTGCCCTCAGGCTTGAACTAGTACGTTCATGCAGTCAACAGTGCGCTCCACATTTTGGTCCATTTTTCATCCCACTCATATCACACAAACAGATGGACAATTGTCAGAAAGCTTGCTTGATAAACAACAACCCTTTTGCTTTCCCAGTGGGAACTTCATGCCCTATTCACAAGCTCCCTGCTGAACTCCTTTCATATATATTTGAGCTTGTGGTCAATAGCATCATGCACAGCAAACCTGCAACAAACATTGCAAAGGAGCTCACAGGTGAGGTTTATGCAGACCACTGGAATGATCCATTCCACAAACTTAAAGTCACCAGATCTGGTGTTCTAACTCCATGGTTACCCATCTGTCTGGTTTATCAATACTGGCACAGTATTGCAATATCAACCCCATCTCTTTGGACAAACATCATTATCCCTCCTCGCCACTTTCAGAGTTTACCATTTTGTTGCATTTCTGCACAGGTAGAACGGAGCAAAGACCTTCCCATAGATATCCTAATCCACTTGGAAAATCAAGGAGAAAGGCCCAATCATGACTACCCTGATGGCTTCATTCCTATGGTCTGCAATTTTCTCCTCATACAGGTTCATCGCTGGCATTCCTTTGTGCTATGGATTGCCAACTGGCAGGTCAGGCAGATGTATGAAGTCCTTGGTACAATCTCTGAAACACACATCCTGATTGCATCCAAGCTCACATCATTTGAACTGGTTTGCTGTGATGAGATAGCTCACTCTGGAGATGAATTTGGGTCAAATCTGAAGCACTTTGAGCTTTTTGGTGGCTCTGCTCCCTGTCTAGAAACAATCTCCCTATCTGGGGCAGACATTGATTGGAACAAATCCTGGATCTCCTCTGCATCCAACCTTACAACTTTCCAGATCTGGATTGGTTGGAAAGAACGTTGCCCATCCTGGACTGAATTCACCACTATCTTGCATGGCTCTGCAAATCTAAAAGTTCTTCTTTTTACTTTGGAGGATTATGATGAAATTGAAGAACTCAATCTGGACCCTACTTGGGTTGATCCAAACCTTGGGCACATGCATAGTACTATGATTCCAATCAAGCTGCTCAAGCTCAGACAATTGGAGATCTCTCTGCCAATTGCCATGATGGTCCAACTACTTCGCTGGTGCTACATCCCTGCCCTTGAAACACTGAAGATAAAAATATGCAGTCCTTTTGAACATACCCCAGAGGACCTTGATGATCTCATTATGCAACTTGTTACACCACTGGAAACAACCAATACTTCCCTGCAAGTCCAGCCTCTAGATACCCAACAGCAGTCACACAACTTGCTTGCCAGTGTTCAGCATCTTTGCATCACCAGGTTTTTCTATTGTAGCACCCAGAGTGTCAATTTGTTATACAGCAACCTGAACCAGCTCACATCACTTGTACTTGCTCAGACTAATGACACTACATTCACTGATCTTCTTTTCACATCAACAGGACAATTCTGTGATGTCAGGCTACCACAGCTCAAAACTCTTGCCATCCAAAATCCTTGTTTGTCTTGTTTGGGAGTTCAACAAATCTGTACACTCATGTGGCATAGAAAAGATATAGGTGTCCCTCTCAGAGCATTAGTCCTGGGTGAGGTAGCTGGATTTCCAGATGAGTGTGTATTATGGTGCCAGGAGAATCTGGAAACATTTTACTTTAGATCAGTATAATCAAACTTTATCAGCTTAGTTACTATTGACTGTGATGTGCTATGAATAAACTATCTCAAGACTTGTGGTGGGCAGTTGAGTGTGTGGTGGTGCACGACCAAGTGCAGGGCATAGTATGACATGCATGCTGGTCAGTGCATGAGCAGTGGGATGCATAGTTGCACATGGGCATGAGCAGCAAGTAGTGAAGTAGATAGTACAGTGAGGTGCAAAACTGTTGCAATGCCTAACCCCAAACTGGGGCACGAAGCGCCCCGCAATCACTTGTGGGAATTTCACTTTGCTTTGGTGGGAACAAATAAAGTACAAACCCTTAGCTACAACTTTGTCCCCAGGGTCATGTGATTTCGCTTACATACTGCAAAGATACATCCATTTCAAAACACCAATACCATTGCAACAGTTTTGCACCTTTTGCTTTCCAGGATATATTAGTACTTGGTATAGCCTCCCTTTGCCTTGATAACTGCTTCAATCCTTCTAGGCATGCTCTCTATCAACTTCTGACACTCTTCAACTGCTATCTTCTCCCAATCAACCTGAACTCTCTCCCACAATTCATGAATCTTCTTAGGAGAGGAATCATGATCTGCTAGTCTTCTTTTGAGATAACCCCAGAGGTGCTCAATGGGGTTGAGGTCAGGAGACTGTGCAGGCCATACCATAGTATGAAAATCCTACTCCTGAAGCCAATCCTTCACCTTCTTGCAAGTATATTTGGGGTCATTGTCCTGCTGAAAGATGATGTCAGGAGGATCAAGACCATAAAACTGCAAAGAATTGAGCAGTTCATCCTTCAAAATCTGAAGGTAAAGGTCCCCATCCATCCTACCATCAATCTTGATAGCATAGCCAACTCCCTGCCAAGTCATACAGCCCCACATCATCAAAGAACCTCCTCCAAACTTCACTGTACCTTCCACCAGCCTATCACTTAGCCCTTCCCCTGCCTTTTTCCACACCCACTTGTGCCCATCTGACCCTAGGTGATTGATTTCAGTCTCATTAGACCATACTACCTTCTTCCAGTCCTCCAGAGTCCAATCTTTATGAGCATAAGCAAAGTCTCAATAAACCTTACAATGCTTGGCTGAAAGAAGAGGCCATTTGGACTTGACCACAGCTTTCATACCTGTCTTCCTCAACTGTCTGCACACTGTGGAGGTAGAGAGAGGCTGGTTGACTATATTGGTGAGTGCCTTGATCACCTGAACAGCATTCTCTGCCTTTCCAGAGGAGATGAGACGAATGACATGCCAGATATTGGCAGAGGAAAGCTTGGATGGACGACCTCCAGTAGCTTTTTGGAGCTCAGAATGCTCTTTGGAGCATAATCTGGATATGGTAGACACATTAAGACCAGTAGTGAATGCAATAGAGTGAGCAGATTGGCCAGCATCAAGCATAGAGAGGATGGTTTGTTTTTGAGTAGGAGAGATGGTTCTCATGATGGTTGTGGTTGGAAACAAAGATGTGTGTGAACTATTTTAAACTCAGACATGGTTCTAATATGTGTGTGTTTGTTTGTATGACCAAACATAACCAAATAACACTTGATTTTGATGTAATGAGCAAAGAGTGCAAAACTGTTGCAATGATATTGATGTTTTGAAATGGATGTATCTTTGCAATATGTAAGCGAAATCACATGACCCTGGGGACAAAGTTGTAGCTAAGGGTTTATACTTTATTTGTTCCCACCAAAGCAAAGTGAAATTCCCACAAGTGATTGCGGGGCGCTTCACGCCCCAGTTTGGAGTTAGGCATTGCAACGGTTTTGCACCTCACTGTAGTACTCACCTAGGTGCTGTTACAATCGGTATATTCTCATACTCCTATGTTCATTGGACTTAACATTTTCTATGTTCATCAACAGACAATCTTATTTTTATTTTATTTTGTTACCACTCGCCCCTATCTCATGTGTATTAGTCACTCTTCACTTCCTTCACTCTGTTTCATGCATAAGACTTCTCATCTTCTCTGTTTTATATCTTTATGTTTTACCATCTCACAGAAGTGTTTGATCATGCTTCTCTTCCATTTCTTGCTACACATGTTTCATACTTCATTTCCATTCTGCCACACTGCATGTTAGCCTCACATGTTTCACTTCTGTTTCACCCTATGCCCTTTTCTCTTTTGTTCCTGGATCATTAAATATGGTCACAACATGTACATACCTCCAGTAGATACTTAAGGCTCAATGTCAGCGCTAGAGAACTCCAGTCTAGTTCTCTTGGTGTTTTCCCCTAAGCACTATAAGAAGGACTCTACTTGGCCTGACAAGCCTACTCTTTTATCGCTCTTAATCTAGTTCAAGTTACTTTTGGAAACCTAAGGGAGCTATGCTCTAGGGTTGTTTTATTAGAACTAGACTCCACATCTTATCCTTATCTTGCCAACCTCAATGTGACTTTGTTCTTACATGACACAAGTGTGTCATCATCCAAGAAGGATCAACTGCACCTAGCTTACGGTAGAGCTAGTGCTGATCACTTTCCACCATTCCCTTCTCTCTTTCCCATCTGCTTTAGGTCCACCTGGCCCACCTAACTCCTTGTATACAGCATTGATAGAAGTAGCTGGTCCAAGTACTAATGAAGTAGTGGACACTTTAGAGCATACAGCCTCGCCAGCAGAATTGGCAAGAGATCCCACTGCCATCACCACATTTGCTCTCTACAGCAATGTAATTCTTAAGGCTATTAGAAGCAGACTTACAGATAAAGAATCAGAGGAAGTAGTACCAGAATTAAAGAAGCTGGTTAAGAAGAAGAAGGTTTACCCACTGATTTACAGGGCCAAAGGCAGAGAACCCATGGACTTCACATGCATTGTGTTACGAACGGTATATTCCCATACCCCTATGTTTGTTGGACTTAACATTTTCCATGTATAACAACAGACAATCTTATCTCTTATCTTATCTGGTTATCAATCATCCTTATCTCATGCATCATAGTTGTCTCACCTCTTCACTCAGTTTCATGCACAAGACTTCTCATCTTCCCCATTTCATATCTTTATGTTTCATATCTTCATGGAAGTGTTTGATCATGCTTCCATTCCATTTCCTTGATACACATGTTTCACATATGTTACACTTTCCCTCTATTCTGCCACATGGCATGTTGGCCTCACATGTTTCACTTCCATTCCATCCTATGCCCTTTCTTCTTTCGTATCAGATCATTAGATACAACTCCAACATGTACATACCTCCAGTAGATACTTAAGTCTCGATGCCACCACCAGAGAACTCCAGTCTAGTTCTCTTGGTGTTTCCCCTAAAAGCACTATAAGAAGGACTCATACTTGGCCTGACGAGCCTATTCTCACATTGCTCTCAAACCAGTCCAAGTCTCTTTTGGCAACCTAAGGGAACTATGCTCTAGGATTGTTTCATTAGAACTAGACTCCACATTTACCCTTACCTTGCCAACCTTGACGCAACTTCATTCTCACGTGACACAAGTGTGTCATCACAAGAAGGATCACTCACATCTAGCTTATGGTAGAGCTAGTGCTGATCACTTTTCATCATTCCCTTCTTTCTTTCCCATCTGCTTTGGGTCCATCCAGTGTCTTCTTTCTAGATAAGATTAGTAGAAACACTAAGAAATGCTTACCAGACAACCAATCTTATCTCCACGGATAGTAAACCTGAAGTGAGGTGAAGAGAGTACTTTTCCCTGGTCGAGTTGGTACTAGAAACAAATATCAATCTCATAGAAAGGGGTTGACTATCAGGCACATGGTTTGTTTGTCAATCTTCAACGAGATTGAGGAAATTGGGGTTCAGCAACATGTTGAGGGTCTGGTTTTCTGTTGGGATGGTGTACGAAATATACTATACATAGTTAGTTGGGGAATGGTCTAGACAACTCTCAGGTTGCTAGAAGGATACTTTGTAGCGACTAGGGTTACTTCTCTAAGATGCACTCTCAATGACTTCCAATTACATAGCTCCAGTCGATTAGGAATGCTCAATTGGGTAGGTAGCATTAATACGCTTCACTCTCACTACTGATTCTCACATGTCACTTACAGTAGACACACAGAATAGCCTTTCCTAAACTGATTCTATTATGCACTAAAGAGTTGGCAATCAGCTTAAATGCTCGACTCGACCCTTTCCCAAGGTACTAATGAACTATTAGGTCTCTCTACTAGCTGGGGATCTATTTCCTTTAGTTGCCCACTCTGAGGTTTTCTCCCTAAAGGTGTCCTAACTGACCCTATCCTAAGGGATTCAGTATACTCCTAACTATGGGTCTAAGTAGTTCTATTTATAGCGTGGGAACTTCTCTACACAGCCTCACTGTCTGTTTGTAGAGGGATGCACTTGTGAGCACTTGTTGGTTGCATTCAATTCAAGTAGGAACTTTTTTCCTAAAAGAGGGAACTGTCCAAATGGGGCTGAATCGCGTTCCTTATATAGTAATTTACATGTGGCTGTGCTACCTTTGGTTCCGAGGTGGCTGTGCCAAAATATGACTTATACTGACTCACTTTAACTCACTCTGTTAGAAAATAACTTGCAATGAGCTAAAAATAGCCTTTGGCTTGGCAATGACTCATCATGACTCACGCCGACTCATTATGACTCATTATGACTCATGCTGTGCAGGTCACATGATCATTTTGCTAGTCTAGGGGCAGTGCTTTGATTAGTCCTCATTTGACTCACTTTGACTCATTATGACTCATGCTGTGCAAGGTCACATGATCTGAGTCAGGTGATTTACAACTGAGGTCACATTCTCCAATTGCTTCTCTGACACTTGGCTAAGTACTTAAGGGTAAAAGAGATATTAAGAAAATGGTTTGCTATGTACTTGTAGGTAGTAATAAAAGTATGTTGGAAGAAATCATTTTGTTTCTCCACAACCTGTGAATGAACAAATAAGGAAAAATAGAGTTATATTCTAGACACTATGGTCTATATGTCCCTCAATTAGCTAAGCATTTGGACCGTGGGAATATACAGTGAGGTGCAAAACTGTTGCAATGCCTAACCCCAAACTGGGGCGCGAAGCGCCCCACAATCACTTGTGGGAATTTCACTTTGCTTTGGTGGGAACAAATAAAGTACAAACCCTTAGCTACAACTTTGTCCCCAGGGTCATGTGATTTCGCTTATATACTGCAAAGATACATTCATTTCAAAACACCAATACCATTGCAACAGTTTTGCACCTTTTGCTTTCTAGGGTATATTAGTACTTTGTATAGCCTCCCTTTGCCTTGATAACTGCTTCAATCCTTCTAGGCATGCTCTCTATCAACTTCTGACACTCTTCAACTGCTATCCCCTCCCAATCAACCTGAACTCTCTCCCACAATTCATGAATCCCCTTAGGAGAGGAATCATGATCTGCTAGTCTTCTTTTGAGATAACCCCAGAGGTGCTCAATGGGGTTGAGGTCAGGAGACTGTGCAGGCCATATCATAGTATGAAAATCTTGCTCCTGAAGCCAATCCTTCACCTTCTTGCAAGTATGTTTGGAGTCATTGTCCTGCTGAAAGATGATGTCAGGAGGATCAAGACCATAAAACTGCAAAGAATTGAGCAGTTCATCCTTCAAAATCTGAAGGTAAAGGTCCCCATCCATCCTACCATCAATCTTGGTAGCATAGCCAACTCCCTGCCAAGTCATACAGCCCCACATTATCAAAGAACCTCCTCCAAACTTCACTATACCTTCCACCAGCCTATTACTTAGCCCTTCCCCTGCCTTTTTCCACACTCACTTGTGCCCATCTAACCCTAGGCGATTGATTTTGGTCTCATCAGACCATACTACCTTCTTCCAGTCCTCCAGAGTCCAATCTTTATGAGCATAAGCAAAGTCTCGACGAGCCTTATGATGCTTGGCTGAAAGAAGAGGCCGTTTGGACTTGACCACAGCTTTCATACCTGTCTTCCTCAACTGTCTGCACACTGTGGAGGTAGAGAGAGGCTGGTTGACTATATTGGTGAGTACCTTGGTCACCTGAACAGCATTCTCTGCCTTTCCAAAGGAGATGAGACAAATGGCATGCCAGATATTGGCAGAGGAAAGCTTGGATGGACGACCTCTAGTAGCTTTTTGGAGCTCAGAATGCTCTTTGGAGCATAATCTGGATATGGTAGACACATTAAGACCAGTAGTGAATGCAATAGAGTGAGCAGATTGGCCAGCATCAAGCATAAAGAGGATGGTTTGTTTTTGAGTAGGAGAGATGGTTCTCATGATGGTTGTGGTTGGAAACAAAGATGCATGTGAACTATTTTAAACTCAGACATGGTTCTAATATGTGTATGTTTGTTTGTATGATCAAACATAACCAAATAACACTTGATTTCAATGTAATGAGCAAAGAGTGCAAAACTGTTGCAATGGTATTGATGTTTTGAAATGGATGTATCTTTGCAGTATATAAGCGAAATCACATGACCCTGGTGACAAGGTTGTAGCTAAGGGTTTGTACTTTATTTGTTCCCACCAAAGCAAAGTGAAATTCCCACAAGTGATTGTGGGGCACTTCGTGCCCCAGTTTGGGGTTAGGAATTGCAACGGTTTTGCACCTTACTGTAGTAAAAACTCAAATCTCGGATCAAATGTCTAGCATCACATATACAATAACTATGTATGTATGTATCCACATCCAAACATTTTGGTGTAGGTCACTGGTCCACCTAACCCCTTGTATGTGGCATCAGCAGAAGTAGCTGGTTCAAGTACTAATGAAGTAGTGGATGCTTTAGAGCATATAGCCTCCCCAGCAGAATCGGCAGGCCTACAGGGCGTGAAAGAGACTCCACTGCCATCACCACATTTACTCTCTGCTGCAATGCAGTTTTTAAGGCTTTTAGAAGTGGATTTACAACCATCCAACTTTCACTATGCATTAGACAAAGAAATAGACTGAGCAGTCACAGTTGCTCTAGCCCTAAGATTGGGAGGCCCAGACGACTTATCCACAGAGAGAGCATCCCAGCACTCAGTGGCGGACGATCTTTCCATCAATCTGAATGACCTAGTATTCAGCCCAAAGGATGCTACCTTATGTTACAGTTTTCCTACTTATTCATGGGGTCTATCTTTTTTCCTATTGCAAGCGTATTCATGACTGTTATGCGTAGTGTATACAAAGAGAAAACCTTGAAGAAATACTCCTCAGGAGGTACTCACGAAGAGACGCTACATCTGAGGGAGTACTAGGATCAAGGGTCAAGGGTTGAAGGTTCTCGAGGAATGAGGGTCTGAGTTGATCGGACGTCAGGACACAAAAATATGCTAGTATTGCATAGAACGAGTGTGAAGAATACAAGTACATGACAGGTGGGTATAAGTACTAGAGGATGTGTCATCAGAGAAGATAGAGGAAGGTGATAGAATGATGATGTAAGAGGACACGTCATCCACAGTATGAGAGATAGGAACTATGAGGCCGATACGAGAGAATCAGCCAAGGAGATAGCTGTCCGAAGAACAAGAAGGAAAACGATAGAAGAAATCAAAGAAGAACAAACATGGAATGTATCAGATTAATTACCAGAAGACCAAAGTCCCATATCATTTGAAATAGACCTAAGAAAAGATGTATTCGTCGTGGGAAGCAAAAGAGATAAAGACGATGAGAAAGGAGAAAAACTGTAACAGATGGAGGAGAAGAAGATCCAGCATCAGATTGTTGTTGTTGTCTCTGTTGATCTTGTTCATACTGTTCTCTTGAGCATTGATTGTATTCTCGAAGAGCATTCTCAGTCAAAGCTTATAAGAGCTGTTGCATCTGATTTATTCTACTTTCCTCCTGAGATTGATGGATTTCCTCCTATTCATATATTGCCTCCCGTCGTTGCTGTTCCAATAATCTATGCTCCACCAACTCTTGCTGATGTTGAGCTAGCAGTTGTAACTCCAACTGTCTCTGATGCTCTATTTGCTAACATAGTATCTGTTCTTGTAATTCCAATTGCCTCCTATGCTCTATATCCTGCTCCTGTTGAAAGTTGAGAGGATTTGAAGGTCCTGCTTGAGCATTGACAAACTAAGCAGCAGAAGTACGATGATTGGACCTTCTGTTACGCCGGTTTTCATGGGTAGTATTGAAGTTTTCCATCAATCTAGCATTGTAATCCACTCTTGGAGCAAATGTCTAATGCTGATTTGGAATATGAGCTGGCCATATTGGAGGTGGGTTCAGATAAGGTAATGGTTCAGCAGGGGGTAGTAATGGGGGTGAGCATAACCAATGCATCCTCTAAACATGATGGTGCTCAATCAGATGGCGTGGTATGCCTGAGTATTCATTTATGGGTACTGGAGGATGATGCTGAATTTTTTATCAATAT
Source organism: Boletus coccyginus (assembly GCA_025782845.1). Lineage (NCBI taxonomy): Eukaryota > Fungi > Basidiomycota > Agaricomycetes > Boletales > Boletaceae > Boletus > Boletus coccyginus. The sequence continues at coordinate 11,168 of JAHZSR010000045.1, read as the reverse complement.
ATCATATACATAGCAGATGTGTGATAATAACACACCATCAAAGCATTAGGAATAGATGCCAAAGGCATTGGTTGTTGTTGTAGCTGGTGGTGTCCAGGTGGTGAACCCATCTGACATTGCTCCCGCTCAGCTTGGCAAGCAGATTGTTATGCTCATTGTGGTGATGTAGGAGGTGTAGCCCTGATCATAACAATAATGATTCAATTAGACTCTTGTCATGATATCCAAATACACCATTGCATACATTGTTTTGTCAATTTGAAGCAATAATATCAGGTATGAATGTTTTTGTAGCAAGCTGTCTGTCCAGCTGAACTGCTAAACCCATTAGCACATGGCAGGTTTTATTATTATTTCTTGTACCCACAGTTGCTCAACACAGGGCTGCAGGGGAAGGGTTTGATTGCAATCACTCAAGTATACTTCAAACTGATTGAAGTAGCAGCCCTGTCAAGCTTAATGACTTGTTATTGTTATGTTACTCAAGTGTGCCCACTATCCCCCATATAGGGCGTGGCCATTTGTTTGGTAGCATTTGCCATGATGTGCATGAGGCATGAGTTTTGGTGTCTACTAAATCATGTTCACAACTTGAGTGGCTGTGTAGTCATGGCTGAGCTTGAAATTGTGCTTGTGGGTGAGTGAATGAACTGTGGCTACTGAACGGACGATGGCTGAGCTTGAAACGTAGGCGGACCACATGGTTTTTTCAGCCCAAAAAGGAAGGAAAACGGAGTTAACGATGGCTATTCATACAGGCAAAATAAGCACCACCAAAGGTTCGTCGGGCATAGTTTCCCACACGTTCTCTCTTAATTTTTTAGGCTTACAATGAGCTAAAAATAGCCTTTGGCTTAGCAATGACTCATGCCGACTTATTATGACTTATTATGACTCATGCTGTGCAAGGTCACATGATCTGAGCCAGGTGATTTGCAACTGAAGTCACATGCTCCATTTGCTTCTCTGACACTCGGCTAAGTACTTGTAGGTAGTAATAAAAGTATGTTGGGAGAAATCATTTTATTTCTCCACAACCTGTGAATGAACAAATAAGGAACAATAGAGGTAAATACTAGACACTATGGTCTATATGTCCCTCAATTAGCTAAGCATTTGGACCATGGGAATATAGTGAAAACTTAAATCTCGGTGTAAAGATGATAAGGGGCCTGAAGGAGACTAGGAGGTGGGAACCACTAGTCCCGGGCCAGAAAAGGGGGGTAGGGGAGCGAGTATATTCGCCCCAAAAGGGACTCTGTAAAGTGGGTGAGTGAAAGATAGAAGTCTGGGGACTTACTCGACTAGTCCGACGCTAGTCCGGAGGATGTCCGAGGGAAATGCGGGAAGTCCGGGAGTCCGGAGGGAGGTAGAAGATGACGAGGAAACGTTGAGTTCGTGGTGAGCGTTGACGGTGGGCAGTGACAGTGACGGTACGGTGGTGACAAGAGGTTCGAGCAGTTCGTGAATCCAACCAAAAGTATTTTCTAACTCTAAGGTACATGGCTTTATAGTCCGGGCATACCCGGGACTCACACTACGACCGATAGAGTAATATATGTCAAGGGAAAACGGAAATGAAACGAAAAGGCACGAAACGGATCAAAACTCTAAATGACAGAAGTTAAATCTAAGAAGGGAAGCCGTCGGGCCCGAAAGGCCCGATCGGTCTTCGGCGGTACGAAGAACATAAGTAGGAGATCAGAATAATAGGGAAAGTTGATAAGATAAGATTGGAAGGAACAGACCGGTGTAATGAACTCATATGTGAAAGTCCGTGTTGACCACGTTAGACCGAGGCGTCCGGACTAATAGTCCGTGATCCGGTCTAGGTAGGAAAGTCCAGAAGGTAATATCAGAGCAATGGGGAGACGGTAGAATGTGTCTAAAAAGGGGGATACGACCACAGAGACATACCAGTCTCTACATCGGGTCAAATGTCTAGCATCACATATACAATATCTATAATTCTACATCCAAACATTTTGATGCAGGTTACTGGCCCATCTCTTGATGCCTGGTATACTAGTGGTGTTCCCTGTACTGATTATGGAAATCTACATATCTGTTTAGATAGAAGAGTCAGCCTTCACTAATGAATGACCTTGAATCCAATGAGGATAAACAGCACCATTGGGGAACTTGGGTATTAGGTGATAGGTTTGGACCAGGTGATTAACAGGGATGACAGTAATATTTGACTGATGGTGGTGGATTGAGCAGCTAACACAGAACATTCCAACTGTGGTGTTCAACTGGTACAATTGCTTGAACCAGTGAACATAGGCCAGCAGTTTTACATGATCACCTAAGTGAGGTGACAATTTGAAAACAACCTGAACTTGAGCCACTTGCAGACCTGGAACAACAGTTATTAGTCTCTGTCATACATATATTCACCTAGTATACCTACTATAAAATCCATCACAACAGTATAATATATGTATTGTCCTTTTAAATTAGAACTATGTCAAACCTTGCAGGCATGATCTATTTGTGAGGTCCATTCAGGCAGAGGGGATATATATGGACTTGGGAATAGTTCTTGCCTGGCATATGCCCACAGTCAGGCAAAGCTACCATTACAGTTTTGAAACAATCAAAACAATTGTATGGGTTGGATTGGTAAAATTGATGACTGTTAGGGGGTAATATGGTGAGGAAGGCTTGAAGAGTATTAATAAACTCAACAGCACCATGGTGCTGTTTGAAGTAGTGTACATGTAGTGGTTTTTGGGAGAAAGGAGGTTGGTGGAAGATACAATACTATGTATCAAGGGCCAAGGCCAAGGCATGAGATTGATTAACATCAGGGCCATTCCTGTTGTTGATGGCCATTATCTTGCTTTGTCATGCAAGAAAGGCTTTAAGGCAGATAAAGGCCTCTTAATGCTGCAGCCATCTTGTCATCTGGATGGTATAGTCTTTGTGGTTACTTGCAGCATATGCCTTTTTGGTGTAATCAATGTGCAGTCACTCCAAGTTCATTGAATTGAGATCATCCAGGCTTCCCAAAACCTCAATCATTCCTATGTAGTGTATTAGCAGATAGTGTGTAGGGATATTGAAATGCTTGTGGCAATCAAGCTTAATAAAAATGTCCTTTTTCACATAGAAGCTATCCAGCACCTCCTGCAGGTTCAGGAGGGTGTCATCTGTCTGAGTCTTGTATTGTGTGATGTAGATGAAGTCAAGAAGATGACATTCTGCCTTAATGATGTTTGGTGGGGTTGCACCAACGGATCCACCACTGAATGCTAACTGCAGCTGTTTATGATCAGCTCCACTCTATTGTTTGATTTTCGACATTCCTTTGTAAGATGGCAGTGGCCAGATCAGGCCAGTGACCTGCACCAAATTACTTGGATGCAATAATTAGTGATATTTCATATGAGATGCTAGACATCTGACCCAAGTTTTAAGTTTTTACACTATTTCCATGGTATAAATGCTTAGCTAATTGAGGGACATATAGACCCCAGTATCTAGTATTTACCTCTATTTTCCCATATTTGTTCACTTAAATATTGTGGAGAAACAAATGATTTCTTCCAATATACTTCTATTACTACTTACAAGTACATACCAAATCATTTTTTAAATATCTCTTTCACCCTTAAGTACTTAGCCAAGTGTCAGAGAAGCAAATGGAGCATGTGACCTTGCACAGCATGAGTAATAATAAGTTAAAGAGAGTCAAAAGAGGACCAGCCAAAGCATTGCCCCTAGACTAGCAGGATGGTCATGTGATCTTGCACAGCATGAGTCATGGTGAGTCATAATGAGTCAACATTAGTCATTGCTGAGCCGAAGCTATTTTTAGCTCATTTGCCAGTCATTTTCTGATAGGTGAGTCAAAGTGAGTCAGAATGAGTTAGTATAAGTCATATCTTATCACAGCCACCTCAGAACCAAAGGTAGCACAGCCACATGTAATTACTACATAAGGAGCACAATTCAGCCCCATCCAGAAGAAACTCCCAGGTTAAAAGATCTCCAGCAGAAAGTTCTCTTGAGAATACCCGTTTACAAATAGATAGTAAGGCTGTGTAGAGTAGTTCCCACGCTATAAATAGAGCTATTTGGACCCATAGTTAGGAGTATACTGCATCCCTTAGGATAAGGGACAGTTAGGACACCTTTAGGGAGAAAACTCCAAAGTGGGCAACTAAAGGGAATAGATCTTCAGCTAGTAGGACAATCTAATAGTTCATTGGTACCTTGGGAATAGGGCATTTCCTGATCTGTATAAGCTGATTGCTAACTCCTTAGTACATAATGAAATCAGTTTCAAATAAGCTATTCTGTGTGACTAAGTGATATTTGTGAATCACTAGCAAGAGTCAAGCATATTGATGCTACTTACCCAATTGAGCATTCCTAGTCGATTGGAAGCCTATTGGAAGTCATTTGAGACCACATCTTAGGGAAGTAACTCTAGTCATAACAAACTACCCTTCTGACAACCTGAGAGTTGTCTAGACTATTTTCTATCAACCTACAGTATATCAAGTACACCACCACTACTGAAAGCCAGACCATTATTAGTATTACTAGTACAATCCCCCTCAATCTTATTGAAGATTGATGAACAAACCATGAATCTGATGGTCAATCCTTTTCTACAAGTTGGTAGTTGTTTTTAGTAGCAATTCATCCAGGAAAGAGTACTCTCTTCACCTCATTTTAGATTTACTATCTGTGGAGATAGGATTAATTGTCTGGTGAGTGTTTATTGGTATTTCCACTGATCTTATCTAGAAGGAAGATACTGGCATGGCTTGAAAGTGGGCATTAAGAGCTTTCTTGCTGGCAAGGGCACAACACTACTTTTTGAGGTGGTCATTGAAAATGCCTTGATGGAGTTGATGTAGTATGTTGGAGAAAATACAAAGAAAGATATCCAAATGGGGAAAGTGGGTTCAGAAGGGGAAGAAGATAGGACAAAGCCCATTAGCAATGAACTTGAAAGAGTAAAGACCTGACACTTGTGCATGGAGCATGTGAATTGTTTGTGCTTGATTGCATAGTAGAAATTGCCAGTTTACTTCTCTCTTGTCCATACATACCAGGTACTTGGGACACTGATTCTGAGCACAACATGCAATCAGACACTACTTCAGGTGGTCTGCAATATAAGCTGCTAATATCAGGAAGATGTGTTGGACTTACTTACCCATCACCACAAACCATGTCAACACCATTCTCTCCTGTGGCCACCAGCAGTTCTAGCATTTTTTTCATGCAATAATGGAAGAGCTGTTGACCCACTACAGAGCTGTCATCACACACTTTCAGTTTTGATGCAGGTATATATCCTAGCAAGATAGAAGTGTGACAAGAAGGCTAACAGCAGACCTGTGTGGAAATATTCCCTATGCTCAGATACATGGGCCATGCATTTTTATCATCCTTGAAATAGGACAGTTGAGTCTTGTTGGATGCTAGAATTACCAAGGCTGCAGTAGCACCTGCAGGCAACAGCACTACTGTTTGTCAGCTATGTTCTCTATTCATTTCTCTCATATCCACCTGCATTTTCCACCACTAATCCACAGTCCATATTTTGTTGTACTGCTGAGTCTGCCCCTTCTCATCTATATACACTTTCTCTAGTGCATGTGCTATTTCTCTGTTGAAAGCTGGGTTGCCCATCAATTCCTAAACACAGATTATCAGATCCTGAAGCCAAAGCTCAAGTTCCCCAGCTTTGTCATTATTGTGGGCTTCCTTGGGATCTCCATAAGCTCAAATGAGGTCACAGCTCCATTCAAGGCCAGTTAGCAGCTGATCAACCAGTTTCAGATATACATTCTTGTTATGAAAGGTTGGTTGGGTCCTTATCCTCATCTGTATCACAGCAGAGTAAGTTGTTATTGCTGAAGTGCTTTCTTTTTGACTTAGAGTTGACTTATAATCAAGAGTTTTAGAAACTCATCTATGATATGTTGGTTTGCATTGTTGATGAGCCATTGCACCCACTCCCACTCCTTCTTATCTGTAAAGGGGGTATAATCACCTATTCCAGTGGCCTCCCACATAACTCTCATCTTCTCAAAGCTCATCTGCCCAGTGTCAAGGTATTGGAATTCTGGTGCATAAACCAACTGAGTAAAAGGCCTGAGCTAGTACTCCTCCTGGTACTAGCTATTTAAGCTCTGTCTGGGCAACTACCAGACTTTATTACTCAATGCACAGTAGGTTCCAACCAACCTATTGACTATGGGAGGTTCAATAATTGCTCTCTCTGATTGGATCCCTTAGGCAATTTCAACACAAGGATCTTAGCTGCATGTTTTTTGTCAAAGACTCAAGTATATTGGTATATCATTTCATCCTCTTGCATTAAAGCATCATCATTGATATTTCCTCCATTCAAGTCCATCTCTTCTTGCTCCAAAGCTGGGGGGTCATCAGGTGGTAAGCTTTCATTATCATCATCCACTGAACCATCTTGTACTCCATGGAAAAGTGCTGCTGCTGCTGCTGCAGTGGTAGGCTGTGACAATTGGGTCAGCTAAAGAGCCTGGCAAGCAGGCAGATATGTAATATGCTGATGCACATCACTTGCTATAGGAAAAGTAAGTCCACAATGATCACAAGATTGCCTTGCAGGTAGTATCACAAAATGAGGGAGAGAGAAATAGGATAAATGAGAAAATGATCAGGTGAGATCAAGTAGGCAATCTAGCACTTCTGCAACTATTACAATGGTATCCTATCACTTCTGCAACCAATACAACAGTATCCTATCACTTCCATGACTAATGCTGACCTGCACAAAACCAGTTTCATGCATGCACATAGTCAATCAGTCATCTGAGAAGTGAAATTTCCATAGCTCCTTGTGGACTATATCTCTTGATACCACAGGGGCCAATAGCCCCTACTATGATCTACCTACTCCTATTTTTCCAGAGTTTTCTACCCACTGGTTAATGAGATATCATCAATCTCACCAGTTATACCCTTATACTCATACATATGAACCTAGTCAACTATTGTTTTAATTTCTCTATATTTATCCAATTACTTAGCTAAGTGCTAGTGAGACAAAGTGATCATGTGACCCCTGGCTACCATGTGACCTAGTCTCCATTAGTCTGTACAGCCCTGCACAGCATACCCAGTCTCTTTAGCAGAATAATCCAGATTTGAACTCCTCTACTCAAAGTGCTTCCCTTTAATGTGCCTGGGTTTGTTAGCATGTGCCTGGCATTATTAAGCGATGGTACCTGAATTTTTAAGCCACCAAGTCTTCTGATTGGCTGCCACAGCCTCCTGTATTTATGTATATAAGAAGGGTATTTTGGCCTGCAGAGGGAATCTCATCTTTTATTTCAGATTATCACATCTGATAAGAGATCTCCTGGAAAACCTAATAAGACCTAATAAGGCAGGGTACCCTAGAGCGAAGTAAATAGGACTATAGAGCTACTACTAGGCCAATAGGATTTGTACCTAAACAAGAACAAATTCCTAGAATTACTCTCTTAAGAGAAAATCCTTTTTGGGCAACAAAAGGCATCTGATCCCCTATTAGTAAGCAACCTAAGTGTCCTGTAGTACCAAATTAAGGGCTATACTTTGCCTCTCTACTCCAAACTTGCTTACTCCTTAGCTAAGACAATAAAATTGAGTTATTATAATTTTTTTGAGTCTACTAAATATATTGTCAAGTGACCTACCAAGCAATATCTGAGTATCCCACCATCTCGACATCTTTGCTTACATAATCACCACTTCTGGACGCAACATTCCCAGGAGTTTCCTATACACATATCATTAGCATTAGGCAAAATCTAGGCCAAGTTCCTAAATCACCCACCTTTTGTACACCTTTTGAGTACAACCTTGCCCAGTTACTAGGCAACCTATTGCCACTAACCTGAGTCCATTAGGTGTGTAATTCACCTAGGATCACCCTTACTAACCAGACTTTAAGCTGAAACTATCTTTAACAACTAATCCATAAACTTATGTGAAGGATTGATGAACAAACCATGACTTCTGGTACACTATTTTTCCCTTTCTTTCTTGGGACTATATCTTTAGCATTAGTCTTGCCAAGGGTAGGTCTCTTGTACTTCCCTTGAGCATAGTATTCTAGTCCATGGAGACAAGACATGTTGTCTGGGAACCACTAATTTTTGGTTGATTCTTTGTCATCTTGTCTAGAAGGAAGACAATGTAATGGTATTCTATCTAGAAAATCATGTTTCAATAAATTCAGGTTGCCTTCATAAGCTGATAAGCAGCTGCAATACTTTGGATTGGTTGCTATACATCAGTTCCCATCATCATACTGAACTTATAAGCCTTTTTTTTTCTCTAACCTAACCCTTGCTCACAGCAGAGCATCACCATGTGAAAGTACAAACAAACAGCCATAACAACTATCCTCCTAGGCACTCATAGGCAAATTGTTTCTTACCAGACCTACATTTGAATCCAAATCCTTGCTTGCAGCATAGTGTCATTTTATGAACATGTAAAGAAATAGTACATGTAGGCTTTTTTTTTTCATGAACATACACTTGAACCTGAGCCCTCACTTGGCCCAGTATTACCATATGGATATGCAAAGAAAAAGGAGTGCTGACCAAGGACTTTACTTCACTGAGTGTGGTCACCATCCTTTTTCTTCACACTCACTGACCAACCCATCCTGCAGAAGACAAGCTCACCACATGATCAATTTGAAGGTAGCTATATATTCTCTACTGCCACATACCAGGCCATCATTCATGCCATTTGCTCACTCAAATAATCCAACTTGTTCTGGTCAAGTCTCCCAACCAAGTGAAAAGGTCCAGGTAATGCTAGGTAATGTTTGTTTGCTCTATGTATGGATCATCAAATAATATAAGATTGATATTACATGCAGAAGATCATAATCAGGATAAGTTAGTCACTGAGAATCTTGCTAGTGAGAAGATCAAGCAGCATACAATGCAGTTGCTCAGACATGAGCAAGTGATCAAAGCATTGCAGGCAATTAAAAGCAAGACCTTTATATCCAACCAAGACAGCATGGTAATTTGACTTGTGCCTGACAATGCACTGGGGCATATTACCTGACATCACTTCATATTCATACCTTTCCTATAGTTCTTTTCCAGGTCCATTGAGAATTCATTGAGACATACTGAGGTATTGTTAGCAGGTTGGCTGGTTGCGTGAAGAGGGGGAGTTCCTCCAATCACAGGCAGGGTCATGCCTGAAGGTAACCTCCCATGTTCATGGCCTTTTATGATAGTGCTGGATGAAAAGGTGAAGGATTGAAAGAAACTTAAGGTAGGCTTAGCCAAATGAAAGCCTCAAGCTGCATGCAGAAGGATTGCCAATAGTAGTGTTGACAAAGACAGTGCAGATGATAGGTCTGCAAATGAAAAACCTCACAAGCAGCAGCATATACAACAGTACATGATGTGACTCTTAGAGAACATCATCTAATAATATGTATTAGGGTGATTGAATGTGGTGACAATAAAGGAGCATCCACAGATGAGGAACCTCACTCATTCACCTCAATCCTCCCATTGACCTCATTAATCAACCTGGCTATGACTTCAAACTGCTTAATCCTATTTGCTGCAGAAAATGAATCAGCTGATCCAGTTCCAGTAGTCCTGAGGAAATATCTTTACCATGTTGATGTTCAATGTATCAATAATGAGTGAGAGGAGCACCTGTCCATTGCCAAGACCACTAAGCCTCACCAGGATAATGCTCATGCTCTGAGCACCACAAATATCAAAACCACAGGCAAGGACTATTTCCAGGCAGCAGATTGTGATTCAATTGAACATCAAGTCCTCTTGACTGCCATTGAAATCTACTACATGCTTTTACTTACCAAGAACCCTTATTTCACTTTGGATAATGAATGTGAATGGGCAAAAGGTACATAGGCTATGGCATGTGCTCATCACAAATTTGACTTGATTTCATTCACCACTAGATCCTTGTTTCTGATAAGTAATAATATTCCATAATGAATACACAAGACTCACTTTTTGTTCGGCTTGGTCAACATATTACACACCTCCATGAACAGTTCAAGATGAGAGCTCAAGCAGTCATTGGAAGTGTGTATGGATTTAAAGTCAGTGCTGATCTGGTGGTCATTGAGAACAATAGGGAGCTTGTGCAAATGTTTCTAATGAACTTCATATCTACATTCTGTGTAAGTGAAACTTGGTTGACCCCTCCAGTGGCTCACCAACTTCAAGGTGTCATGGAGTGAGTGTCAATGATCACAAGGGTTCTTATGAGAACCCAACAATTCAGTGCATTATCAATGAGGTTTTTATTCAAAGGTAAGAGTAACAAAGGAGTCAAGTGGGTCTATTACTATGATTTGTTCTCTTATGCAAGGTTTGTGCTTGCAGTGGCAGTGGTATGTTTGCTCACCATACAAGTACTCATTGTTGGCCAACAGATCCACTATACCATCAACAAGTGGGCCCAAGGTACTCAGCATGGGATCCATTTCATGGAAGATGACTATCTGCCTATCTATATCAGCCCAGTACAAGCTGGTTCACAGGCTCTTACAGAAGGTCTATGATAATGGATGGTGAGTACTACTCTGAGCAACAGGTGAAAGAGGCTGATAATCAAAAGTGTCAAAGCTGAAGTTCTGAAGATTAACACTACTAGGGAGAAAAAGATGGCACTACTGAGCTCTGTATTCAAGAATGCTATTCATGATTACCAATCTTCTACTAGTAGCTTCAACTAGAATTAGTGGATAGTATTGGTAGAATATAATGAGTCAATGCTACTAGTGTTTTAATTGTCCATTCAAGACTATGTTGTACACTACAGAGTTGTACATAATATGTAGCATTGCAGAGTGCTACATAGTACATTGTAGTAATATAGAGGCTGGCTTGAGGCACACTATGTAGCTGGGAATCACTTTGGATCTTCCCAAGTACTTGATACATTATCCTCTTTGTTTCTTTGCCGTTCGTGCTGATTTTAATCTTTTCCCTCAGATTGGCCCTTCTCCTCGTTTTGGCAGCTTGATCATGGATGCAGCACCTCTCTAGCATTACCATCATTGGTATTAGGTGAGTTCTTGGTCACCACTTTGTTTCAGTACTGACTACCTCCCATTTTCTTGAAAGATATATATACTCTGTTCATAATTTTTCTTT